>JAZKJV010009004.1:0-505119 GCA_037367405.1 Ottelia alismoides
TTATTTGTATGTATTTACATGTATCTTGATGTATTTTTATTTTTAATTTGTTTATTTTCTTTTATTATTTTCATTGCTTATTTTATAAATTTATAAATTTTATTTTTATGAGTATAAAGGTATTTCTGTTTGATTTTTATGAGTTTATTTATATTTTAAAATAAATAGATATAGGTGTATGTAGGTATACTTATAGGTGTTTTATCTATGTATTTTATACACTTAATTTATTTATATATTTTATTGATTTTTATTTTGGTTTTGTATTTTTAATGAGTGATGTATAATGGTATACTTCATTATAAAAATATAAAAGAATCAAAGGATCAAGGATTAAAACCCTTTTTATTTATAGATAGGTACATATCATAGGTATTTTGTCTATGAATTTGTAGACTTATATTATTTTACAAATTAATTTTGGTTTTCTTTAACTTCTTTCATGTGTATGCATTAAGTACATTATCTACAAAATTCTAAAAATATGAATTTATACAAATAATGAATATTGAATAAAATGAATATTTTAATCAGTCCTATATGCAAGGAGGGCCAAAAACCTAACTTCTGCATATGGACTCCAAAATTATGAAACCAATTTTATAAAATAGTTTATGGAATGCTATATACAATTAAAGGTGAGTTTGGGTGATTTGGAGTTTTTATTTGCAAGATATGGGTCTGTGAAGTTGAGATTTTTGCTTTTTATTCTGTGTATAAAATGTACACTGGGGATTATTTTTGTATAAACTCAATTTGCATTTTTATTCATATTATTATCTACAACTTTCATGTACAAAGTTTCTTTATTTGACGAATAAATAATTATGTACAAAATAGGTATCAAAAATGTATAAATAACTGCATGAATAAATGAGGTATTTATTGTACACTGGCCCTTATCTCCCCCTACTTTATTCCTTGTCGACCAATACCATGCTGGCCTTGGTCTCGGGGTTTGGGTCATAAAATATTTACAATATTTTATTCCTTTTTCTTTTCTCCTCTTTATTCTATAATTTTTGCAGTAAAACCTTATTTAATGTAAAATAAATATAATGAATAATGAATGCTATCATGTACAATTTGATGCTATTTACATGCATTTACTGGGTTTTTGAGGCCAAAATGATATAATAAAGGTGATGAAATGGAGATTCATCAGTACTTCGGGTATAACCAAGTGGAGATCGCCCATGAAGACCAAGATAAGAGGACTTTCACTTGCAATTAGCACCAATGCTTTCAAGAGATTGCCATTTAACCATTGCAACTCTCCAGATATTTCCCAAAGGTGAATGATAGTCATCTTCATCAACATGGTGGGAATTTTTATTGAAGTCTTCATGGATGATTTGTCTTTCTACAGTGATAGCTTTTGATTCTTGTCTACAACACCTATACAGAGTACTATAAAATTGTTGTGAAGTCAATCTTGTAGTTCAATGGGAGAAGAGTTACTTCATGGTTATAGAAGGAATCGTGGCGGGCCATATCATCTCTGAGCGTGGCATGGAGGTCAACCTGACAAAGGTGGATGTGATCTACAAATTCAAGACACCTCCGAATAGGAAAAATGTGAGGTTATTCTTAGGGCATGCCAGCTTCTATCGTCAATTCATCATGGACTTCAGTAAGCTTGCCCAACCTCTCACAGAGCTGCTTTGCAAGGAGACCGAGTTCGTTGTTGATCAGACAGTTCATCAATCTTTTTATCAGTTGAAAGAATCGGTTACCCATGCTCCTATCCTACACCCATCGAATTGGTCTCTTCCATTCAAGATCATGATGGATGCATCGGACTTCGTAGATGGGGTTGTTTTAGGACAAAGAATGGATAAGTTGCCCTATTCTATTCACTACACCAGTAAGATGGTCCATAAAGCACATAGGAAATATACAACATAGAAAAAATGGCGTTGATGGGTAGTTTTTGCTTTAGAGAAGTTTATATCTTACCTTCTTGAATTGAAAGTCATTATCATCATTGACCACTCTGTCATTTGATATTTATAACAGAAGAAGATGTTAAATCACATCTAATCATATAAATCCTTCTCCTACATGAGTTAAACCTGGAAATCAGAGATAAGCATGGTTTTAAGAATGCGGTGGTAGATTGTCTCTCTAGAATTGAAATCCAAGATACTCATATGAGTAGTACACCGATTACTAACACCTTTCCTGAAAAATCCATCCTCAGTATTTAATCCCTTCCATGGTATGTCGATATTGTGAACTACCTCATCTCTGTGGTCATGACACAAAGGATGGACAAGAATCAAGAAGAACAAATTCACATCTATATTAATTTTTACTAATGGGAGGATCAACACTTATTCAGGGAAGGAGAAGATTGCATATGGCTTCACAGTATTCCTCAAGATGAGTACATAAGTGTCCTCAAGCACTACTGATGAATCTCATATTCATCACTCTAAATCTCATTAATTAAGCTAAAATCCCTAAAAATCATTAGCATTTCCTTATTTATTCTTCATAATTATCATTCATGCATGTTTTAATAAGATCTGCATTCTATCACTTAATTCAGCACAAAATAAGAAGCCAAAATCCAAGATAAAATTAACCTGTAAATAGCCTAACTTCCCTAATTTTTAACTAATTCATGCTAACTCCGAATGACCCAAAACCACCTCCACTGTGTACATATCACTAACAAGAATAAATGAAAAATACAAAAAAATCACTAACCCCAAAGAAGTGGACCAAAAACCCAAACCCTAGTTTTAGGATTCCAGGAAAAAATCCTCATATCTTCCCATCCAGTGTCCATTTTGATCCTACTCACTTTTGAACTAATGCACAATCAATTACCTTCAAAACGAGACCAAGTTCAAGTGAATCGGAGCAAGTATGTGAATGTTGGGTTTTGGGACTCTTTTGTACATTTTGTATTTTAGCTGATTTTGACCTATTATTTTATTATATTTCTTTTTCATTTTTCTTCTTTGATAAAAGTTTTATTAAAATACGTAAAAATCCAAATCCAAATTGAGCTTGAAATCAAAGAAACTGACTAAGTCCGAGTACTTACTAACTATTTGTATAAAAGTTGTCTTTTTCATCTTTATTTTATTTCTACTTTTTCTTAATAAATAAAAATACAAAAAAATAGATTACTGTGTAAATATTATCTTTGATTTTGTCATATTTTTTCCGAATTTTTTTCTGGTTTAAAAAAGACAAAAAAATTATAAAACCCAAAAATCATGGTATTCTATGTACATAGGGTACCCCTAAAATACCACTTTATGCAATTGATCGATTTTGATTTTGGTGTTTTGATTAAAGTTGTAGATCTCATCGAGACGAGCAATTTTTGTGAAGAAACATTTTCGATCCGAGGCTATTTGCTATTTATGTTGTATTTTTTTAAGTATTTATTATCTGAATTTTGTGGTGCTTACACGTGACAGCTCCTGGAGCCGCCACGTGTCAGCAATTTTTTTTGGTTTTTATTATTCGTTTTTGTCAAAAAATTTAAAAATTAAAAAATTAAAAAAAGGTCACACGTGCGAGGCGCGTGCCTCCCGTGCACGTGCCGCGCGCATGCACCACCTGCCCCCTCTCATCCGAATCTGTCGCCACATGTCGCATCCTCGGCCGCCCGATCTCGGTCAATCGGACGGCCGAGGAGAACCATCAACCACCCAGCAACATTTCCAATCCAGAATCGCACTGCACCCACAATCTTTGTTGGCGATCCCGTCGACCGCCATCTCCTCGAATCCAATTCAGATCCCAATCCGCGATCCTTCCCCCGAAACCGTCGTTCCACCTTCCCTTTATGATTACTCCACCTCGTCGAATCCTTCCTCCGCCAATCTCACTCGTCACCACCACTGTCCTTCTCCGGTTGACCTCCATGCCCTATTTAAAGCCCTCCTCTGCCTAGAACACGCATCCGCTGATTTGAATCTTCAAGTCTTCGTCGGTGGTGACAACCCGGCGAAGCCATCTTTCACACGGCGAGGTCCGAGCTTCAAGAAGCTCGTCGCAGCGCCGCTCTGAGGCGTACTGCCCCTGCTCCGGCCCTCCTTCGACTGCCGTCGAGCCTACCAATGCAAATTTCATCAACCACCGCATCCATCTCCGATCGTTATCGCCACCGCTCTTCATCATCGACCAATCGAATTACCTCCATCCTCGATCAATCGAATCGCCTTCGTCTTCGACAAAGCCACGATCGTCGAGCTCCAGCCAATGCATCGCCATCTTCATTGAATCCAGCCACTCCCACCACCTCGCAGGTCTGCTTTGCCTACTCCAACCATCAACAGCATCACGTCGCGCCTCGCCTTCATCCTCAACGATAGGAGCAGAGTCAACGGCAACCACCGACGAACCCTTTGACAAACGACTGGTGCCACGCATTTGCTTCCTTCACCGGAGCTCCGCCTCTCCCCCGATGCCCGTCGGCCGTGTGTCGGCCAGTAGCTGCCATTAGATCATCATCTGACCATTCAGAAGGGTGATCCACCTCAGTCATCAGATCAACATCAGATCCATCTTCATCGATGGTCCTAACTCACTCCGAAGATAGCCCCGAACCACCCTCTAAGCCTGGAGCCTTGGGCCACTCCAAAGCAAGCGAAAGCACCACATGGAGGCTCTTACCGATCCTCCATCCATGTCCGCCTCCGCACACGATAGTCGCGTGACCCCTAGGGAAAATTACAAGAAGACCCAAGGAGTCCCTTCTGTTTGCACCTCAGACCCTAGCTAGAGGTCACGAGCCTCGCACGTGACCCTCTGGCAATTTTGCAACAAGCCCCCTAGATATCGGTAATTACGCACAGGTCCCTCTATTGCATTTTTATATTTATTTTAATTATCATCATTGTAGTTATAACCTTGTATTCCATTTATCATTCTGTACCGCTACATTGCACTATTTTATAATCCAAAAATAGCATTTTTGTTCCTCATTTAATTCTCTACATCTTGGCTTTTGTCTGATAATTTTTGCGATCAATGGTTAATTAATCATTAATTATTTTGTTGAAAATTGCATACTTTGCCCATTTTGTGCTCAGATTTTATTATTAATTAACCTTTGCTCTAAAAATTCTCAAGAATCACTGATTGTTGAATTAATTTTGTTTAACATTGTGCCCAAAAAGAATCGCATTTGCATGCATAGTTTTCCTTGTAAATCATTTTGCATAATTCAATATTTGATTTTTAATAGGTATTAAATCTCGCATTTTCGAGGTTTAGGATTTTCTGAGATCAATCACCTAGTGATAGATATTAGATAATTTTATCCCTTGAAAAATAATTAGGTTTAGTATTTATTATAATTAAATATTGAAATTCACTTTGTGTACATTTAAAAATTCATAAAAAATCATCTTGCATCCAAAAATTCCAGAAAAAATTACACTGCATTCATTTAATCATAGTTATCATATTATCCAAGTTTCATATTTTTCGGACATTGTTTGATCGATATTTACATTTTTAGTCCCTAAAATAGGCCAAATTGTATTTTGCATCGTTAATTGCATTAAAAATTACAAAAAAGTGATCGCCTCGAAAACCGCACACAAACTTTGATAGAAATAATTCTAGGTTGTTCCTTTACCTCCTTGTGTTCGACCCTGGGACTTGCCCAAGTAAAATAAACATAAACCACGTGATTAAAACTTGACTACATTATATTATGGTTATTTCTCGACGAATTTTGATTGCCCGCCTACAATGAAACAACACATTAATTTTAAGCAAACGATAATACAATACGACGATATTTAAAATAGGCAATCATGAAACCGTTAGATGGTGCTATCGTCGGGGAGGCCAACAGCTTAGTTTTTTGTCTAAACATTTTTGTTTGGTTTTCCGCATTCGAGTAGTCTGACCCCGAATTTTTCACTATAAATTCCATTTTTTAAAAAATTTATTTTTATTTTATTTTCAGCATTTATTTTTCTTATTTTATTTTTTGATTTATTTTTGAGTCACTCTCTTATACCATCTCTCTTATTTTTCTTGCGAGGTACCTGGCGTACGTGAAGCAGTTTTTGGAAACCAAAGCATCTTCACCAACTTCTGAAAAAGCTGCAATTAATTTAAGATTGAGTCGAGTCGTAAGAGAGCCTATAGTCTACGATTTTATTTTCTACAATTTTTTCTGTAATTAATTGCTCATTTATAGCGGTGTCTGTTTGGACTCTCGCATGTCCAAAAGACCTTAAACTTTTTTCTGTGGTTGTGTCATGGCATGTTTCACTCTCTGGTGAGGGTGGGGCCCGACTTGAGTGGCGCTTAGGATAGACCTGCACATACGGCTCTTAGAGCATTTAATTCTTTGATTGTGCTCGTAGGATCTAAGGCGACACTTCACTTTAATTGAGACGCACATTAGATCGTTCGATTTAGCACAATTCAACTCAATACTTCCCCGCTAATAGAACTTTCTTGCTAGGTGCGGTTTTTCATCATCTTGCATTTATTTAGAATAATTTTTCAATTCTTGTATTGCATCCCATATGGAGATTGTGAGGATTCGCTGTAAGTCTTCTAACTGTGCATACATCATAGTTTTTCACGTGCATTGGCTTTTTCCAAATTTCTCCCTCTTGTTTTATCACATAATTTTAAAGGAAATTGGGATTGGACGGTAGACGTGCATTTGTGCTCATTTAATTCTTCAGTGATCGCCTAATTAAAAATGGGACTACTAAATATAGCCGACTTTAAATAAATCATAAAATCGAGAATCTTTACGGGAGAGAAACTCCGACCTTGGATTCTTTTATTTTTCTTAGTGAGCGAGAGACGACACTTAAGGTTAGAGCCCAAACCTGGATTTTCATATTGACTACTGATTCTACCAAAAATGATTAGCTACTTCTCAGTGAGGATCTAACGGGTAGCCTTGAAAACGGTACGGATTTCATTAGAAAATTTGGGTGGTTTAGAGGACACTGTGTAAGGCTCCGTCCTCAAGTAACGGGTAGTCGTTCTACAGTCTGTACTTACTTCCACATTGGCTGAAAGTAGTTGCAACTAGTCGTAAGAATTCGGGCCAGTCACTAAGAAAATTTCGGCACCTAACAGCTCGCTAATTATTTTCCAAGATTGATTTATAACAAACTTAAAATTGAAAAGATAATTGTTGAACTCTTACGGCTTCATTGTGTGAGTTGGCGAACCTAGGGTTTGATTTGTGTTTGATTTGCGTGCGTGAACCGATTTCAAAAATCAAAAGCCGCATAAATATGCCATCTCTCTCCTTTCTTTATTTGACCTCATTCGAAAATCATGAAACTTTTGTCCAAGAACTCTCCAGATCCAGATCATGAAAACAATTCGTCTCTAACAGACCCAAACCGTCATTCATTTCAGCTCTTTCAAAAACGGCGGAACATTTATCCGAAAATCCATTAGATCTATACTATGAAAATGAATTCATATCGGATAGACCCAAAACTTCAAAACCTCCTCCAACTTCACACCATCCAACTTCCACAAGATACTCTCAACCACCAATAGATCCAACACTCTCTACAAATCCGATCTACTTCATGAATGACAACCCTTTGTATTCGGATCATACAAACCAACAATCGACTGAGGTCTCCACTTCTTCATATGTCAATCCTTTATATTTCGATCATACATATCATCCTTCATATTCGGTAAATGTCAATCCATCATTCATGGGACATTATAACCACATGATCGTATATAACACTTCTTCACATCTTCCAACTTCCCCACCCTTGACCACAAATGAGCAACGATCATCTTGGATTGACGACGACAACCCCATCTTCAAAGATGACACTCATACAGAGGATTGGACTAATGACATAGAAACACATAACCCTTGTATGTTAACTCCTCCATATCAAGATCCGACCAATCATGATGAAAGGATTGAACTCTACACAGACCAAACCCACATTCAAGGATCATAAGAGCAGCCTCCATCCATAATTTTTTGGGAGAAATTTTCAGAAAATAACGATCATATATTGGATATTTCAAGAGACTCTTCTCCTAGCACATACAGGAAAATGGAAGACGAAATTATTGAATCTCAAATACAAAAACACACCCTGACTACTCCCTTGATTGGTCATGAAAAGATTTTGGAGGATGATATTTCGAGGATAAATAAGAAATTTGCTTTAATGGAGGATAGATTTCGAAAGTTTGTTGATCGATTAATTTCAATCTCTGGTAGCTTAGACATAAAAATGAATGAGGAAAAGATTGGATCTCATGTTGACAATTTTGAGGATGTTCAAAAACCTAAGGACGATTCTGACAATGGTACTTCTACATATTACTCCCTTAGAAATGACTATGTGTCTGACTCTTACTCTGAACATTAAAGCCCCTTCTCATCTAGGGAAGACACCACATCATCACACCACACAGAAAATACCAAAAAATTGAAATATTAGAAAACAACAAAAAAATCGAAAATCTCGAAAAATAAATAAAATTTGAAACTGAAGAAGATCTGAAGAATTTGGATCATGTTGTACAGGAAGTACTAGAAAAGAAACTGATTTTTGAACTTCCCTTCATACGGGCCATCGAACACTTCCCCGACCTTAAAGGATTTGTAATGGATAAATTAATGATGAAAAAGTCGGGCACGATAAGAACAAACACTAAAAGACATATCTTGTCAATGGCCTGCTCCTTGATGTTGAGGAGAAAAACCAAGAGCCGCATAGTGAAGCAGTTGCCCAGATTTGATTTTGGAATCAAAGACACGATTTTCATCCATGCTCGAACTGATGACGATTCACTGATCAATATCCTTCCGACCTCTGTATTTCACGAACTCAAACTCAGACCGATCAGGAAGATACGAGAAATTGTTCAATTGGTCGACCGATCGATAAAGTGGCCAAGAGGAATCACTTCTGTCATCATGACATTCCACGATGCTCCGCTCAAAGTGAACTTCATGATCATTGATATTGAGCATTAAGGAGAATTCACCCAGTCTCCAATTATTCTCGGAAAGCCATTCTTGGCATTTACTAAGGTAATTATTGAGTGTGAGACTCGGGAAATCAATTTACAGCATTGGAAGCACTTCGATCTCACCCAGTCTTTGATGAACCACGATTTTCTGAGGCAACCCACGAAGTCCTCGACTGTCGTAAGCATGAAGTGGTAGAAGTGCCCTACCCCGTTGCTACATCTGAGATAGCGGTTGTTGATGAGATTATTGGTTTAGAGACTCCCCCCAGCTCCATTCCCAGCTGCTCTCACCATGGAGAATGAAGTATATGAATCATATGATACGAAGACTTATGCATGATCGCACCCTGGGTCAACCTATCCTGACTACCTTGATTACATCAATATGACACAGGAATGCTCCAATGTGAAATCAATTGAGAACGAACATGCAAAGGCTCCCCCCAATATTTCAATTCCAACGGATCTCAAAATAGAAGAATGTTTCTTATATGATCCTGAGACGTATGCATGGTCGCACCCAGGGGCAACCTACTTCGAATACCTTGACCAAAACTTTCCAAATCAAGAGTGCACCAGCATTAAGAAGATTGAAAACAAACATGCAGGACGAACATCTACCAAGAAGAAGAATTCCAATGGTTATTCATCTGGAGACTCAAGTGGATCGACACCATCATGAAACAAAATGACTACTCCTTCATCTAAAAAGAAAGTCACGTTTGACCTTCCGGAAGTGGAATAATCTGATGATCCCTCATAAGGTGCTGAAAAGGTACTCTACATGAGTGAAGTCTGTTCAGCTGCTCTAAAACCTTATCTTCGCATGGATCCAAAATTCGATTTCCGTTGGACGAATCTTGTTCCTTACTATTATTCATCAAAAGCTGATGCTCCTGCTCTCATAAAATACACTGGAATTATCTCTTATGAGATGACTGAGACCGGTGCTTCTGAGTATTCATCCGAGGACAAACCGCTTTATCCCAAGAAGGAATGAATTCTGAGAAAACAACTGAAGAAACAAAAAGATAAGAATATCTGAAGTGTGTCCACATTCAAATACTATTCCTGTGAGGATAACTCTGATGATGGTTACCTTTCATCTGACTCATACGCTTCATCTACTATCCAACATGATTTCTTTGAGGATAACACTGATAATAGTTGGGAATCATATGCTTTATCTCTGTCTCGTCATTACAATCTCCCATCGCAGGCTCACAAAAAGATTGACCGAAAACCACCTTAATCATTGGCTACCCACTCTCCCTCCCGACCACATCGGTATCCTTATACATTTTCTTCCTCTACTTAGGCCAAGTCCCAAGTATAGGGGGACCGATGCCATCTGTATATACCATTCTCTCCTTCTCTCAATCGCTCAATGTCCACCATTCTTATGTACTTAGGCAGACCAGAGCCTAAGTTCAGGGGGGAACCGATGCCCATTTGTATATATTCTCTTCATCCACATATCCCGATCACCTCATTTTTTCGCTCTTCTTCTATACTTAGACTGTTCACAACCTAAGTATAGGGGGAAGTCCGATCCATCTTTTTATTTTTCTTTTTCACTCTATTACGCTTAGCCCAAGCTATGTCTTCTTTACGCTTCTTGTGCTCTGAGGACACGGCACTCTCTAAGTATAGGGGGGTCTGTATAAATACTATGTATATATTTCACCCATATCTCGTACCTTCGCATAAGTCTATATGTATTTAGTGGTGGGTAACTAACTTGAAAAAAAGGAACTTCACCGAGAACTAGGATTTTAGAAGCTTCAGGTCTTTGACTTAATTCTTTGAGTTTAACATGACAATGTGTAGCGTTTGACTCTTAGTGTCTAACCTGGTCTCTTCATTCTGGGTACAACTCTGTAATAGGGAATCAATTTGTACTCTCGCACTATGCACTTAGCTCAACTCAGACGGGATGTTGGAAGACTGTGTGAGTTTCTTTTCTGGTAGCGTGGAAATCTAAAGATCGAAATACGAGTTGAAATAAAGCTTCGGGAAAGGGATGGACGGTTGGGCACAATTTTTTTCTAAGACCCCAAAAAATGTACGGAAACAAAAAGATTCTATATCCGTAGGGGGACAACAAGATCCAAGCAGAACCACCAAAAATCCAAATACAAAGAAGCATTCTACCAAATAACGGCTACACTGGCCAGCTTCACACGGAGAGGTGACTACACTGGCTACCCTCTAATTCTTTTCTCCTTCTTCTGACTTCTCCCTCATTTCGATTGTGAACACAGCACGACAGACCATAGAAGGAAATACCTGACTCCCCAAGGACGAGTTACTGAAGAGGAGGTTTGCATGGTAGTCCAGCATTCTAGATGGTAAGAGCTAAAACCTTTCACACATATGAGTCGATTGGTCAATGTTCATAGGGTATACTTTGGGAAGAGGATTGATCTAAGATGACTTTTGAGCTGAAACTATGATAATGATGTGTAGAACTGGAAGGTTGTTGATTTTAAAATTCTATGTCTCACATAAGTTCCACCAAACTAATAGTCCATAGCTCGAGTCTTCTTTCATTTTCACCTTCAGCTCATGGTCTTGGTATGGAACCCAATCTCATTTCACCTCATGGCATTTCTTTTTGATGCTCAGGAACGAGAATGGTTTTAAGTATAGGGGGATGATGAATCTCAGATTCATCACTCTAAATCTCATTAATTAAGCTCAAATCCCTCAAAATCATTAGAATTTTCTCATTTATTCTGCATAATTATCATTCATGCATGTTTTGATAAGAATTGTATTTTATCACTTATTTCAGCACAAAATAAGAAGCCAAAAATCCCAAATAAAATTGACCTGTAAATAGCCTAACTTCCCTAATTTTTAACTAATTCATGCTAACTCCGAATGACCCAAAACCACCTCCATTGTGTACATATCACTAACAAGAATAAATGAAAAATACCATAAAATCACTAAGCCAAATAAAAGGACCAAAAACCCAAACCCTATTTCTAGGATTCCCGGACTAAAAATCCTGTTATCTTCCCCATACAGTGTTTGCTTTGATCCTACTAACTTTTGAACTAATGTACATTCAATTACCTTCAAAAAAATACCAAGTTCAACTAAATCGGAGCTCGTATGTGAAAGTTGGGTTTGGGCCTCTTTTGTACATTTTGTACTTTAGCTTATTTTGGTCGATTATTTTATGCACATAATTAACCTATTTTATTTTATTTCTTTTTCATTTGTCTTCTTTGATAAAAGTTTTATTAAAATGCATAAAAGTCCAAATCCAAATTGAGCTTTAAATCAAATAAACTGACTAAGTCTGAGTCTTCACTAACTGTTTGTACAAAAGTTGTCTTTTTCATCTTTTATTTTTTTCTTCTTTTTCTTAATCAATAAAAATCCAAAAAAATTAAATTAATGTTTAAATATTTATCTTTTATTTTATCAAAATTGTTTTGGATTTTTATCTTGTTTAAAAATGACAAAAAATTTATAAAACCCAAAAATCAGGGTATTCTATGTACAAAGGATACCCGAAAAATATCACTTTGTGCAATTGATCGATTTTGGTTTTGGTGTTTTAATGAAAGTTGTAGATCTCATCGAGACGAGCAATTTTTATGAAGAAACTTTTTCGATTCGGGGCCATTTGCTATTTTTTTTGGATTTTTTAAAGTATTTATTTTCTGAATTTTGTGGTGCTGACACGTGGCAACTCCTGGAGCCGCCACGTGTCAGCCATTTTTGTGTTTTTATTATTCGTTTTTTTTCAAAAAAAATAAAAATTTTAAAAAAGATCGCACATATGAGGCACGTGCCTCTCGCGCACGTGCCACGCACATGCACAGCCTGCCCCCTCTCACCCGAATCTGTCACCACATGTCGCATCCTCAGCCTCCGAATCTCAACCAATTGGACGGTCGAGGAGCATCGTCAACCTCCCAGCAACTTTCACAATCCAGAATCGCACCGCAACCGCGATCTTCATCGGCGATCCCGCCGGCCGCCATCTCCTTGAATCCTATTCAGATCCCAATCTGTGATCCCTTCCCCCGAAATAGTCGCGTCGCCTTCCTCCGCCGATCTCGCTCGTCACCACCATTATCCTTCTCCGACCGACCTCCATGCCCTATTTAAAACCCTCCTCTGCCCTAGAACACGCCATCCGTCGATTTGCATCTTCAAGTCTTCGCCGGTGGTGACAGTCCAGTGAAGCCATCTTTCACACGACGAGGTCCGATCTTCAAGAAGCTCGTCGCAGCGCTTCTCCCAAGCATATTACCCTTGCTCCGGCCCTCCTTCGACCGCCATCGATCCTTCCAATGCAAACTTCATCAACCATCGCCTTCATCTCCATCGTTATTGCCACCATTCTCCATATGTGATCAATTGAATCACCTCCATCCTCGATCAATCGAATCACCTTCTTCTTCGACAAAGCCTCGATCATCGAGCTCCAACCAACACATCGCAATCATCATCGACTCCATCCATTCCTGACACCTCGCCGGTCTGCTCTACCGACTCTGACCATCAGATGCATCATGCTGCTCCTCGCCTTCATCCTCAACGCCAGGAGCACAGTCAACGGCAACCATCGATGACCCCTTTGACCAACGACTGGTGCCACACAGCTGCTTCCTTCACCAGAGCTCCGCCTCTCCACCGACGTCCGTCGGCCGTGTGTCGGCCAGTAGCAGCCGTCAGATCAACATCAGATCCATCTCATCGATGGTCTTGACTCGCTCCAAAGCAAGCCACGAACCACCCTCCAAGACTGGAGCCTTGGGCCACTCTGAAGCAAGAAAAAGCACCACGTGGAGGATCATGTGGATCCTCCATCCGAGCCCGCCTCCGCACGTGAAAGTCACGTGACCCCTGAGGAAAATTAAAAGAAGCCCCCAGGAGTCCCTTCTATTTGCACCTCAGACCCCAGCTAGAGGTCACGTGCCTCGCACGTGACACTCTAGTAATTTTGCAACAAGACCCCTAGGATATTGGTAATTACGCACAAGCCCCTCTATTGCATTTTTATATTTATTTTAATTATCATCATTGCAGTTATATCCTTATATTCCATTATAATTCGATACTGCTACATTGCACTATTTTATTATCCACAAATAGCATTTTGTTCCTCATTTAATTCTCTACATCTTGGCATATGTCTGATATTTTTGCGATCAATTGTTAATTAATAATTAATTTATTTTATTGAAAATTGCATACTTTGCCCATTTTGTGCTCTGATTTTTATTATTAATTAACCAATGCTCTAAAAATTCCTGAAGAATCATAGATTCTTGAATTAATTGTGTTTAACATTGTGCCCAAAAAGAATCGCATTTCATTCATAAATTGCCCCGTAAAAATCATGTTGCATAATTAAATATTTGATTTTTAAAAGGTATTAAATCTCGTATTTTCGAGGTTTAGTATTTTTCTGAGATCAAACACTTAGTGATAGATTTTAGATAATTTTATCCTTTGAAAATATTTAGGTTTAATATTTATTATAATTAAATATTAAAATTCACTTTGTTTACATTTAAACATTCATAAAAAACCATCTTGCATCTAAAAATTCCAAAAAAAATTACAATGCATTTATTTCATCATAATTATCATAATGGCCAAGTTTGATATTTTTCGGACATTGTTTGATTGATATTTACATTTTTAGTCCCTAAAATAGGCCATAATTGCATTTTGCATCCTTAATTGCATTAAAAATTACAAAAAAGAGACCGCCTCGAAAACCGCACTCAAACTTTGATAGACATAATTCTAGGTTGTTCCTTTGCCTCGTTGTATTAGACCTTGGGACTTGTCCAAGTAAAATAAACATAAAACCACATGATTAAAACTTGACTAAATTTTATTGTGGTTATTTCTCGATGAATTCTGATTGCCCGGCTACAACGAAATGACACATTAATTTCAAGCGAATGATAATACATTATGACATTATTTAACATAGGCAATCGCGGAACCGTCAACTACATAAGCTCAAATCTAGTGGACACCATTCTGGGAACAGAATTACAATAAAGATATATAGTATGGCTTCAGGTGGCCCACACTATTCAAGGATGTGAATGATTATGTGAAAACATGCACTGATTGTCAAAAAAATAGAAAAACCCATGGTGTTAAAGACAACATGCCCCTCAAATTCAACCAAATATTTGATGTGCTCAATGTGTGGGGCATCAACTTCATGGGTTTGTTTCCTGACATTAAAGGCCTCGAGTGTATCCATCTTATCGTAGACTATGCAAGTCGATGCGTGGAACCCATTCCTGCTCGAGTTGTAGATAGGAAAACATTCTGCAAATTCTTGAAAGATAACATCATTTCGCAGTTCAGAATTCCAAAGATTTTTATTTCAGATGGAGGTAGCCACTTTATAAACAAAGAGGTTATAAAATTAACAAAGGAATACGACATTGATCATTGGGTCGCATCTCCTTATCATGCGCATTCAAATGGCTTGGCAAAATTGTCCAACTGAGAAATTAAGTTACAAAAACTAGTATGGCCAGACAGAAAGAATTGGCTGCAACTTCTGGACTCGGTTGTCTGGGCATACAGGATGGCCTACAAGTCTCCCTTAGGAATGTTGCCCTATCGCCTTGTCTACGGAAAGCCTTGCCACCTTCTAGTGGAATAAATTTAAAAATCAATGTGGGCAGCTAATATCTGCAACCTTGACTAAGAGAATGGTGGCTTGCATAGGAAACTGGAACTGAACAGACCCATGGAATTCAGATATTACGCATACGACGACAGCATGATGTACAAGGAGAAGGTCAAACGATGACTAGACAAGCACATCGGACGAAAGAACTTTGAACCTGGGTGTTAAGTGTGGTTGTTTGATGTGAAATTAAAGATTTCTTCAGGAAATTTGAAGAGAAAATGGACCGAGTCGTATAGAGTCAGGACCGTACAGGAAAATGTGAGTATACTGATATTAGAATTGTCAGCTAACGCACAACCCTTCATAGTCAATGGTCAGTTGCTGAGGCCATACATAGAGCATAATACATTCTTGCTGTTGTCAACTCTGTACAAGTAATTTTTAATGATGAGTTCACCACTGCAACAACTTCAGTGGAGCTGGACAATGCTCCTATGAATATCTTTGACTAGATTAGGTTTTCTTCTTTTCATTTTTCATTTTTCTAAATTCTTTCTTTTGTGTTTCCCTCTCTGATGAATCTGCATTTCATCATCTTTATTCATTTATTTTAGCTTAAAATCCTTTATAAAACACCAGTATATATAAATAAATCCATCTTATTACTAACCAACATCGTTGTCTAAATATTGTATATTTATTACTATTTTAACCTAAAATAAATAATCAAATAATGGAAAAATAAAGAAAATACAAAACTATATATATGTAATAGATATATGCTTAATCAAACATCGAGAGAAGGTCAAGACTTGACCTGAACGACAAGGAATAAAGTAGGAGGAGATAAGGCCTAAATCCAGAAAATACTTGGCACATGTATATATTCCTCACTTGTAAAATATTTTCTATATTACACACTATTACATTGCTTTATTCATAGTTAAATCCCTTGTAAATAAGATAATTCTTTCTTAAAATTGTGCATAAAACCCTCTTGTAAATAATAAAATAATTCCTGTAAAAAAACATGTATATTTTGAGTAAATAATATCACTCTCCAAAAGCCACAAAATGCAAATTTCCAATATCAATATCTTCTCCACCAAGACTTCAAATTCTTCAAAATCGCTTTCATTGTACTCCAAATTAAATATAGGTTTTTATCACTTGTACCCCTCCGAGATATCGTAATATCAGTTATGCCCCTATCTTTTTGGTAATATCAGTTGTGCCCCTCACTTCTTGCAAATCTATCACTTGTACCCCTCGGGTTAGTTTCCGTCCATCCCAAACGCAAAC
The DNA here is from genome assembly GCA_037367405.1 of Ottelia alismoides. NCBI lineage: Eukaryota > Viridiplantae > Streptophyta > Magnoliopsida > Alismatales > Hydrocharitaceae > Ottelia > Ottelia alismoides. The sequence goes on from JAZKJV010009004.1 coordinate 16,919, forward strand.
GGACGTTAACTTTAGGGACACATCATGAATTATATGAAAATAAAGGAATTGAAAAGTCCAACCACTAATGTTCATCTTCCTCCTCCCCTCCTCTTCATCTTCCTCATCCCCCTATCCCTTCCTCCTCCCCTACCCCTTTTGCGCCTGCAGGCCCCCGCAACCCCGCACCTCCCCCTTGCCCCACCGACCTGCCCCGGCGCCCCCGCCCCAAGTCTCCCCTCCGCCCCCAACAGCCCCTGCCCCCCGCCGCCCCCCGCTGCCCCCCGCTCCCCCTACAGCCCCTCCCCCCTCCGCCGCTGCACCCCCTCCCCCCGTCCCCCTCCGCCCCGGACCCCTCCCCCCATACAACTTGCCCCCCCCCCCCCCCCCCGCAGCCGTCCTGCTGGAGGCTGGATATCGCGCCTGCTGGAGGCTGGATATCGTGCCTCTGGACGGTGTTGCTCCAAGCAGCCTAGCATTTTGGTTCTTCAGAGAAAACTGCTTTGTAGACTTTGAAATATGGAGTTCGAGGAGACGCTCCTTGAATGTAGCACATGAGGACCATGTAGATCTCATCGCACTACTCGACCAATAATTTCACTTGAAATTGAAGTTGCCAATCGAAGCCTGGCTCCTCTATAACACTGATGAATTGGGAATGTCTCTTAGCCTTAGACTCAAATTTAAAGAGATTGCACCAGAAACTCAAGACATATATCTGTTCTTGTTTGGTGCTCACAGCACTATGTATTCGAACACTAGTAATTTGTTTGTGTCTTTGCCACTTGTGGCCATCGTGATTAACTTCGGAACCAGATACGTGCAACTTCCACGAATAAATATGCGGTGAGTGACCGTGCTGTAGGGAAACAAGTCTGGAATTAGGGCCAGCTGGGGGTGCGATAATATGAAGCAACAAAGCAAGCAGCCAGATAAGGGTGGATGTGGCACGTATAGTTTCTCAGGGAGGCGTGATTTGTGCACCGCTGCGTGGGTGCTCGATGGAGAAGGGGTGCGCCGATTGGAACTGGGTGAAGAGCCCACGCCGAGGGAGATCTCTCATGGCCTGCTGCCGCCTGGGCTGGGGAGGGAAGACATGCGATGTGAGGGTTGCCCCCACCGCCCCCCGCAGCCCCTGCCCTTGTCGTCCCTCCCACGCCCAGGTCGCCCTGCGCCCCCTGCCTCCGTCGCCTCGCATTCAGGTCGCCCCCGAGCCCCCGTGCCCCCGCCGCCCCGTGCTCAAGTCGCCCCGCGCCTCGTCCTCCCCTTGAAACTGGAGAGTTTTCAGTTTTTATTAAATTAAGATAATTTTTTTACTAATTGATTCATAAAAATTCATCAAAAATTTTAATAAAATTCATCGTTTGATCCGTAATGAGTGATATATCCGTGAAAATGCAAAAATTTTAGAGATTCGATGGATGCATGAAGGTGTCACTAAGAGAGAGAAATTAAGAGGAGAAAGGAAGAAGAACAAATGAATGAGGAAGAAGATAAAGAGGTCTGGACAATATGTATATATAGGTATATGTACCTGTAAATAACAATCCATATTTATTTTAACCCTTGTAATTATATTAGTTACTTAAATAAAAATCACCAAAGTCAACTTCAAATAATTCCTAACATTTTTTATTAACATTATGTTATTAAATAAATTCATTTTTTATTTTTTTATCAAATTATTTAAATTTTATTTATAGTTTTGTTGTGTAGCCTAATTTGGATGTATTCTACGTGCGCTCTGATTGGCAGACCGAAATTGTTGAATGGCGTCAACTGCTCATCCGCGCCCCTTCTTCCGCTAACTTCGTCGCTAGCCGTTCTTATCACAGTTTTTCCCACGCACCTCGATCATCAACTGGCTACGCTTCCTTTTCCTATTCTCTTAATCATTCATTGTCCTTCCACATCCACATGTTAGCTCCCACCGATTGCTCCATGAACTGTGCCTATTTTGTATTTGAAAATTCGTCAGAGCCACACCTATAAATACTAACATTCAACATCCGGTGACTCCTTAATCTGACTTTAGCCCGTCTTTTTGCTCGTGATCAATCCTTGGAGATAGCTGTGGTGACAGAGCAGCTGCTCTTCGATTTGGAGTGCGTGATTTTGAGCAAAGGTCATGATTCACCTACTCGTCAGTGAGCTCCGCCGCATGTCTCTGCCTCTCTACCACATCATAGATCGAAGCAGTTTCCTTTCCCCTTTCTTATCACTAGGTAACATAGGTAGCTCTTCTTCAATTCAATCTTTCTTTTATCGCTTTAATTTCATCTTAGTCATCTAGATAAGATCCTCTTCATCCAACTCTAATCTGCTAGATCGGAGGAGCTCTGCTCACCCAAATCAACTTCTGACTATGCGAACATCTCTGCCATATCTTTCTCCACTTCTTCCACCATCTGTTCACCTCCAGATCGTCCCGAATCTGGAGCTCGTTCTCCCCTCCGAACACCTATGCAGGAGACCTCCATTCTCTCTTCATTCCATACAATTCCTTTGAGCATCGACAATCACTTGCAAGTCAAAGGAGCTCCAGAAACAACACAAAGAGCAGATATAAAGATTTAAAGTAGGTTCTTGGAGTAGAATTCTTCATCACCTTCCCTATCCATCCCCTGGTGATTTCATGAAGATCTAAGGTGATCAACATATGCGGAACACCCGTAGTTTTCATCTGGGTGTGATCGAACGAAGGATAGAGCTGATTAGAGTGAAATTCACACTATCAAAATTCAGGGAGGAGCCCCCTCTTCCAAGTTTGTCCAGACCCTCTTGTAGCCATCAGATCAAGAACGCCTCCTCCAGATTTTATCCGGACCATCGGTAAACCCTCAAAAGCTGATCGTGGATTTAAGCGTCAAGATCTGATCTTCACCCATCACTCAAGATTCATTCTTAGCTGTCAGATCAGACTGTCATCGCATATGAATCATCCAAGGAGCCACATCACTTAAAGGGTAAATTTGCACCCTTACCCTCTGTCCTTCTTTTATTAGCAAATAAGCCCCAATGTAGACACGTTTCATTCTATTTTAATTTGAACATTTGAATTTTATGCCTTACTAATTATTTTATTTACAAATGAGTCCAGTTTGAATTGTATGCATGCCTAGCACATGCTTTGTTGGGTAAATTGCAATAAAAGGTTTAAGTTTCTCTATTACTGTTTGGACCTCAGAAATATTTTATTTACTCAAAGGTCCAGTCCAAGGGGTGTACTTCAACAAGGACGATTATGTCATATACCATATTTTTAAGGAGATGGTAGAGATCTCCACATCTTTTTGTTCTTGACAGGCATTCCAAAAACATCGCGTGCCTTCCTCTACTACTGCAGCTCCCTAGAAGGTTTTCAATATGATGGCATCTGATGAAGTGGATAGGGTGGATAGTTTTGATCTGACCACAATTGGAAATCACCTATCCAAAGTATATATACTTGAGAAATGATCCAAGAGGCTTGAGAAGCTCCAAGTGATCGAACAGAGGACGAAGAACCTGGACAAGTTAGATGAAATAACGAAGCATCTAGAGCTTCTTGTTAGTACGATCAACGCATGCCAGAGCAAGAGTGTAGTAGCCGACACTCCTGCTCAGGAGCAAACTTCTTCCACGCCCACCCAACAGAGTAGCCAAGGACCACCCTCATTTCAGCATGTTTATTACGTATTAACCGTTTATCAGGTCCGAAAACTATCACGACAAATTATCCCGTACCAGCAAGAAGGCCCATACATTCCTGAGCAGCAGGCTCCACCTCCCCATATAATTTAGGAGGTGAACGATATCTGGTTTGACTGAGACCGCAACCATCCCCTCCGTCCGGGCATGGCTAGTTGGGTTCCCATCATGGTTAGAAACTCGCTCACCAGTTTAGGGAGGCAGACCACAGCAGTAGCAGAGCCAGCAGTTCCAACCTTAGTATCGGTCTCCGCATCGCTTCTAGAACTGGAGACATGGCCAACAATAGATGCGGTATTTTCTACACCCTTACCACCAGCAGCAGAATGCATCATACTGACACTATCCACGTCCTCCTCCTCCTCACTACCAGCAATAAGGATACTAGAAGACTCTGCATTATCAATCTCAGTGACAGCCCGTCATTGAGTATCCCAAAGCACCTTCAGTGAATCATGTACTTGATCAGCTTGCATTGCTCATGAAGAATATGAATGAACTGAATCAGAGGATCGATGACCTGACCTCCACAAACACACTAATTCATGCACAGGTCGAGGCCAACCACAACAATTTCATACGTAAGGAGCAGGTATACAATGGCCCATCCAAACAGAAGACAGTTATCGCGCTTGATTTTTACATGTTTATCTGACTCAATTCATCTCAGGAGTGGTAGGAGATTGCAGCCGCCTACACACCAGTTGGGGTTTGGACATCGAGCCACTGAGAGAGCTTCATCTTCCACATCATCTTCTTTCTAAGCAGTCGAGAGGTCTAGTGTAGCAGTAGCTGAGTCTGGAGTTTCACCGCCTTCACCACCACCTTCTCCTTCACCGGGAAGATGCAGACTACCATCAGCCAAGAGGGGGAATACACCACTCGTGGATCCTTCTTATACACAAGCTGCACCAATCCGTCCTGTTTTTGATTTTGTTTATCCTTCTCCTAATTTGGACAAACATGTACAGACTGATTCTGGTTGTCCCATTGTACATGAGGATTATACTTTTAATAATTGAATTGCATATTTGAATGCTTCTTCTGATTCTGTGACATTTCCTTCTACCTTGAATAAAATCATAAAAATACAAAACTAAAAACAACCCCACCTGATCATGGAGTGGTTGAGATCTTAAAGAATATCTTTTTAGAGATGCCACTCCTTAAGACCATGGGTACATGCCTGTAGTTAAAAAAGGAATGAAAGAATCAAGTACACAAAAGCTCAAACAAAGCAGAATAGATGAAAGAAGACAGAAAATTATCATTCCATCAGCAACCTCCAGTCCAAAAAGAAAGATAAGGGAGCACCTCACATATGTTACCACACTTTTTTATAAAGAGTTTGATCACATTCTTCTCCATAGAGGTTCCTCCATTAATATCATCCCATCCTCTCTACTCAAAGAGTTTGGGTTAAGATCTCTTAGATCGACCAGAATGATCCTTTAGTTTGCTGATAGATCGATTAAGAGGCCGAGGGGAATTTTAGAGGACGTTATTGTAATAGTGCAGGTAATGAAATTCCCCGTTGATTTTGTTGTCATGGATATGGACACACCTACACCGTTACTCCATACCCTGATCATACTAGGTCAACCGTTCTCCGAACGGCCGAAGCAGTAGTTGATTATGGTACTAGAGAGATCATCTTTCACTCTAGTAGTCATAATGTGAAAATTGAGACGATCCCCGATCCTAGACCATCACCGCAACCAGCAGCAGTATATGAGAGACAGACCTGTGATTTTTTGGCCGAATTTAGAGAGACGGATCTTTTTACTGATTTCATTAAGACCCAGGAGTTCCTTTCTCAGAAGGAATCTCTGGAGAGCACAATCGACATGAGTCCCCTTATTGATTCAACTAAGTTGTTTGTTGATGGGCGGTTTTAGCTGATTTCTCAGGATTAGTATGATATTTTGTAGGTACCCTCTGACATTCCTTTGGCACATCATATTGAGAATAATAATGATGTACCTCCTTCTGAGAGTTCTGAGGTCAAAATATCTGAGCCACATGATTAGTTTCCTGAGATATGCATTGATGAGAGATACATTTCTGAGATTATTATTGAGATATCTGAACCCTTTGTTGATGAAATCATAGAACATCCTGATGAGCCCCTCCATTCTGAGCAGAGATCATTCGTTGTAGATGTTTCTAATATTCTATTTGGTGAGCCGTCAGTAGCCACGGTGGATAGTTCACAGAGTACAAATCATATACCTTCTACTATTGTAGTTACAGAGGTCAACACAAGATTGATTCAGACCCCACCTAAGCTCAATTCTTTACCATCAACATTGAAGTATGACTTCCTTGTACCCCCCTGATGTTTCTGGTCATCCTCAGCTCATAGTTGACAGATGGACACGAATCTCGCGAGCTATAGGTTCTTGAGAGAAACCACAAGGCCATTGTATGGAATATTTTGGATCTACATGCAATTAGTCATGCTTTATGCTTGCATCATATCTACTTAGAGGATGATTTCAAACCCTCCTATGAGTGTCAACGCCGTCACAATCCCAACTTAAGGGAGGTTGTCATGAAAGAGATCAGAAAATGGTGTGATGCTGGCTTTATATATTCCATTTCATTTTCAAGTGGGTCAACCCTTTGCATGTGGTCCTGAAGAAATCTGGGAGTACTATCGTGAAGAATGACTGTGGTGAGAAGATTCTGACCTGTGTACCTACTTCATGGTTTTTATGTATAGATTACCGACATCTAAACTCAACTACCAAGAAGGATCACTTTCCGTTGCCCTTTGTTGATCAGATTATTGAGAGGTTGGCAAGAAAAGAGTTCTTTTGTTTCTTGGATGGATACTCGGGGAATAACCAGGTTGCTATCGCTCCTAAGGATCAAAAGAAAACTACTTTCACTTGTTTGTTTGGTACATATGCCTTTAGAGGTATGCCCTTTGGATTGAGTAATGCCCCTGCTACATTCCAAAGGTGTATGTTGGTAGTTTTTGCCAACATGGTGGGTAGCTTAATAGAGGTCTTCATGGACAATTTCTTGATCTACGGGGATAATTTTTAACACATGTCTTGCCCATTTAGACAGAGTCCTTCAACGTTGCTGCGAAGTAAACCTAGTGCTCTCATGGGAGAAGAGTCACTTGATGGTTACTAATGAGATTGTATTGGGACATGCCATCTCCAAACATGGTATGGAAGTCGACCGAGTTGAGATAGATGTGATATCCAAGATTGAGCCACCGTAGAATTTGAAGTAGTTGAGGTTATTTTTGGGACATGTTGGATTCTATAGGCGATTCCATAAGGACATTAGCAAAATCGCCAAACCTTTGACTGAGATTCTATGCAAGGAGAGTGAATTTATTGTTGATGAGAAAGTCATCCTTGCATTTCATTAGATGAAAGAAATGGTTACTAGTGCTCTTGTCCTACAGCCACTTGGTTGGTCTCTTCCCTTTGAGATCATGACGGGCGCGTCAGATTTTGCAGCTGTTTTAGGGTATAGAAGGGATGAGATACCATTTGTTATACACTATGCTAGCAAGACTCTGGATGAGGCACATCAGAATTATACAGTGACAGAGAAGAAGGTGTTACCACTTGTGTTTGGATTAGAGAAGTGTAGATCTTACCTCCTTGGTTCCCTTGTAATTGTGTACACGTATCACATTACCGTATGGTACTTACAGGCAAAGAAGGATGCCAAACCACGTCTTATCAGATGGATCCTTCTTCTCTTTAAATTTGATTTACAGATTCGAGATAAACCTGGAGTGAAAAATGTTGTGGAAGATCATCTTTCCCGCATTATAGATGCAGATACCTCTGAGTACAGCATGATCCCTATTTCTAAGACATTTCCATATGAGACCATTTTGTCTATGGATTCACTCCATGGTATATTAATATTGTGAACTATCTTGTCTCCAAGAAAGTTCCACAAGATTGTCTAAACCACAAGGTCGACAGATTTCTGTCTGAGATACATTTTTACCAATGGGAGGATCCGTACTTGTTTCGTGAGGGTGTGGATTGTATCTGGAGAAGGTGCATTCCTCAGGAGGAATACACCAGTGTACTTGAGCAATGTCACAAATTAGAATCTTATGGGCATCATTCAGGGAAACGCATGGTAGAAAAGATTTTACATAGCAACATATGGTGGCCAACATTATTTAAGGATGTTATAGAGTATGTTCGAGGTTGTACCGATTGTCAGAAAATGGGAGGAACCTTTGGTTCCAAAGATACTATGCCCCTAATATATATATATATACAGATTTCTGATGTTTTTGATGCTTGGGGCATAGACTTCATGGGACCATTTCTTGTCAGTCATGGATATCAGTACATCCTGCTCGCTGTGGATTATGTTAGTCGTTGGTTGGAGGATATCCCCACTTGAGTTGATGGTAATCGTACGGTGTGTTCCTTTCTCAAGGACCATAATTATTGCACGGATCCGAATCTCCAAGATACTTATTTCAGATGGGGGAAGCCATTTCATTATTATAGAAGTCAAGAACCTTGTTAAGGATTACGCAATTGAGCACGGGATTGTGTCTCCTTACCACCCATAGATTAATGGCTTGGCTGAAAATTCAAATAGGGAGATAAAGATTATATTGCAAAAACATGTACGTTCAGATAGGAAAAACTTGTCCCAGATGCTTGACTCAGTTCTATGGAATTATTGAACGACATACAAGTCTCCTTTGGGTATGTCTCCCTACAGATTGGTGTATGGAAAGCCTTGCAATCTTCTTGTAGATAAATTCACAAATCATTACAGGCACTCTGTGTATGCAATATTGATTATGAGAAGTAGGAAAGAGAAGGAAGCCGGATTTGAATAGATTGCTGGAATTCCAAGACTTTGCATATGATATGTCACTCATGTATAAGGATAAAGTCAAGCATTGGCATGATAGACACATTTGAAGGAAGACTTTTTCCCCTGATCAGAAAGTTTGGTTATTTGATGTTAAGTTGAAGTTGTTTCCAGGCAAAATTGAAAAGCAAATGGTCAGGATGGTTCATTGTGAGTGTTGTGCGTGACAATGGTAGTATTCTCATATCTGGGTTGTTATCTGATGCAGAACCATTTGTCGTGAACAGACAGTTGTTGAAGCCATATCCAGATCATGACACATTCCTGTCTGTGGTTGATTCTATATTTGTGTTATTAGACGATGACTCTTTGACATCTTCTGCATCCGATACATGAGTTGATTCTCTCTTGTATATATCCCTTCGTTTTACTCTTTCTTCATCCGATTTTATTGCTCACCTCTTTTCTGTGTGTGTGTGTGTGTGCTATACTTAGATTGTACTCTATCCTAAGTATAGGAGAGGTGAATAACTTGTGTTGTTCATGTTCATCCAGTTTCATCAATCTTGTTGTTGCCTATACTTAGGGATCTGTTACCCTTAGTATATGGGGAGTGATGTTGTTCGTATTGTCTTTTTGTGTTTTTATTTTCTTTACTTTTCTTCAGATCTCTCACTTATCCTTCAACTTGTTGATATTCTTTGTTCTATACTTAGGGATATTTTACCCTAAGTATATGGGAGGATAAATCGAGTCATTGAGTTGTTCATTCTTTTTCATCGATTTTCCCCGATTATACAGCCTTCTATACTTAGGACTTGTTGGTCCTAGGTATAGGGGGATCACCGACTTCTATTTCTTTCGTCTATTCTTTGAGTCATTGTTGTATAGTATTTTTTCACTTTTCTATTCTTAGCACAAGTTATATCTTCCTTTATAACTCTTTGATCACTATGAGGGCATAGTTCGAGCTAAGTATATGGGATGTCATATATATTGTATATATACTTTATACATAACTCGTACTTTTATTAATAAGATGGCTATAAAATTTTTGTAAAATATTTGTAAAATTAATTTCCATATCAAAACTAGGTATACTGTACAAAATATTTGTAAAATTATTTTGTCACTTGGGATATAAATGGGATGTATATAAATACATAAATTCCATGTGTATATATATAAACTTTGATCGCTTTCTATCATGTAAATAAAATTCTTTATTATATATAAAAACCTTTTGTCTAAAACCTGTATATAAAATGCTCTTTTAAAATATTATTAAAAATTATTAATCCTTGTATATACTTGTATATATTTTACTAACCATTTTTCTTTCTATAAAAAAGTGTTTTATATATATTTCTTGCAATTGAATGTGCAATTTTCAGAGTAATATTGACATTTAAACTGGTCTGGAATAAAATTGAAGAATGGAGCTTGTTTATGACCTTAATTCATTTAATTTCAGAAGAACCTTATACGAACTACAGTTAAGACTTTTCATGTTCCTATTGTCTTAATTCTTCGAGTCCACAACACTATGTTCACAAGTTATCTTGATGCGTCTAAGTAGAATATTTAGCAATACACTCATGATTCTTCTAGACCGCGTCCTACCTTGGACAAGCACTCTACACGTAGCTCTTCATGCATGAGATGGTGAAGGGGCAAAATCCTTTGGCTTGGGGTAGCACACGAGTGTGTAAACAACTAGTGGAAACATCAGCCTTCCTCTAGGGAGGTTAGTGCATCTCAACCTGGTCTAGTGTCATTGGGGTCTAAAGACAGGATGTTGTGGCTTTTCAATAATGCTTCAAAAGAGGGATAGTCTACTGTCTCAGAAGAAAAACTCCTTATGTACATGATGCACCTATGTATATATTCAAAAAAATGCAGAATCTCCAAAAGTAGATAGGCCTGGTGGAAAAGTAAAATGCATGTTGGAGTGTATATACAAAGATGAGCTTCAAAGTCAAATTATTGTCAGCTTGATGCTGGATGACTTGGCTACACTGGTCATGCATCCAAGGATAGGAAGCTACACTTACTACCGTCCATTCTTTTCTCCATCTCCTCTTCTTGATCTAGTTGCACTTGAACTTAGAAGGCTATATCCTCGCTCCTCGAGGAAAGAGTTGCTAGATCAGGGGACTAAAGTTATCTTGTTGAGAGAGGTTGTTTCTTTGCTACTTTTGAGGTGAGATGTTATATTTCACTTACACCGTAAAACTAAAGATTCATAGTCATAAGGATCTGTGTATAAAGACTTGTTTTGACCTGACTGTTGAGGCAAACTGAATAGGAGCCTTGTGGAACTTGAAGGTAGTTAGGTTTTAAGACCATTTCCAATTAAGGTTCCGCCACATTAATAATCCATTGATCAGACTAAACTCCATATTATGGTTTTATGAAGATAAGTTTGATACTCAATATTGTTCTTAGTTCTTTATTTTTCCTTTATTCTATTCATTTTCTTTTATTCGTTTATTCTTTCAAATAAGTGTTTGATAAGGGACTAGCAATGTTAAGCATAGGGGGATGATGAATATGAATTTCATCATCTTTATTCATTTATTTTAGCTTAAAATCCCTTATAGAACACCCATATATATATAAATAAATCCATCTTCTTACTAACCAACATCCTTATGTAAATATTGCATATTTATTACTATTTCAACCTAAAATAACTAAATAAATAAAGGAAAATTAAAGAAAACACAAAATTTCATATATGCAATAGATACATGCTTAATCAGACCCCGAGAGAAGGTCAAGACTTGACCCTGTCGACAAGGAATAAAGTAGGGGGAGATACGGCCTAAAATCTAGAAAATACTTGACACCTGTTTTCATTCCTCACTTGTATAATATTGTCTATATTACGTACTATTACATTGATTTATTCATAACTAAATCCCTGTAAATAAGATAATTCTTTCTTAAAATTGTGCATAAACACTCTTGTAAAAAATAAAAATAATTTCAGTAAAAACACTTGCATATATTTAGTAAATAATATCAATCTCCAAAAGCCACAAAGTAAAAACTCTAAGATCAATATCTTCTCCACCAAGACTCCAAATTCATCAAACTCACTTTCATTGTACTCCAAATTAAATATTTTTTAAAATGGAGGTGTTTTCGTAAAATTCTGAGTTAAGGTATGAATATGACCAATTGGGGTATTATTGTATAATATACCTATGTATACTATGTATATTAGTTAATATTTTTGTGCATATTTGTCACTATTACATTTTTTAGTTACATGTGAATATTGTATTTAACTCATAATAATAGAAACAAAAAGCACAAAATTAAAAATCAACAAAAATAAAATCATGTATGTGTTATACATGTATCACTATGTAAATAGTGTATCTATACCTACATAATTAACCTAATTAATTAACACCTAAAAATCAAATAAAAATATCATCAAAATCCTTGTAAAATATTGTAATTAAATAAAATACTAACTTATGAAAATATATGATAATAATTAATTAAAAATCAGAATATTATGTGTATAGGTATACATACCTATAAATAACACTATTTATTTTAACCCTTGTAATTATATTATTTAACATATGTAGCTCTTCTTCGATTCAATCGTTGCATAGGTATCTTATCTTCGATTCAATCTTTCTTTTTTCCTTTAATTTCTTCTTAATCATCTTGATCATGTCCTCTTCATCCACCTCCGATCTGCAAGATCAGAGGAGCTCCGATCACCCAAATCAACTTTCGACTATGCCAACATCTTCACCATACCTTTCTCCACATCTTCCACCATCTATTAACCTATAGATCATCCCCGATCAAGAACTCGGTCCCCCCTCCGACCACCTATGTCCGAAACCTCCATTCGCCCATCATTCCATATCATCATTTTGACCTAATTCTTGGTCGGATTATACTTCTGAGCATAGGCAATCACTTGCAGGTCAAAGGAGTTCCAGAAAAAACACATAAAGCAAATACAAAGATTTGAAGAAGGTTCCTGGAGTAGATTTCTTCATCACCTTCCAGATCTGTCCCATGTTTATTTCGTGAAGAGCTAAGGTGATCAATAGATGCGGAACACCCATAGTTTTCATCTAGGCATGATTGAACGAAGAATAGTGTTGATTCAAGGGAGATTCATGTGATCAAAATTTAGGGAGGAGCCCCCTCTTACCAATTTGTCCAGACCCTCTTGTAGTCGTCAGATCAAGAACACCTCCTCCAGATTTGATCCGAACCGTCGATAAACCCTCAAAAGCTGATCGTAGATTCAAGCATCAAGATCTGATCTTCACCCTTCACTCAAGATTTATTCGTAGCTGTAAAATCAGATTACCAGTGCATCTGAACCGTCCAAGGAGCCACAATACATAAAGGGTAAATTTGCATCCTTACCCTCTGTCCTTCTTTTAATTGCAAATAAGTCCCTGCGTGGAAACTACATTTTATGCTTTAGTAATTATTTTATCTACAAATAATCCTATTTGAATTGCATGCATACCTAGAACGTGCTTTGTTAGGTAAATTACAATCAAAGGGTTAAGTTTCTATGTTACTGTATGGACCTCATAAATATTTTATTTACATAAACGTCCAGTCCAACGGGGGACAAGTGCTTGGGTATGTGAGTTTTTAGGAAATTTACATCATTTGCACCATAGATTTCTTATTTGTTATTATTTAGTATGTATATATTATTTCTTTGTCTATTAGTCCCTATGAGTTTGCATATTTATTTTGCATCTTTAAAATTATATAAAAATATCAAAACATGTCTAAAAAGTCCACAAAAAAATCTATAAGGTCCTGACACATTGATCTTGCACATTTCACATTTTTCTTAATTTTTATTACTAATTCAAATTAAAAAATCTCATAAACATAGCTGGTTTGCATTTAAAATTTAATAAAAATTACAAAAAACTATTCAAAATTCTAAAAAAACCCATTTGCATATTTTGTTTGTTTATTTCCATACAATTTTTCATATTTTTATCATCTATAAAACAAAAACAACAACAAAGCCTTTTGCCACAATTAAGTAGGGTCGGCTACATGGATTCTTCGCCTCCATTCAGATCTATCTTGGGTCAATCTCGGAATTATATCCAAAAAACTAAGATCCCTTCGTATAGTCTCTTTCCAACACTTCTTGGGCCGTCCTCGCCCTCTCTTAGCCGGCTCAACATCCCAACACTCGCATCTCCTAACTGGTGCATCAGTTGACCTTCTTTGCAAATGAACAAACCATCTTAAGGGGAAAATTATAAAATTCAACCTATAAAAACAATTATAAAAACATTATAAAGTTGCTCTCTAGAAATGTAAAAAATTTTCTTTCATCCGATAAATATTTTATTCATTTTCGATCTCGTTTGTTAATTTCAAAATCCAAAAATATTCACATTGCTATTTGTTTACATTATTTATTTTTTTTTCAATTATTTAAAATTTAAAAAAACCAGAAGATTCTGGAAAATTCACAAAAACACCAAAAAATTAAAAAAACCTAAAAATAATTGTAGTCTAATTTTCTACATACATTTGCAAAAGTTAAAAATCCAAAAAGAGTGCTTTGTTATACATATTTATTTTTCTTTTAATATTCCATTATTTTAAAATAAAAATATCTTTTGTAGAAATTAAAAATAATAAAAAAATTAAAAGTCAAAAACCAAATTAAATTTATAAAATTAAAATTACATAGTAAATAAAAGATTCAAAAACTTAAAAACCAAGTATAGTGTACAAAGAATTGCCTTCATTCTTTCGTTGATTATTCATTGACTATTCATTGTGTAGAATAACATTTGGGATTTTTGTAGCCTCCTTGAGTTCGATCCTGTTATCTATATATGTAAATTAAATAGCAAATTCTCTTCCTACATTTTTATATTCATTTTTGCTTGAGAATTAATAATTGTTGTTTGATGCTTCTTTGGGTTGTGATGACACTTGTGAATAATTCATTCAAATAAAAACCCTGAGTTAGTGTGTCAACACTTACCCCATTCATTGGTGTTATACTTAGGATATGCTTCATCTTAAGTATATGGGGTTGATTACCCTCGGGTTAGTCATTATTCTTTCTCTCTCTTGTTCCCCAACTTTTGACATTATCTCTATACTTAGGGATATTGTACCGTAAGGATAGGGGGCGGACAGAGTCCATTGATTCCATGTATGCTCATCCTCGGTCATCCCCATTTTGTGTATCGCATGCAATACTTAGGATTAATTGATTCTAAGTATAGGGGTGGTAATCGAATTCTCATTCTTTATTCTTTAGTCATTATAGTCTTGGTCAGCATGAAAATCGAGGGATCTAAAATGAGCCTCACAAGGCGAGGACTCAGTCGTTGTGACGGCCTCTCAATAATTGTGTTTAATCAACATTCAAACCACACAAGAAATAAATCAATCAAGCAAGGGATTAAAATTTATTGTACCCTATAATAAAATGTATAATGGACAAGTACAATAGGGGTCGAACACATGGAGAACAAGGCATTGACAATTAAGATTGGTTAAAAGAAGATAATAAATGATTCCGAGCTTTTAGGGTATTTTTGAATTTTTATGCGTTTTTAATTATTTAATTTTTTGGATTTTTATTTTTATAATATTGTTATATTATTAATTTTATAATTTTTTCTTTTTTATTTTCTAGTTTCTAATGTTAATAAGATCTAATAATTATAATATAAGTATATATAGTTACATATAGAGGGAAAGCTTTTATATTTTTAAATATAGCTAAATACTCAAAAATCATAAATTAAAATGTTTTTCGCTTCTTTTTATTTTTTTCTCTATTTTTCGTATTTTTCTTAATATTTTTACTATTTTTTTGTATTTTTAATTTAATTAATAAGGCAAACCACTATCTAAGATAAATAGATAGAAATATTTTAGGGATTAAAAATAGCTTAAATCTTCAAAATTTTCTAAAATTGTTTTCATTTTATAATATGTGATTTAGAAACAAATCAGAAATATAAGCAATTGTTTTTAGATTTTTTAGAATTATTTATTATTTTTATAAGGATTTTGGAGTTTTTTAATATTTAAAATTTTAATTTTTCTATTTTAGTTTTTTTATCTATAGTTTCAAAATACCATAATAAACCAAATCTAATTTTCGTTACTTTTTAAAATGTTTTTTATATTTTTTGGAACTTTAATAGGTAAATAAGGAACAAAAGCTCTATTTTTTTAATAAATAGAAAATAACCTTAAGTACCTAACCAAAAATATATGTGTTATATATATCAGGTATTTATGGTAATTTTCTACAAATTTTTAGTGGCTTAGAGATATTTTTAACAAAATAAAAACTACAAGAAAATAAAAACTAGCATGGTATTTACACAAATATTTAAAATTTGTTGACCAGCCTCGAACACAACAGAGAAGTTTGCGGCCAAAAAAGCATTTTTTTCTAATATATTTCCAATAAATTATACCTAGAGGGGAATTTTTGCAATTACTACAGAGTTCGGGAGCATGCGATTTTTCCAGAAAATATTGCACTATTTATTTAAAAATAAGGACTAAAATGAAATACAAAAAGCCTATAGGCTTAGGTGCAAAAAGTTCAATCGCCTCACGTGCACGGGAATATGAGGTGACATGGACTGGACTTAAATGCAAATATCTGAAGTGCAGGGGATAAAATGCAAATTTTACGAAAATATTAATGCTACAGATAAATGTTTGAGTAATGGAAATAAAATATATAATACAGAACGGTATATGACAAAAATACCTTCTCCCGTGTGATCTGACATCTATGGACCTTCGCGTGAAAATATGTCACGTATACGTCGTGCGATGACGGTTCGGCAACTACAATTGAGATTAAATCTCCCAAGGGGATCTGACGGTAGAAGAACCTCATATCCGAAGGCTGTTGTTGGAACTAGCACAAACACCTGATCGGATGATTGTAGGGATGGGTGGAAGAACAAGGAGAAACTGAGTCTCCCCTGAGATTTGATCGGTTAATCCTCACTACTACGGTGGTTTCTGACGCTACAAAATGGTCAAGGAAATGCCTGGAAGCATCCTGAATCAGCTGGAAAGCTCAGATGGCTCCAAGAAATGCAGGAAAGGTTCTTAGAGGTCGGTGAAAAAGAGGAGCTCCAGGTGCCTGCTCGGAAATAAAATCGACCCGAGAGGGTCCTTTGGGCCTCCAAGACATGAAGGAAAGTTGCGTGCACCAAAATAAAGGCTCTGACGCATTATGTCAGGTTAGGATGAGCAGAGATGAACATAGGTGGAGCTCTCCGACGAAACAAAAAAGAAGAAGAATTGAATGCCTTATCTGAGTAATATCAGAGGGATAGGCATGCTTCAGGTGAAGAGAAGGATCAGGGAAAGATGTGGAGGAAAAAAGCAGAGGTGGAGGATCGTCAGAATAGTCATAAATAGAGGGCAGGATCAGGAGCTCCAATGACTTAATTTTTTTGGATTTTACACTAAACTCGACAGAATTAAAATAAATGAAACACAGGACTAGACTACTGCTAACACTACGAATGGAAAGAACATGCAGAGAAGAAGCTCTACCAAACCTGTACTGACCGGAAGCGAGCTCGTGGCGGAGGTGGTGGCTGAGCTGGATCAACCTTGATTCCACACTGCATGCATGCCCTAAACCTTCCTCAAGGGCCCTGATGTCAACAGGATGCTCCAGATGCCCGAAATTAGGGTTTTGGTAATAGAAGAGGGATCAACTAAGAGAAGAAGATGATGGAGGGGTTATGTATAGGGGGTCTTTGACTGAGGAGCTACTCGAGGTGGTGATACATCAATCGAGGAGATGCTCAGTGTGCAAGTGCAAGAATTGAGGGTCAAAAGATCAGAAGATGTGGAGAAAATGGGTGAAATAATCCAGAGAAAGAATTCAGGGAAGATGGGGTTAATTGCTAGGCTACATGATGTAGGAGTCAGAGGGGGCAACTGACTGATGGGTCAACCGAGGCCTGCCTCTGATTGGTACATGTGACCGTGTGAGCACAAAGTTAAAAAAAATAAAAAGAAATAAAATAGTAAGCTATTTATTTAACTTTCCATTAAAACATGAAAATTGTTTATTATTTTATGTAGTATTTTATTGTTATTTTTACTAATTTTTATAAGTTTATTTATTATAGGTTATTATTTACAAGTATAGTTATAGGTATATTATAGGGTATTTCATTTTTATTTTGTATTTTTTATTTTATTATTTTATACACATAATTTTTATATTTATAACTTATTTTAATATGCATAAATATATTTTATTCTATTTTTTTGATATAATATGTAAACATAGATAAACAAAGGGATAAAATGTATATGTATAAGTATATGTATTCATCTATGTATTTTAATATAGGGTTATTTACATCCATGACCCTGAGTAACTTCGTAATTACCCCAGAAACCCTCAATAATAACGAGCTACATCCAGAACCATAATAACATACTTCATTTTACACCCATAACCTTCCGTTAGTTTTCTTTATTACCTCAACCATATGAGTGAGTTAATCTAACCGATACAAGATCTAACGGCTAGGGTTAATCAAAAGTAAAAATGAAAAACACGTGCAAGGGCGGGCTTGTAGGCACGCAGGTTGGGGGTGGGGTCGTCCAGGTGATCTTAAAAGTATGGGGGGAAGGGGGTAACCTTGAAGGAATGGTAAGGGGCCAGGCGAGCTTGCACGCGGGGGGCGGCTTGGCGGTGCAGGGGGGAAGGGGAAAGGTGAGCTTGGCAGTGCGGGAGGAGGGGGTGGTTTTGTCTAGGCGATCTTTCCTGTTGGAGGGGAAGGGGCCATGCGAGCTTGCTCGCGAGGGGAAGAGGCCAGGCGAGCTTGGCGGTGCGAGGGGAAGGGGACAGGCGAGCTTGGCAGTATGGGAGGAGGGGGGGTTCGTCCAGGCGAGCTTTCACGTGGAGGGGGGAAGGGTCAGGCAACCTTGGAAGTGCAGGGGCCCAAGTGAGCTTGGCGGTGCGGGAGGAAAGGGGGTTTCATCCAGGCGATCTTGCCAGTCTGGGGGAAGGGGTCAGGAGAGCTTGCACATGGGAGGAAGGGCCATGCGAGCTTGGTGGTGCAGGTCGTCCATGTGATCTTTCCTGTGCGGTGGGAAGGGGTCAGGCTTGTAGACATGCGATCCTGAAGGCTTCAAAGGCGATGCGGGGGGAAGGGGGTGGTTGGGTTGCGCTTCGAGGCAACGTTGGAGAGGGGGCTTCGATAACGGTGCCGGTAGGGATAAGGTCGGAGTCGCGCTTGGCTTGAGGAGGAGATCGGTGGAGGGAGGTTGTGGGCTTCCTGCAGGAAGAAGTCGGCGGAGAGGGGAGGGTTGACTCGCAGGATGAGGGGGAGAAGTCTTCCGTAAATAATAGAAATTGAAAGGGTATAAAATGTAAAATACTCAGCGGATCTTAATGGGAAATTGGGTGGAAATTAACACAGGTTATAAGTGTGAGAGATAAGTATTATTAAAGGTTATAGGTGTACTTTGTGATTATAGAGGGTTTTTGGGGTAATTACGAAATTACTCAGGGTTATAGGTGTAAATATCACTTTAATATACTATTTTATTTTAGTGTATTTTTATGTGTGTAGTGTATTTTTAATATGTGCATATACTATAAATAATATTTACAAAATAATAAAAAAATAAAATAATGAAAAGTATAAAGAATAAATGAAATGAATATTTTACTATGGTATATATTACAAAAGGGGTCCAAAACCTAACTTTTGCATCTTAACTCCAAATTAAGTGAAGTCACCTTCATTAAATAGCTAATAAAAAGTTATATGCAATTAAGTGATTTTGAGGCATTTTGGTTCATATGGAGAAGATATGGGTCTCGGAAGTTTGAGTTTTAGCATTTTATTCTAGGTGTATAATACACACTATATAATATCTTAATGTAAAATTAATTTTGTATTTTTCTATGTATTTTTATCTGCAACTTTCAAGAACAAAGTTTATTGATTTGATGTATAAATAATAAATAATAAAATGGGTTCAAAGAATCAATTTTTTAAGAATAAATAATTAGGGTTTTTATTATGTTTTTGACCCTTCTCTCACCCTACTTTATTCCTTATCGACCCAATCATCAAGATGCCTAGGTCTCGGGGTTTAGGGTCATAAAATACCTTTGGTATTTTATTTTTTTTTCTTTTCTTTATTCTTTTATTTTTGTTTTAAACAATGTATTTTATACAATATTAATACAATAAATGATTAATGTTAATTTATGCAAAATAATGATATTTACATGCATTTCGCTAGGGTTTAAAATCTAAAATGAAAGAATAAAGGTGATGAAATGGACATTCATCACCCCCATATTAGTGCCTTTGCTTGTCCCTAGCAAACACTTATGCATATAAGCGCATAAAAAGAAAACAAAGAAAAGAAAAGGAAAGAAATTGGATCGATTTTAACTTTCAAACTTCTCTTCCTAAAATCAAAGTTTTGATTTCAGTCATATATTTGGACATTTAGGTTTGGTCGGATCCTTATTGGGAAATGGATTTGAAACACAACTTCCTCTAAGAACAACAATACCTTGCCAAGTCTCCTCAAAAGCCAGGTCAGAACAGATCGACGTCCTACGTAGTCCCTTATGACTATGAGTCTATCATGTACAGTATGTCTGATATGTAGCTCTCCTTGGCTGAAGCGGTAAAAGTCAGTCTTCTCCAACATGGTGACCCTAATTCCCCAATCTAACAACTCTTTCCTTGAGAAGCGAGGTATTCCCTTCTAAGTCTAAGTACAACTAGCTCAAGAAGAGGAGGTGGAGAGAAGAATGGACGGTAGCCAGTGTCTCTACCTATCCTAAGATGCTTGACCAGTATAGCCAAGTCATCCGGTTACAGTCTCACTTACATATGACTTTGAAGCTCGAGCTTGCTTATTGACTATACATCTCCGATGGGAATTGTTTTTTCTTTGACCATTGCCCATCTTTTATTTTTGGAGTTTTTTTATTTTTTGAATACTATATATAGTAGCATTTACATGGAGACTATTTTCTCTTGAGATAGTAGACTATCCCTCTTTTGAAGCATTATTGCAACCAACAACTTCTGTCTTTAGACCTCATGGCTATTGGATCGGTTGCGGTACAATGGCCACAATTGTGTGACTTCCGATGTTTCCATTGACTTGTGCCTCATGCCAGCAAATACAGCCCTCTACCACTTCAATTGAGGTGAGTAAAGTGCAAGGTGTAGGTGTGCAAGCTAGGTCATTATCAACAAGAGTCATGTGTGTCTTCCGAAATACTCTACTTAGGTTGTTAAGATGACAATGAACCAAGTCTCTTGGTCTTGAAGAATTGAGTCCAGAAGACCTGAAGTCCCTCAATTCCAGTTCATATAAGGTTCCTCTGATTAAGTGGATTAAAGTCCAACCCAGTTCCAATCTGCAGATTTTACCTAGACTAGTTCAGTAATTACTACCAATCTGAAAAATGAAAATGCTATACGCAATGCAAGGAAAATATTTTTGTGATGCAACTTTCTAATTTTAAACTTTTTTTGGATTTTTTAAAAGGTTTTGCAAATTTTTATGCAGGTTTTCGAAAACATTTTGCGAATTTTTATGGAATTTTTATTTGGCACATTTTTTTGGGATTTTCAAAAACAAAATAGTTATGTGCAGGTATTTACACGGGAATGTTCTTGTTATTTACAAGAATTGGAATTTGGGAATTTATCGGTTTGTATATACAAGGCATGTAAGGAGTCTTTAGTTGTTTGAATTATGCTCATGGTTTTCAGAATAATTTGAAAAGATTTTTACAAACATCTTGAAAACTTTTTTACATACTAATTTGAAAAATACTTTTAACAAACATTTACAAAATTTGAAAATCATTTAGCAAAGATTTTTCAAATAGTATATATAGATTTTTCTAAGTATTTTTGCAACCATTTTCAAAACCATTTGCAAATAGATTTTCAAGATATTTTATTTTAAACAAAAAAAAGAAATTTTGAGAAGCAAAATATTTTTACAAAGATTGAAAACATTTTACAAAATATTTTCTAAAGTTTTCAAAAGATTTTTCAAAAAGACTTTCCAACCATTTTCAAATATTTTGCAAAATATTTTTAACAAATTTATTGATCAGTATATACAAGGAATTGGTTGGTGTTTTAATTTTTATTTTTTAGCCATATTATTGAAAATACGAAAGTATAAATTACAACTAAAGTATATACAGTGTATATACGACCCCCCTATATCTAGCTTGAGCTATGTCCTCATAGATCAGAGAGAAAAAGATAAGACATAATTCACGTTGAGTAAAAAAGAGCCTATACTACAACGACTAAAGAATGAACAATTGAGGAGTTGACCGCCCCCTTATACTTAGGATGCAATAATCCTAAGTATAGATGGTTGTACACAAATCATCGAGGGTCAAGGGAGGGAATATATGAAATCATCGGCTCAACCTGCCCCCCCCCCCATATACTTAAGTAAAATATCCCTAAGTATAGACAAAATATCAAGAGTTTCGAGTACAGGTGAGGGTATAAGAATGAACAACTCGGGGTATACACCCCCTATACATAGGACAAATTACATCCTAAGTATAGTAGTGAGGAAAGGGACGAACACATTTTCGAAAGAAAAAGAAAATGAAAATGAAAAGAAGGAAAGAAAGATCTTCAAAAATGTTTTAGACTGCTTTGTCTGATGCAGCAGATGTGGAGACTTTCAACTCATCTTCATAGACAACTTGAATGGAATCTACAATGGACAGGAAGGTGTCATGTTGCAAGTATGGTTTCAGTAGTTATTCGTTGATCACGAAGGGTTGTGCGTCAGCTGACAATCTTAGTATCATTACATTACTGTTGTCATGTACATGCTTCACTATAAATAACCTAGTCCATTTATCTTAAACTTCCCTAGGAAAAGCTTCAACATCGCATCGAACAACAAGACCTTATGACCCGTTCAAAAGTCTTCAGTGGATGCGCTTGTCATGCCACTTCTTGACTCTTTCCGTGTATGTCGGGCTGTTGTTATATGCATAGTCACGGAATTCATAGTCTCTTCATATCCAACTTTCGATTCTTCCCAACCTTTTTGGAATCCATGTTACAAACATTAATTGCCCACAAGGATTTATGAATGAGTTCTATGGGAAGATAGCATAGTTTGTCATCTACCACGCAGTAGGGAGACACTCACAAAGGTGGCTTGTATGATGTTCTTTAATCCCAAAGAACTGAGTAAAGCAACTGAGACTAATTCTTGTGATTCGGGCACACAAGATTCTTAATAATTTTCTCAATCTTGTTGTTTGAGCATTCTATTAAGCCATTGGACTCTGGGTGGTAGGAAGAAGCTACACGATGTTTAATGTAGAATTTTTGAGTTAGCTTATTTACCTCTTTATTATTGAAATGACTACTACCATCGGATATAAGAATCTTAGCAATCCCAAATCTTGAAATGATATTATCCTTCAGAAAACGACAGACAGTGCGGTTGTTGGTGGCTCGGGTTGGGATAGCCTCCACCCAACGACTGACATAGTTGACAACGAGCAGAATGTATTCGAATCTTGAATGTTCGGAAATGGGCCCATGAAGTCAATGCCCAACACATGAAACACACCTGAAATCTGAATATATTTTAGGGGTATTTTGTCTCTCAGTGTGATGGTCCCGCCCATCTTATGGCAGTCAATGTAGCGCTTCACATAATCTTCTGCATCTTTGAACAAGGTAAGCAACCAAAGGCAGCATTGGAGTAATTGCGATGACGTTCTTCTACCTGAATAGTTGATAACTAGGGTTTTGGCGAGCGATAATTAAGATGTCAGTGTAGAAAAAATTCGCTCGAGATCCAAAACCCTATTTAATCAAACAAAATTCAGATAAAATAGGAGAGATAAAGAGAAACAAGAAGAAGTAAAGAGTCAGCTCTCTTCTATTTTATCCTTAAACTTATTATTTATCTAGGTAAGTTTCCCTAGCTTGAACTCAAGGAGGCAGAATACCTATATCATGGCTTTTGAGAAAAGAAGAGAAATTTCGTGATCTTTATTTCTTCTTGAAAATGTAAGAAAAGACTTCAAAACAGATACCACTTGAAAAAATAAAACGAGAAAATACGCAACAAAAATCCACGAAAATTATAAAGAAAACTCGCTAGGCTAGTTGTGTAACTACCCTAGAAAATTTGATGAAAAACAAAGTCAAAAAGATGTCCAAAATTACCATACAGTATAATGGTATAAATGCAATAAAAGAAAAAGAAATTGTCTGCAAATTGGTCCTTACATAGGGACTAAAATGAAAAAAACTAAAATTATTACATTTAGGTCCTTGTACAGGGTCTAAATGCAATTCTAGAAAATTGATGGAGCGGGCTCGAATTTCTAGAATCTAATGGGCTTAATACGCAATTTTTCTACCCCTTCGTGCTAACGATCAAGATTAGAAGTTCTGTACAGATCTGGATCGCTCGTTTAAGCTACGTGTCGACCAACAGTACGCTTGGAGTTGTTCTTGTTGTTCTTCTCCTTTAGACATGCATTGTGGTCGCTTTCTTCCTCGATTTCTCGTCGGTGAAGGAATGCTCGAGTGGATCTCCTGCAGGGACAGAGGGGTGATGCCTTCACCCCTCGAGCTTTCTTGTAATGGATGAGGCGTCGAGGACGATGGAGGTAGCTGGGCGGCGTCGACGAAGGAAGCTCCTGGGAATGTAGAGTCGACTGAATTTGCAAGAGCGCCTCTTAAAGATTTGTTGAATGCAAGCTCCAGATGTGTGGTTCGTTGCTCCAACTATGAAGAAGGACCTACAAGTGAATGTTTGGATGCTCGATTAAAGTTTAAATCGACCAATAAGATGAATAGTTTGCAGATCAAATAAAACAAAGTTTCCAGGAAATGTATAACATTGAAAATGGAAGAGAGATGGAGAGCGATTTTGATCGAATTCGGAGTGGTTTGTTGAATGGAGTACGAAGAAGGGTTATTAAGCTCTCTAAATATGTGATTAAATACTCTAACAAGGGCATGCATATCGAGAAAATCAAAATGCAAAAGATGGAGGATGATTTGTTGTTGCAGGGTGTAGAACCTTTGTTGTTGTTGCTCGATGGGCGGTCTTTACCGGAGCTCTACGCGTACTGCGGCAGCGATGCAAAGCCAAGGTTGGCCTTGAACTTCTCCTCTAATCGACCTTCTTCCATACAGGGCCTAAGAAGGAGCTGTCACCTATAGATCAAGGCAGAACATGGCAAGGAAGGTTACTTACCGGCCAGGTGGTGCTGGGAGTTAGGATCAGTTCAGCAGAGTTAGTTGTGAAGTGCGAAGTTGATCGCTTTTTATAGAACGATCGGGGGGGAGTTAAGTGGAATCCAAGGGCTGGCGTGGATTAGGGTAGATAGGAGAGGAGAATGTAAGGTCTAGATGGATTGAAGGGGTTAGGAGATGGCGGATAAAAATTTTTGAAGTCGATCGGTAGAACAGAACAACGTCCTGGGTTATTTGAAGAAGAAGAAGAAGACTAAGGTATTGACACGTGTCAGCACCTGGTTGGCCAGTTGTGGAAATAGATTAATAAATAGGAAATAAATAGTAAACGACATAATTTTAAATAAGTATAAAAACAAAAAATATAGATAATTATTTTATCTAAATTATGACATAATTAGTTTTTATAAGTAATAAATAAATTATGAAATACAAATATTATATTAATAAATAGGTATAAATACTACTTGATAAATAGATAACTGATCTTTAATTAAATAAATTAATATATAGTATAACACTTTTATATTTTATTAATTAATAGGATTATAAATAAAGTATTTGTGAATTTTTGTAAACTTTTAAAAATTTAATTTAAGTATATTAATAAATATATGTATAAGTTATACAGTTCGATTTCATCTATAAAATAGGGTTTTTGATTTATTTAAAATAATAAATAAACTCCAAAAATCTGAAATAAATTACGGTTAAAATACAAGATCAAGAAAATAATTAAAAATTTAAAAAGTATTAAAACAATAAATAATGTGTTCTAGATAAAATAAATAGCCTAGAAATCCAGTTGTGGTTAGGTCCTAAAACTGACTTTTCGTAAACGGACTCCGATTTTAGTGAAATCTCCTCTATTAATTAGAGTTTTTATGGAAATCAGAAATCCCAAAACCCACTCTCCAACATTGACCTTCGGACTAATCTAATAAGGTCATGTTTACAAATACCTCAGAAAGAGTCTTGTCTTTGATTTTGGAAATGAAATTGTATCATATTTGAGAAAGCCTTCCTCTCTTGCGAGCGAAACGGCAGCAGCGGAGTTAGTGACTGGACTCTCGCCCGCCAAGGTAGGAGGGTGAATCTCTTGAGCTTCTTAGTGTCGCTGCTTTCTTGTTTCGCATTATCAGATGGCCAATGAAATTCTCTTTTTTTTACTCGATTAACATATGCGAAGCTGTGCTCCTACTCAGTTGAATCAATGTATTTCGTTAGCTCTTTGCTTTGGACCGAAACATCTCTCACTCGCCTCCTCATCTTTCTATTCCGATAAGCCAAGATCCAAATCGGGGCCAGACACTCAAGTTGCTTCTCCAAGTAGAATAGAAAGTCCCTCGTACTCATCATATTGAACAAGAAAGCACCAATGATCATATACACAGGATCAAAGATGTGATGAAAAAGAATATTGTTTTATGAACTTTAAAGGTGAGTAGAGTGGAATTGGAGTTCGTATGAGAAAGTTATGATGTTAGGAAGTTGAGATTTTGGCAATATACAAGTTGGATTTCTTGGCATGTTTCAAGATATTATTTTTAACTTATTTTTATATTTTTTTACATTTTTAGATGCAATTAGGAAAAGTATTTGGTGAAAAATGTGATCATTTGAATTAATTAAAAGTCATTGAAGTTTTGATAATTATTGGATAAATAATTAAGAGTGTGTTGCATGAATAATTAATAATTTTGTTGTTGTTTTCTTTCCTTATCTCACCCTACTTGTTTATTTGTCAATCAATCCATGCTGACTTGGTCTCGGTGGTTAGGTTATAAATATATCTTTCAGCTATATTTATTGTATAAGTCACATTGTACATATATACATATCTACAATTTGCCTTCTTTTCTTTTCTTTATTTTTTATTCTTTTATTTATTTACATATTTTTTATTCATAAAAGTGCATTTTTATTCATGAGTATGGTTTTGTTAAAATATGAAAATTAATGTATATTTACATGTATTTGTTAAGGGTTTTAAGACAAAATGCAGAAAGAATGTTAATGAATCGTGGATTCATCAACCCCTTATACTTAAACTTTGCTAGTCCCTTAACAAACACTTATTTGAAAAATAAGGGAAAAAGAAAGAAAGTTAGAATGAATTTGTTTTCCTAAACCAATTCATGAGAATAGATAAAGGACAGAGCTCGATCGGGCATGAAACAAGCATTTTGTCGAAGCCTTAATTAAAATTAGGATTTTAGTCCCAACAGTCCTCAAGTTCCACAAATCCTTATTTAGGTTCACCTCAACAGCCAATTCAGATCCACTTATTCATATCACGAACTCTATCAACTGTGAAGTAAATATGTACTATATGCGAATTGTTTTAGCTCTTCCCGCTTGAAAAAAGCAAAGAAACCGCCCATACCAATAATACACTCCCACTGGTTCCTCGTCTAGCTACTCTTTCCTCGAGGAGGGGGGTATTCTTAAGGTCAAATCATGTTGTGTCCACAATCAAATATAGAGAGAAAGTAGAAGAATGATAAAAGAACTGGAGTACGACCAGTGTAGACACATCTCCTTGTGAAGCCCAGTCAGCGTAACTAAGTCTCCACTAAGATGTGCAGGCTTTTTGGTAAAAGATTGGACCATTGTGGTCATATTTGTATTTGGTGGCTTCTTCTTTTAATTGGATTTGTAATGTCGCTTGCACTACATCAATCTTTTTGCCTCGACGGATAAAGAGTCTTTTCATTTCGTCCATTTTTTGAGGTCTTGGAAAAAATTGTGCCAACAGATCTTCCCACATCCGAAACATTATTTCAACCCTAATTCCTCCTGTCTTTATACATCAGTGCCACTAGACAAGGATGAACATGCACCACTAAAATGGATTGCCCTTCGCGGCGCCATGCAAGTCGAGCTAAGTGCAAAGTGCATGTGTCCAAAATCGGTTCACTGATGAAGAGTTGAATGGATGACACCAAGTGTTCTACTAAGGCATGTTTAAGTTGACTTCCCAACCATGGTATCATGGAACCCAAAGATTTAAGTCAAAGACCTAAAGAGTCTAAATACCAGTTCCTAACTAGGCTCCTTACAATGAGAGTTAAAGGCCATAATCAAGCTCCATCCTTTAGACTATTTCCAATATTTAGTTCTAGAAATCAAACTTATTCTGAAAAATACTAATGCAAATGCAACCATATTTTTGTGAAGTATATTTTCTGAATTTTACTCATTTTTATGGATTTTAAGGATTTTGTAATTTTTATGTATTTTAGGACTTTGTATTTTTATGTATTTTTTATTTTTTATAAATAAATCTTTTTACAAGAATTTTATAAGATAAATTACCCAAATTTCATTAGTATTAAATATTTAATTATTTTACAAATTTTATATACAAAGGTTTTTACAAGGATTACATGGATTTTACACATATTTTAATAAATAGGATTTTCAATAAGTATTATACAAAATTTAAATATATTTTTAAAATACACATTTTAAATTAGGAATTTTAAATAAGGATTTTAGGTATATTTTACTTATTTACAATGATTTTATAAATAATAAATAATTAGATAGATGGATTTTAAATTAACACTCACCCACTTTTTATGAATTTTATAGATATAGAAAATACATAAAAGTACAAGTTATGGACGCAAGTATATATACAATATATACACACACCCATATACTTAACTTGTGATATGTCCTCATAGCGTCAAAAGAGAAAGAGGAGGACATAACAGGTGCTAAGTAAAAGTGGGTGAAAAAGAATACATGATGTGAAGTCAATCACCCCCATATACTTACAATCTCGTCAATGTAAGTATAGTAGAAGACAAAAATGATGTGACTAAGGAAAAAGAATACACAAACGAAGGACAAAAGGAGAAAGAAGAACGAAATCAACAAAATCACTCGGTCCCCCTATACTTAGGATAAGACATCCTAAATATAAAAAAAGATGTGGCCAAAAGTTAGGGACCAATGATTAGAGTAAAATAACTGAAACAAAAGAAAAGTAAAAAGAACAAAATCGAAATGCGAAAATCAGCAAGAAATCGGTCCCCCTTATACTTAGGATATGGTATCCTAAGCATATAAGACGAACAAAAAATGGGGATGATTATGGACTATGAAGAATATACAGGTGATGTGTACTCCAGAAAAACCTAAAGGCTCGCAGATCTCTATACAGGAAGAAATGAAGTGGAAGAATAGTCATGCATCCTATACAAAGTAGATCACTTCAACACGGGTCAGATGATTAGTAGTCTCCACAAAGTGCTTCAGCATCAGCCCGTTCACCACGAATGGCTCTGCACTAGGTGATACATCTGATATAGCAATACTACCATTGTCATGCACCATTCTAACTTTGTTTGATCCTTCCCACTTTCTTTTCAATTTACCAAAAAAAATTCTCAATCGTGCATTGAACAACCATACTTTCTACCTAGGGACAAAGATCTTGTGTTGAATATGCCTATCATGCCATTTCTTCAATTTATCCTTATAAATGAGGGTGTTCTCGTATTCCTGATTTCGAATCTCTACTAGCTCATTCAGATCAGTCTTCCTCATGGCTCCTTCCTTTTGCATATCAAGTGAAATTTCTCGGATCGCCCATTCATATTTGTGCATGATCTCTACGGGCAAATGGCTAGGTTTCCCATAAACCAGTCTGAAGGGTAAAGTACCTAAGGGATTCTTATATGTAGTATGATATTCTTAAAGAACCTAGTTTAAAAGCTACGACCAGTTCTTCCTATCCGGTCGTACTAATTTCTGAAGAATGGATTTCACCTGCCTGTATGAAACTTCAGCCATGTCGTTCATCTGTGAGTGGTAAGGAGAAGCTACTATGTCATCAATACCAGAAATCTTGACTAGATTTTTACCTCCTTATTAATGAAATGTCTACCCCCATCTAAAATGAGGATACGTCGAATATCGAACCATGAAATAATGTGTTCCCTCAAGAACCTGCACACTATTTTGATCTCAGTGGCTCATGCGGGTATAGCCTCCACCCATCTACTAACATAATCTAGAGCGAAAAGAATGTACTCAAAGCCATTGCTGAAGGGAAACGGTCCCATAAAATCAATGCCTCATGCGTCAAAGATCTCACAAATAATAACAGGTCGCATAGGCATTGCATATTTAGCACTAAATGTCCCTACTACTCTCTTACAATCCAGGAAACTCTTCACGAATATGCAAGAATCTCTAGTAAGAGTCGGCTACTAAAATCTGCTCTTAAGTCCATTCTACGTTGTCCTCTTCCCCAAATGATGTCCCCTGCCTCTAAGGAATGGCATAGAGTGAGGACACTATCGTATTCCTCCTGAGGAATACATTGTCTAGAAACACAATTCGGTCCCTCACGAAAAAGAATCAGATCCTCCCAATTGTAGTATCGTGTCTCTGAAACTAGTCTATCAACTTGATCCTTCGACCAACCCTATGTACTTTTTGGTGAACCAGAAAGTTTACTATATCTGTATACCATGGGAGCTCTGTAACTGCAAAGATACACTCGTCTGGAAATCTCTCTACAATCTCTAATGTGTACTCATCTGAAGGTTGCTCTATCGGTAATCGGGAGAGGTGATCATCTACCACGTTCTTTACTGCAGGTTTATCTCTAAAGTCCTAATCAAATTCCTGAAGTAAAATAATATATCTAAGAAGGCGTACCTTAGCATCCTTCTTGTCCGACAAAAAATTTGATAGCTGAATGATCGGTATACACTGTAATTTTAGAGCCAAGAATATATGATTAGAACTTGTCCAAAGCAAATACCAATGCCAACATCTCTTTCTCTGTCATTGTATAATTGCATTGAGCACCATCTAAAGTATGGCTGGCATATTGAATAGCAATAGGAATTATGTTCCTCCTCTATCCTAATACAACCCCGGCTGCAAAATCTGAAGCATCGGTCATGATCTCAAAGGGAAGAGACCAATCAAGTGGTTATAAGACATGAGCATTGATAATCATCTCGTTTAGTGTGAGGAACGAATTAAGACATTTTTCATCTATCAAGAACTCGATTTCTTTGCCTAATAATTTAGTTAACAGTTAGGCAATCTTAGAGAAATCCTTGATGAACCGTCTATAAAAGCCAACATGCCCAAGAATAGACCATAACTACTTGAGTTAGATGGTGGTTCGAGATGCTTTATGACATCCACCTTGGCAGGGTCAGCCTCCATGCCTCGCTTGGAGATGACAAGCCCCAACACGATCCCATTTGTAACCATAAAATGGCTCGTTTCCCACGTCATAACGAGATCTACCTCACAGTATTTCTGAATAACCTGGTCTAGGTGCGCTAAAAAATCGTAAAAGTACTCAACATAGATCGAAAAATCATCCATAAAGACCTCAAGAAAATCACAAACCATGTCTGCAAAAATGCAAAGCATGCACCTCTGGAATGTAGCGGGGGCATTGCACAATCTAAAGGACATCCGTCTAAAAGCATACGGGCTGAAAGGACATGTTAAGGTGGTCTTCTCCTTATCTTTAGGAGCAATAGTGACCTAATTGTATCCGTAGTAGCCGTCAAGGAAATAGAAGTACTCCTTCCCTACCAACCTCTCTATGACTTGGTCTATAAAAGGCAAAGGGAAGTGGTACTTCTTCATCGCGGTATTCAATTTCCTATAATCAACACACACCCACTACGACATGGTTACTCTCTTTGGAATCTCCTCTCCACTCTCATTCTTAACCATCTGAATTCTCGTCTTATTTGGGACAACATGTAATAGGCTAACCCATTCAAAGTTGCAGATTTGATAAATAAACCCTGTGTCATACCATTTCGTGATCTCTTTCTTGACAACATCTCAAAAGATAGGATTCAACCTACGTTGAAACTCTTTAGAAGGTCTATTATCGTGATCAAGATAGATATGGTGAGAACACAATGTAGGATTTATTTCATCGAGATTAGATACATTCCACCTAATAGCCTTGCAGTTTCTTTCAAGAATCTCCATAAAATGGGATTCTTGCTCTTTGGTTAAATATTCGTTGATAATGACAGAGAACTGTCGATGTGGACCCACAAGGAAAGCATATTTCATGTTCAATGGCAAAGTCTTTAGAGTTGGCAAGGTAGGATCTAGTTCTACTGTAACATCATCTATTTGTGTAATGGGATCTGTGTTGGTGGTAGACGTGTCTGCAATATGGTTATCCACCATCTCCATATGTTCTAGAGTCAGACTACAGAAGATGTCTAAAACATCATCCAACTCGATGCTATCCTCATCCTTAGAATGACTAGAGGAAAATAACTCAGCTAAATGAAACTCGATCTCTTAGTCATCTGAAGTGAAGGAATCGTGTAAACTCTCTGAATCTGAAATGTTTGCAATAAAATCATCAGTTTTCTGCTCCATGTGATCATTACCTTCCATGAAATAAAGGGTACCATCAGAAGAACTTCCAACTGTAGTCTCAAACCCGTCCTCTGCTAGGATATCCTTGGTCTCTACTTGATACCTCTCAAGGTGGTCAAGGCAAATGTCATCCATGTAATCGTAGGTGGCTAAGGAACTCAAGGCATCTGAACTACTTGTAGATGTGGCACTGGATGTGTGTGATTCTCTTGTCATCTCTATATGTACCTTCTCACCCTCGATGCGAGAAGGTACCTTCCTTGTATCATAATCGAAGAGGGCCTTCGCGGTCTCCAAGAAAGGCCTCCCAAGAATGATCGGGGTAAGGTGTAACTGTATAGGGAAATCCATGTCCAGGATAGTAAAGTCCACTGGGAACTACAAGCCCTACACGGTCACGACAATGTTCCATAATATGGCCCTAGGTCTCTTTACAGATCTATCAGCAAAATGAAGGATCGAGCAGGATTTGTAAAGAGGACCTAACTCGAGCTTGTTGAGTAAACAGGAAGGTAATAGATTGATGGAGGAACTATTATCGAATAGAGTTCGATCGAATGCGGCATGTGAAATCTCGCATCTGACATAATGTGCTCTTGAATCCTTCTTCTTAGGTAATCTATTTTGAATAGCGCAGGATGTGGCCTTAGTCAAAACATGCTTATCTGTACGTTATTTCTTCTTCCTACGTGTGGTACATCTATTCTTCAGTTGTTGCTTGAGCGTAAAGAAGTGATCCAAGGCATCATGGAGTGGAATCTTCATAATAATGTGATATTTCAATAACCCCTCAGTCTCTGGAGTGACAACATTATTTTTGGATTTTTTTTCTTTCCTTTTCATACAAAGCATCGCGAAAAGGGACAAACTCAGGTATAACAAAATCAACGTTTTTATTCAAATTGGGATCAGCATTTACATTGAGAGTTTCAGAAGAATGTACAAAACTCTCTAGAATGTGAGAAGAAACATCTACTTTGGGAGTATCTGCATGGTTTGGTGTGATATCGTCATCTGATTTGCCTTGGTCCATGTCAATTGTCTCAACATCGCTACCCTCTCTCTGGTCATCAAGATGGACATCATGCTAATCCTAATCATCATTGTGGTCCTCCTCCTCAGCATCAAGATGTGAATCATGGATCGGGTCTTGCTCCTCATCCTGTGCCCTCTCCTCCTCTCGATCAAGTTCTCATGGTGATCTACCTCTTCTGAGACGAATGAAGTCAGATAAGAATTCAGGAAAATAGATTGTACCTGTCGTGGTGTCTACCAGATATGGATGCCTCCTTTTGTTATTCGGGTTCATCTGAGGCTGGGCTGGGAGAGTGGTATTGGGTGCAGTTAACTCATCCTTACGATGGTTAACCCACTCCATCTTACTCTTATGTGCGGTCTAGAGTGTTCTCAACATATCCAAGATCTGATTCAGTGCCAGGGCCTGTGAAGATATCTCATACTCAGTGTGGTGACCCTGGCAATCTATTATCTCATGCCTAGAAGTGTGTTGTTTCGGCGTGTACGGTTGAGGAGGTCTCTGTGGTGTATACGAAGATTGTTGTTGTTGTTGGTAATGATGTGGCTGTGAATCTGAAGCAGGGTACTGAAAAGAATGTGGTCTCTGATATGCGTGATGTGAGACTATTGCGATGTGTAATACCAACAGTGCTGAAAATGTGGATGTCCATGCTGCGGATGATTGTGCGGTTGTTGTTGTTGCCGGTGTACACTCTAAGGAGTAAAATGTGGTGAAGGCTGAATCGGAGCATACTATATCACGTTGATCTCGAGAGTGGCCTGAGAATCAACATCAACATCTCCAAGGCTGGTGATCTATCTCAAATTTGGCATTAGATGGATCCTCATGCCAATCAATCTGTGTTCTCTTAGAGGTTGAACCGACTCACTCTGAACAAAGTGAATTTGACGGGTGGGAGGAGTGGGTAAGGATCTCTGAATAGGTTGAGAAGTATAAGAGGAGTGGGATTGCTGGTACTGAAGCTGTAAATCTGCCACCTTCTTCGTCAGAATGCTCAACTGCTGGGGAAGTGATGGGAGTTTCTCAAACTCTTGCAGTGGCTGCAAATCCTGAACTTGCTTCTGAATCACGTCAAGTAACGTCATTTTCTCACTAATAAATCCCATGTTGGACTGTGATTCAGACTCTGAAACATTCACCACCTTCTGATGCTCTCGATGATGTGGTGGTTGCGGGGCCTTCTAGAATGCTTGAGTAGAATCAACAACTCGCGAGTTCTCTGCCATCCCCTCAAAGATGGACCAGACAAATTTGGCATCCTTATTCAAATAATTGCCGCCACATGCAGTGCTTACTAGGCCCTAGACATCCGGTTGGAGTCCTCCAAAATAATTTTATACTAGATCCTTTAATGGTATCTCATGATGCGGGCATCTCTTAGTAAGATCCTTGAATAGATCCCATGCCTTGTGGAATATTCATTCGGTAACTGTATAAAATTGGATGTCTGACTCCTCATCGTGTTTGTTTGTCCCAGAGGAAAATATTTACGCAGGAATGTGGACTTCAGATCGTCCCATGTAGAGATCTCCCTCCCCAAATGACTCAGCCATTAGAGCACCTTATCTACTAAGGCGAAGGGGAAGGCCTTGAGGCGAACAACGTCCTATGTAACTCCTGGATAACTAGTCGTACCGCAAATCATCATGAATTGCTGCAAAATGGTAAACGGCTCCTCTTAGAATTCACGTAATACTAGGGAAGCAAAGGAATAAAGGACGATCTCAGCTCATATGACCCTTGATTCGGTGGTAATCGAATCCAATGGTGTAACATCCTCGCTCCTGGGTCATACTCATCTCGTAATGTTGTCGGAACTACGACCTCCTACTCTCAATGTAGCAATCTTAGCTCTCAAGTCATCTTTGACTCTATACTAGTTTCTGATCTGTAAATTCATCCGTTGGAATCTATCAAGAATTCTCGTAGTAATGTCTACGGCTAGATCAGGTCTATCATCTATATGTCGCTCCCTAATCGGTCGGTCCTCAGCTGTCGATCCTCGACTGGTCCCTTCCCTCTAGCCATTATATTCGAATCCTCTGGGAAGGAAGAGTCTCACAAAAACTCAGTGAGAAATGTGCAGGAGAAATAGACAAAAATACGAGGCATGGGTCTGCCTCAGCAAAAGGGCTGGGAGGCGAGGGAGTCTTGGTTTGACTCTCCTCGTGACTAGATGGGATCGACTAAGAAAGAGGGTTATCCCGAGTTTGTGAAGATGCACGACGAACGGTGGATCGAATGCTCACGGAGTCCGAGCGCAAAATCCGTCTGGTTGTCATCTGTGATGTCAAAAGATATCAGGAGAGAGCACAATGTCAAGTCAAAGAAGATGAGTGTGAAGGCGTATAAGACTTGGTATAACACAGACCTTGCAAATAAACACAATACAACCCCAATTTCACCAACTCAACCTGGTGATGACCGTAAAAGTTCAGTCATGTATCTTTTCAATTTTAGGGTTATTTGGCAATCAGGTCTTTTCATAGATTAACGTGAGCTGATAGGTGCTCGAAATTTCATCTAAATACTATCTCGAGTTCTTACAGAAAATCTCCTATTCTCAACCAGTATGGGAGTAAGTACAGATCGTTTCCGGCTACCCGTGTTACTTGAGGACCATGCTATTACGGTGTCCTCTAAACCTCTCACTCTGCTAAGGAAACTCGGACTGTTTCCGGCTACTCGAGAGTCCCCACAGAAGATTTGGTGATTAAGGGTATGAACTAAGTAGTACATCAAAGGAAATCCAAACTCTGGCTCTACCTTATGTGTCATCCCTCACTCACAGATCTGGAATGTACCTGCAATCCATGCACGGGGGGTTGCTCTCCCAAAACAAATGATCCTTTACGTTGATTTTAGATCAAATATATTAGCAATCCCGATTTATTTTTTTATTATTTCTTTTTTGGATATTTTCAAGGCACATCTAATGATTTTTTCTTTTTTTATTCTCCTAGATAAGCATAAACCTTAGTCGCAGATCCTAAAACTAGCTATGAAGGTGCAAGCAGAGAAAAAAATCAAAAAATCTAAGCAAGCATCTAGCCTTGAAAAACCCGTGGAAAACCATCTATAAATGCGATGCGAGAAAAGCCACGGTGGGTGCCCAATTCCCCTACGT
Organism: Ottelia alismoides; assembly: GCA_037367405.1. NCBI lineage: Eukaryota > Viridiplantae > Streptophyta > Magnoliopsida > Alismatales > Hydrocharitaceae > Ottelia > Ottelia alismoides. The sequence continues at coordinate 53,292 of JAZKJV010009004.1, forward strand.
ACACGGCACTTGGTGAAATAGACCCCGAGAAAGAGAGGGAGGAAGGTACAAGTCGGGATGCCCTTACTAGGCCTCTTCTATAAAAATAGAAAAACAGGCAAGTGCCCTTATTTTTTACAAAAATAATACGAGTAAATAAAGTGACAATTCGCTAACTAATTCTGCTCCTCAACAACCGACTCGTTAGAGAAGGAGTCGGTCTCTACACTCTCAACTGATTCAGCTTCCGAAGAAGCCTAATGATCCTACAGGCCATGGAAAGTTGTTAGCAAAACACAGTCAAAGAAAATCATAAAAATAAAAGAACACGGAAATCGTAAAAATCAAAGGGAAACGATGAAAACCGTAAAAGTCATAAAAAATTGTAAAAATACGTAAAACAAATCAAAAACAAAATCGAAGAAAATCAGAAAAATCTTAAAATAAATCAAGAAGATAAAAAATCACAAAATAAGGTCAAAATTGTAATAAAGATAGCCTCCCGGACAACGGCGCCCATTTTAATAACTAGGGTTTTGGAGAGCGATAATTAAGATGTCGATGTAGAAAAAAATCGCTCGAGATCGCAAACCCTAATTAATAAAAAAATCAGATAAACTAGGAGAAAGAAAGAGAAAGAAGAAGAAGTAAAGAGTTGGCTCTCTCCTATTTTGTCCTTAAATTAATTATTTATCCAGGTAAGTTTCCTTGGGTAGAACTCGAGGAGGCAGAATACCAACATCACGGCTTTTGAGAAAAGAAGAGAATTCGTGATTTTTATTTCTTCTTGAAAATGTAAGAAAAGTCTTTAAAGCAGATACAAATTAAAAAAATAAAACGAAAAGAATATGTGACAAATGCCCACGAAAACTATCAAGAAATCTCGCTAGGGTAGTTTTGTAACTACCATGGAAAATTCAATGAAAAATAAAGTCAAAAAGATATCCAAAATTACCCTACAGTACAGGGATATAACTGTAATAAAATAAAAAAGAAATTGTCTCAAAATGGTCTTTACATAGGGACTGAAATGAAAGAAAAACTAAAATTATTACGTTTAGGTCCATGTACGAAGACCTAATTGTAATTCTGGAAAATTGCTGGAGCGGGCTTGAATTTCTAGAAGTTGATGAGCTAAATACACAATTTTTCTACCCCTTCGCGCTAACAACCGAGATTAGAAGTTCTACGCAGATCTGGACCGTCCGTTTAAGCCATGTGTCGATCAGCTCTACGCATGGAGCTGTTCTTGTTGTTCTTCCCCTTTAGACATGTGTGGCGAAGTCGCTTTTTTCTCCGATTTCTCGTTGGCAAAGGAAAGCTCGAGTGGATCTCCTGTAGGGCTAGAGGAGTAACGCCTTTACCCCTCGAGCTCGCCTGCGGTGAATGAGGCGTCGAGGATGATGGAAGTAGCTGGGCGGCATCGACTAAGGAGGCTCCTGAGAATGCAGGGACGACTGAAGTTGTAAGAGCGCCTCTTAAATATTCGTTGAATGAAAGCTTCAGATGTGTGGTTCGTTTCTCCAGCTACGAAGAAGAACCCGCAAGTGAATGTTTGGATGCTCGATTCTCGTTTGAATCGTCCAAGAAAATGAATAGTTTTCATATCAAATAAAATGATGTTTTCGGGAAATATATAATAGAGAAAATGGAAGAGATGGAGAGAGATTTTGATAAAATTCGGAGTGGTTTGTTGAATGGATTGTGAAGAACGGTGATTAAGCTCTCTAAAGATGTGATTAACTCCTCTAATTAGGGTGTGCGTATCGAGAAAACAAAAATGCAAAAGATGGAGGATGACATGTGGTTGCAGGGTGTAGAACCTCTATTGTTGTTGCTTGATGGGGCGGTCTTCACCAGCGCTCTACACGCGTTGCGGCGGCGATGCAAGCCAAGGTTGGAGTTGGAACTTCTCCTCCAATCGACCTTTTTCCACTCGTGGGCCTAAGAAGGAGCTGTCACCTCCGGATCAAGGTGGAACAACACGATGAAGGTGTCTTATTGGCCAGGTAGTGTTGGCAGTTAGGATCAGTTGTGAAGTGCGAAGTTGATGGCTTTTTATAGAACGGTCGGAAGGGAGTTAGGTGAATCCAAGGGCTGACGTGGATTAGAGTAGTTAGTAGAGGAGAATGTAGGGTTTCCATTGATTGCATGGGTTAGGAGATGGTGAGTAAAAATTGTTGAAAGTTGGCCGGTAGAACAGAACAACATCATGGGTTCTTTGAAGAAGAAGATCTAGGTGCTGACTTGTGTCAACACGTGGTTGGTCAGTTTTCCATATTAATAAATAGTAAATAATTAGTAAATGACATAATTTTAAATAAGTATAAAAACGAAAAATATAGATAATTAAATATCTAAATTATGGTATAATTACTTTTCATAAATAATAAATAAATTATGAAATATAAATATTATATTAATAAATAGGTATAAATACTACTTGATAAATAGATAATTGATTTTTAATTAATAAAATTAATATATAGTATACCATTTTTATATTTTATTAATTAATAGAATTAAAAATGATTTATTTGTGAATTTTTTTGTATTTAATAAATTAGTTTAAGTATATTAATAAATACGGGTAAAAGTTATACAATTCAATTTCATTTATAAAATAGGGTTATTAATTTATTTAAAATAATAAATAAACTCCAAAAAATCTGAAATAAAAATAATGTTAAAAACAAGATTAAGAAAATAATTAAAAATTATTAAATTATTAAAACAATAAATAATGTGTTCTAGATAAAATAAATATCCCAGAAACCCAGTTGTGGTTAGGTCCCAAAACTGACTTTTTGCAAACGGGCTCCGATTTTAGTAAAATCACCTCCATTAATTAGAGAATATTATTTTATGAACTTTAAAGTGAGTAGAGTGAAATTAGAGTTCATATGAGAAAGTTATGATGTTCGAAAGTTGAGATTTTGATAATTTACAAGTTGGATTTCTTAGCGTATTTACAAGATATTATTTTTAACTTATTTTTATATTTGTCTTTACATTTCATATGAATTAATTAAAAAACATTAAAGTTTTGATAATTATTGGTAAATAATGAAGGGCATGTAGCGTGAATAATTAATTATTTTTTTGTTGTTTTCTTTCCTTGTCTCCCCCTAATTATTTATTTGTCGACTAATCCATGCTGATTTGGTCTCTGGGGTTAGGTTATAAATATATCTTTCAGCTACATTTATTGTATAAGTCACATTGTACATATATACATATCTACAATTATCCTTCTTTTATTTTCTTTATTTTCTATTCAATTATTTATTTACATGTTTTTTATGCATAAAAGTGCATTTTTATTCATGAGTATGGTTGTGTTAAAATATGGAAATTAATGAATATTTACATGTATTTGTTAAGGGTTTTAAGATAAAATGCAGAAAGAATGTTCATGAATCATGGATTCTTCAATGGTGTCCTCCAGATTCTCAATCATGGCAATGTGTGGGGAAACTCGAAACTTCCTCCTAAGGAATGCACCTTCCTCAAATACAATCGACCCCTCATGAAAAATATATGGATCCTCCCACTGGTAGCAATGGATATCAGACAAGAATTTGTCTACTTTCAGTTTTGGCCAATCTTGTGGAGTTCTCTTAGATACAAGATAGTTCACAATACCAACATACCAGGCGAGCGAGGTGACTGACAATATGGCTTCATCTGGAAAGATTTCAGTCATCGGTCTCAAAGTGCTCAGGAGATTCAGGTTCGGATAATCTTGATAGATTATATGCCACTACAATTTTTACTCCAGGATTGTCTCGAATCTCGAGGTCAAATTCATGGAGTAGACGGATCAATCTGATAAGGAGTGGTTTGGCATCCTTCTTCTTTTGGTTCAAGTACCAGATGGTAGAATGATTAGTGTAGACCATGACTTTGGATCCAAGGATATGGGATCTTAAATTTTCTAGGGCAAAAACTGCTGCTAGCAGCTCTTTCCCGATGATGGTGTAACTCTCTGAGCTTCATCAAGTGTTCTGCTAGCATAGTGAATAGAAACGGCACATTGTCTTTCTGTTGTCCCAACATGGCATTGATGGCATAATCTGACGCATCCGTCATGATTTCAAATGGTAGTGTCCAATCCAGTGGCTATAAGATAGTGGTATGGGTCATTACATCTTTCAACTTCATAAAGTCTTGGAGCACACGGTCATCAATAATAAAATCTATCTCCTACCCTAGCAATTCGATCAACGGTCTGTCCAGCTTGCTAAAATATTTGATGAACGTCGGTATAAATCGACGTGCCCTAAGAATGACTGTACTTGTTTGAGATTGGTAGGTGGCTCAAGTTTTGAAATTACCTCCATCTTGGTTGGGTAAACTTCCATGCCACGTTTCGATAAACGTGACTGAGCACGATCCCTTCTGTCATAATAAAGTTGCTCTTCTCCCATGAGAGCACGAGATTCATTTCACAGCACCTCTGTAAAACTTGGTCTAAATAGTCTACACATTGAGCAAATGAATCTCCATAGATCGATAAAGTGTCCATGAAAACCTCCAGGAAACTGTCCACCATGTAGGCAAATATTGCTAGCATACATCTCTGGAATGTAGTGGGGGCATTGCACAGCTCGAACAGCATAGGCCGAAAAGAAAACATCCCAAATGGATAGGTGAACGTAGTCATCTCTTCATATTCAGACGCGATTGTGAACTTGATTATATCCAGAATAGCCATCCAAGAAGCAGAAGTATTCCTTCGTGGCCAGTCACAAGAATTTGGTTGATGAAAGACAATGGAAAGTGATCCTTCTATGTGATGAGGTTCAGACGTCTGTAGCCAACACAGACTCACCACGAGGCTGGCATTCTAGTAGGAATCTCCACTCCTTTATCATTGGTAACAATGATGATCCCGAACATCTTAGGCACTACATGCAGGGGAGTCAACCACTTACCGTAGGAGATGGGATACATGAATACCGCATCACACCATATCTGAATTTCTTTCATATCAACCTCCTGGAGGTTAGGATTCAATCTTCTCTGGAATTCACGATAGAGTCTGCTATCCTTTTCAAGGTAAATATGATGCGAGCACAAGGATGGATTGATCCCATAGAGATCTGATATCTTCCAGCATAGCAGCTTGTGGATTCGTTCAAGAACCTCCATCAGATGAGATTCTTGGTCTTTGGTGAGATAAGCATTGATAATGATCAGATACATGTTTGATTCTCCATAAGGAAGGTGTATTTCATGTTGGAGGGTAGAGGTTTGAGCACTGGAGGAGTGGGAGATACTTCGGTGGTGACTTCGGCGATCACTGCAGGTATTGGCTCTTTCATCAGTTCAGTGTTTACCTTTGATAGTTTAGCTTATTCATTTAATGCTTCACAAATTTTTTCAATAATACCCTCATTACTGCAGAAATCCTCAATAATCTATTCTTGGTCCTCGAGACTCAGGGTGGCTACAAGGAATTTGTCAAGCACATCAACAAAAATCTCGTTGTCATCGACTGAGGGGAATTCAATTGCTCTTTCAGTCCTTCCTTGGGTATAAGGAATTCATGGATCTCAATGTCGTCCACGAATAAATTTGTGTCTTGAATCTCCGCAAGAAGGTTGTAGGCTTCTGGGAAGTTAGGTGCAAGAACACTCATCTTAGATGCAGCCTCTGCTCGTTTTGGCTCAGCTATGGTTTCTATCTGCACTTTGGTGTTGTTGGAGCTGAATGTAATCTTTCCAGTGACTTATTTCACTATTGCCTTGAATTTTAGGAGAAACACCAACCAATGATGATGGGGGTATAGAGAAGAGGTGTGGAGGCATCCATGTCTAGCATGACAAAATCAACAGGGAATTGGATCCCTTGAACAATGACAAACACGTCCTCCAACATGCCCCTAGACCGCTTAACTAATTTGCCAGCGAATTGCAGAATCATCTTGGTTGATTTAAGTGATCCTATCTTAAATTCTGTGAGTAGCGAAGATAGCATAAGATTGAGAGAAGATCCACTGTCGTGCAATGCTCGCTCGAACTCCTGATTCAACATGTTACACCTGATGAGTAGCGCTCCCTTTTCTTTATTCTTATCACAGAGATTGTTGATGGTGTTAACGATTGCCATGATGAGGATATGTTTTTCATGTTTCCCATTCTGGCTTTTGGAGTTATGGGGCCGAGGTCGGTGCCTTATTGTGCATGCCTCTTTAAGTCCTTTCTTTACTATAGGTGTGTACTCCATGGCTTTCATCAATGGCATATTCAAGACCAAGTTCTGAATAATTTTTACAATTGAAACATCAGATAAAGCATTTTCAAAATTTTAATTTTTTGGTCTTTTTCATTGCTTTGGAAAAGGGGATATGTACATAATCTGAAGCTTTTTCATTCAATTTTTTCCTAATCATTGTATACAGGTAGATGGTAAGAATGTGTAAAATCATCTACATGTTGTGGACAAAAAATGTAGGCTCAGTTTCGTTGGTAAGATCTGGATATGATACATGTGTGGGCATCTCCAAGGTTGGCTAGACTCCACCAGGTCTGGCGTTGTTGTTGTCTTTTTGTGTTTTTCTATTTTCTTCATTTTTTGTAATTTTTCTGTGGATAGTGCTCCTTCAAAAATGTCTTCGGCTCATGATGCTGGCCTGGGTGATGGTTCACCATTAGATGCAATATGTTTTCCCTTTGTTGTAGATGATGGTCGAAGTGTTCTACTGCTCTTGAGAGTAATAACAATAGATATAAAAAAATTATTTTCATCTGAATCAGGAAGAACACCATAAGCTATATGCTCCTTGCATTGGAAGTTATTCAGGTTGGCTTCAACCAAGGCTGGAATGACGGTTTTGGCAGTCGTCAGATCATCAATCTTTTGGCTCATTTCTGCCACGTTTTTCTTGAGTTGCTCCAAGCAAGCAAGAGTTGGGTTCACTGACTCAATCTCAGAATATTCGGCCTGATGAGGCCTCTGACTCTGGTAGTGCTAGGGAGACTGTTGTCGATATCCCTGAGAGTAGTTGTGAGGAGGGGGACGAGAAGAGTATTGTTGGTATTATTGAGAGGAATATGAATTCTAAAATTGAGTAGCCGGCATCTACTGGTGATACTATGATTACCGGTAGCTCGGCTGCTGATATCCCTACCTCCTATTGTTTCCATGTTTTGGAGGCTGCTGGTATTGGGATTGGTAGGGTTGGAAGTTCCTTCTTCCTAATTGTTGTTGGTGGTATGGTCAAATGGCCAAGTTCTGACTTGAAGATTGACTGAGGATGAATAAGTTGCTATTGTTGTCCCACACACCATTTACTTATTGGATTAATGGAGGGGGCAGAAAAAACTACTCCTGGTACAATGGTTGAGGCTCGGGCTCGTATGATACCATCTGGATCTGTAGCTGTTGTGGTTGCTGCTCAGGGGCCTACACATAGTATATGTGTTAGATAGGAAGAGATGGTGGAGGACTAGGATGAATAGGTTGCGTCGGTGCATGCTCCTTCTGCTCAGTAGGAGTCTCGACCGTAGTGGACACAGAGTTGTAGGCATTGATGGTCCTGACAAGCAACTCCATCCGTGTAGCAATCTGATCAAGCTTGTCCAGACCCTGGGTTCGCTTCTTAATTACAGCAAGTTTTTCGAGGTCTTGTGACCTCTTCATAGTGATATCCACTTCGGATCAGAGGCCCCCTATGATGCTCAGGTTGGAGTTCTTGTCCTTGTCCTCTACATGAGCCACCATATTGATAATCTAGTGGCCGGTTGTGAGCATCTTCATGTAAGAACGTGACGAGGATTGAGCAACCTCTCCTTCGTCCATCTCCTCAAAAATATCCCATATGACATCCTAATCCTTGTTAAAGTGCGAGCCACCATTGGCGACATCAAGCAATTTCTGACTTACAAGTATCATCCCACCGAAAAAGTTCAAAACTAGAATGATCTTGGGAATTTCATGGTGGGGACACTTCTCATGCAAATCTCTAGATCTTTCCCATGCTTCATGAATCATCTCACGTGGTTGTTGGATGAAACCAGAGATGCGGGCGTGCATCTGATTCAAGCGACCGAGAAAAAAAATGGAGAAATATAGACTTCAGCTCCTCCCATGCCATCGCTACCTTCTCCAGATGATTCACCAAATAAAGGGCCTTGTCTTGGAGGTTGAATGGAAAGACAAACATCTTGATTACCCCAGAGGAATATTGGGGTAATGCATGGTTGCATATGGGATCGTATTATTGCAGATGGATGTATGGTTCTTCTGTTATGTTCCCATGGAAGGATGGGAGCAGAGACAAAAATTGCGGCTTCATCTCAAAGTGGGCATGAATTGGTGGAATCTGAATCCATTCAGTGACATGGCCTGCCCCAGGGTCGTAAGTCTATTTCAGAGTGGTCTTTGGCGGTGGTAGTCTTGCCTCTCTTCCTCCATGACGGGGGCCACCTGCTGATAGGTTGTCCTCTACATCTTCTCTGTTAAGATCATCTTCTCTATTATGATCGTTCTCTCTTTTGGCATCTCTCTCATCGGTCCTCCTCCCCAAGTCATTCAGCATTTCTTGAAAGGCGACCTAGGACAATCCTTGGTTCATCAAGTACCACTGGATTACTTGAATTGAAGTGAGGATCTGGATTTTAATGTCATTTTGAGTGGTATATTGACCATTACCATGTTCTGCCTGATCGACCTATTGAAGTTCTGGTCCCTTCCCTCTTCCTGTGGGAGTAGTTTTGCTTGTAATTCTGGCTCTTGATCAGGTTCTTGATATGTGTATCAGTTTCTTTTTGAACACCAAGCGTTGAGATAAGTCTTGGATTAAGGTCAAGCCTAGATGGTTGTGAATGGAGCACGTGATATTGACAAGGGGTTGGTTTTGGGACAAGAGTAATTTCGGTTTATTTAGAGGGGAAGAGTTGTCTCGGGCTGAGAGTCCATCTTGAACAGCATATTATTGGAGAAAGGAAAGTGTTAAAAGAATATAGGATCGGGGAGTCTAGGGAGAAGTTTGCAAGATCCAAATCGATTTCCTGAAGATCTCCCCAAATTATTGGAGATGTCAGCATTACAGAATCGACGTGGGTGTCGACGTAGTCCCGATTAAACCATCTGTAGGATGACATCTGAGAGGGTCAACAAGAGATAGATAATGAATAAAAGATACAAGGATGAACAATAAATAAAAGGAGTGTAAAACAGTAGACAATTCAAAGTGAGAAGAGGTCGAAGAGAAAAAGGAAATAAACGAAGTGAAAAATGGTGCAAAAGTGCGATATTTTTGGCCTTGACCTTAACAAAACTAATCAATCAAACCACAATACAAAGTATTCACTAGTCAACCATTGAAGTCGTGAAGGTTCGACAATTTTCTTTGTAATTTTTAGATTGATTTTCAAGCAATTATCTTTGAACAAGTCCTTAACCGCTAATCCTATAGAAGCGAGAGTACTGCCAGAAAAGTATCTCGTACTTGTCCTCCTCCTTTGTAAACTGCATCATGTACTTTTTGAGGTCCTTGTGTCCAGATATGGATTTCCTACTTAGCCAAATAATAACAGTGAGGAAGTCGATAATCGCGAAGCAAATACTTCGGATCAAGACCATGACAGAATCACCCGTAAGAGATCAAGAGCCTACTTGGACGAGGGACGATGAGACAGACACCGCCGTGAAGGCATGGCCTAAGCTCAAATACTTCAGAAATGGTCAGAAATCTACACAAGGCGAGAATATCATCGTCGATCAAATCCTACTCGTCCACGTACGATAGTAGCATTGGTAATTAGGAAATCCAGGTGTACGACAGGGCAGTATCCAGGATGGGTTTTTGCCTCTAATCCTTACGATATCGCTCTCTCACTTAGGAAGGATACCTCCTTCCTCAATAATACCTTAAAACAATGAGGGATTTGCTCACCCAATGTAATGAATGCAATCAATCAATTTTATTTAGGTCATGTACTTTTAGCATCCCTTTTTTATTTTTTTATGTTATCACTTGCTTTGAGTAGATTCAATACAAGCGCCTAACATTTTTGTTAGTTTTTCTTTTTGCTAGGTTGTTAAAATTAGAGGGAGAAGGCAGAAATGCAATGCAAGTCGAAAATGATGATGAATGCTCTGACATAAGACTCACAGTGATTCCCAGCTCTTTCCATATACGATGCAAGAAACCTAATCTATATGCAAATGAAATGATGAAATCACCCTAAGAACAGGAAGTGCTATTAGTGTGAAGAACTGAATGTTAAACCCTTGAATAATCACCCTAAAGTTTGGTCTTGGAGACAGCCACGATGTCTACCACAATAGGTCCTGCAAGCGGTGTATGGTGCCTCTCTCGGTGCTTGATGATAACTCTAGGTTTTAACAATTAGTTTTGAGCTAAGTCCAATCAAATGTAAACTGTAAGAACATGAATTGCCTTAGGAATGTGGACCTTGATACTGAGCAAGCACACCTAGATATAATGGCTCAAACACATAAAACAAATTAAACAAAGGTAAAAAACTCAAAACACATGAAATAAAGAAAACAAAGGCAATAAAAATCATGCAAAATCTGGTGAACTGATAAGCTCAGGTTTCGTGAGCGATAAGAAAAGTGTCGGTGTAGATGATCGCTCGGAACCGAAACTCGAACTTAATCAAACAAATTTCGGTTTAAAATAAGAGAGAGAGAGAGAGAGAGAGAGAGAGAAAGGAAGGTAAATTGGATTCTCTCCTATTTTAAACCTTACACTTTTTTATTTAGCTAGGTAGGTGTGCCTGGGTCAAACACAAGCAGGCAGAATAGGGATATTTTGATTTTCGAGCGAAAAGTATTTTTTGTGATTTTTTAGCTCTTTTCGAAACAAGTTGATTTTTAAGTTTTTATTCAGTTTTTTAATTTTTTTATTTAATTTTTTTTCAAAGTGATATTTTTCAAGCAATTTACCTACAATATAATATGTGAGAAATAGGTGAAATATATGTGATACTATATAGTTAGTAAATCGAGCGAGCAACGAGCTCGAAGAAGACTCAAAAACAAATCAAAACAGAGTCGAAATTCGATAAATCAAAACACGATGAAAAAGCGACAAAAACACACAACAAATACTGAAAAACCTCGCTAGGGTAGTTGTGTAACTACCCTAAAAAAATCTATGAAAAATAATGTCGAAAATGCGTCCAAAGTCCCCCTACAACTTAGGAGTAGAAATGTAAGAACAAGAAAGAAAAGTTCTGCAGTTTAGTCCTCTTTCAGGGGCTAAAATGTAAAGAAAATATGAAAGATTACATTTAGGTCCTCCCGCGGGGACAGGTACCTAAACGCAATATCTGGAAAACTCTGGGGTGGTCTGGAACTTCTGGAGTTCTTCTGGGCTTAGTATGCAAATGACACACCGTTTCAGATTGACGGTTGAGATTAGAACGTCGGGCACAATCTGGGACGTCCATGCCTGCCGCGTGTCGACCAACTATAGCCCGGCTGTTCTTGGGTTGTTCTTCAGGCGGTTGAGCAGTTGGCGAAGGGAGCTTCTTCTCCGAATTATCGCCGGCATCTAGCGATGTCATGGGACCTCCGGCGGGGCCAGAGGGGTAGCTCCTCCACCCCTCAAGCCTGCCCACGGTGGTGATGAGTCGATGATGGCGGACAACGGTGGAAGAACGACTGATGAAGATGACAGTCACGTTGCTCTGTTCCTGGAGCTAAGTTTGTTTCTCCTCTTTTGATGACGATTTACGTGAAGATTGAAGACTCCAATTGACTTGTAATTGCTCCAGATGAGAGATGATCCCGCAAATAATATGATATCTGCTCGATTCGCTCAAGAATCGGCCAAATGATTTAGATTTTTGCAAGATTAAAAAGTGTTTCCAGACTTGATGAAATGTGCATGAAAAATAATGAAAAAGGAGACGCGATTTGGTTTGAGTATGGAAAGGATTTGGATAATGGATTTGAATTTGTGTTTAAGACTAACGATTAAGTGTCCTAATAACGTGCTTAAGGTCCCTAATGGAGGCACGAATATCGAGAAATAAAATGGCTAGAGATGGATGAATTATATGTGAGTAGCAGAGTGTAGAACTACTATTGGTCGTCACTCGATGGGTTGGCTTCCTGGAGCTCCACACGCACACGGCATCGATGCAAGTAGAGGTCGACAACTTGGAACGTCTCCCGATGATCCTTCTTCCACGTGGGTCCCCTTGGGCGGAGCTGTCACCTCCAGAGCGGGCGGAGCGAGGCTAGGTAGAGAGGAGGTCAGCCACTAGATCTGGAGTTCAGGAGGTTAAAGGAGAGTTAGTTAGAATCCGCCAACTTTAGGGGTATTTATAGAGAGATTTCTTGGGCTTCAAGGTTAATCCAAGGGTGGCTGAATAAGAAGGTTGTTAGGTGAACACGATCAAGGGGTTCAATCGTATGAAGAGGTTATGAGTAGCGCAGGAAAAATAGGTGAAGTTGGCTGGTTAGAACAGAGTCTACACCAGCTTCTTGGAGAAGAAGCACCAGGTGTTGACACGTGTCAGCACCTGGTTGGCCAGATGCATAAATACCTTATAAATTATATAATAAATAGTAAATAGCATTTTTTTAAAGGGTATAAAACAAGAAATGTAAATAATTAAATTAACTAAATTATAAAATAATTACTTTTTATAAATAATAATTATTATATGAAATATAAATATTATATTAATAAATAGGTATAGATAATACTTAATAAATAGATTGTGGATTTTTATTTCAATAAATAAATAATTAAATGTTTATTTTGTATTTTGTTAATTATTAGGGTAATAAATAAAGTCTATGTGAATTTTTAGGGATTTTAATAAATTAGTTTACATATATTAATAAATACGGGTATAAATTATACAGTTTAATTTAATCTATAAATTAGGATTTTAGATTTTATTAAAATAATAAATAAGCTCCAAAAATTCGGAAATAAATTATGATGAAAATACAATATCATGAAAATAATTATAATTTATAAAATTAATAAAATTATAAATAGTGTGTTCTAAATAAAATAAATAGCCCAGAAACCCCGTTGTCATTAGGTCCCAAAACCGACTTTTTGCAAACAGACTCCGAATTTAATGAGACCACCTCTATAAATTAGAGAATATTATTTTATGAACTTTAAATGTCAGTAGAGTGAAATTGGAGTTTGTATGAAGAAGTTATGAGGTTCGGAAGTTGAGAATCTAACAAGTTAAAAGTAGGATTTCTTGCCATATATATACAGGATAATATTTTTAACTTATTTTTATATTTTTATATACATTTTTAGAAATAATTCGGAAGAGAGCATGATAAAAAATATGTACATATGAATTAATTAGAAATCAACGAATTTTAGTATTTATTTGATAAATAGTGAAAAGTGTGTGAAGTGTGTCTTAATTTATTTTTATGGTTTTCTTTCATTTTGTCCCCCTACTTATTGGTTTGTCGACCAATCCATGCTGACTTGGTCTCGGGGGTTAGGTTGTATAAGTATACCTTGCAGTTATATTTATATTTATAAGTCATATTGTACATATATACATATCTACAATCTGCCTTCTTTTCTTTTCTTTATTATTTTTTATCTTCTTATTTATTTACATGTCTTTGATGCTTAAAAGTGTATTTTTATTCATGAATGGAATTTGAATAAAATGTGGGAATTAAAGAATATTTACATGTATTTGTTAAGGGTTTTAAGACAAAATGCGACAAGTAACCTTAGTAAACACTTATTTGAAAAGTATGTGTTAAAGAAAGAAAGTAAGAATGAATTTGTTTTCCTAAACCAATTCATGAGAACAGACAAAGGGCATAGCTCGATCGGGCGTGAAACAAGCATTTTGTTGGATCCTTAACTAGGATTAGGATTTTATCCTCAACAACCCTCAAGTTCCACAAATCCTTATCCAAGATCACTTCATCAGCTAGTTCAGACTCACTTATTCATATCGCAAATTCTATCATCCTTGAAGTCAATTTCTACAGTGTGTGAATTGATTTAGCTCTTCATGCTTAATGAAACGAAGAAACCTCCATCCCGGCTATACACTTCTATTGCTTCCTCATCCAGCTACTCTTTCCTCGAGGAGGGATGTATTCCCTTCTGAGGTCAGTTCGTGCTATGTCCACAATCGAGTATAGAGAGAAAGTAGAAGAATGAGAAAAGAAGTGGAGTGCGACCAGTGTAGACGCATCTCCTTGTGAAGCTCAACTGGTGTAGCTAAGTATCCACTAAGATGTGTAGGCATTTTTAGTGGAAGCTTGGACCATTGTGGTCGTATTTGTATTTGGTGCCTTCTTCTTTAATTTGGCTTTGTAATTTCCTTGCACTGCATTCATCTTTTTGTGCCTCGACGGATATAGCGTCTTTTGTTCCGTCCCTATTTTGAGGTCTTAGAAAAATTGTGTCAGCAGATCCTTCATTCATCCGAAGCGACTATCACAACCCCAATCTCTCCCGTCTTTAGACCTCAATGCTACAAAGACAAGGATAGAAAATTACTACCAAGATGTACTACCCTTCGCAACTCCATGCTAATCGAGCTAAGTGCAAGGTGCATGTGTTCAAGATTGGTTCACTGGTGTAGAGTTGTACGGATGACACCAAAAGGTTTACTTAAGCACATATGAATTGATTTCTCAAATATGGTCTCATGGAACCCAAAGATTTTAAGTCAAAAGACATGAAGAGTCTAAATTCCAGATCCTAACTAGGCTCCTTACAACGAAAGTTAAAGGCCATGATCAAGCTCCATCCTTTAGACTAGTCTCAATCCTTAGTTCCAGAAATCAAACTTATTCTGAAAAATGTGAATGCAAATGCAACCATATTTTTGTGAAGTACATTTTCTGAATTTTACTCATTTTTATGGATTTTAAGGCTTTTGGAATTTTTATGACTTTTAGGACTTCGTATTTTTAATGGATTTTCTAATTTTTTTATTAACCAAATTTTTTGGACACGAATTTTACAAGATATATTTTATTGGAGTCAAATATCTAATGTATTTTACAGATTTTATCTACAGAGAATTTT
The DNA here is from genome assembly GCA_037367405.1 of Ottelia alismoides. Classification (NCBI taxonomy): domain Eukaryota; kingdom Viridiplantae; phylum Streptophyta; class Magnoliopsida; order Alismatales; family Hydrocharitaceae; genus Ottelia; species Ottelia alismoides. The sequence goes on from JAZKJV010009004.1 coordinate 68,302, forward strand.
ACAAGGATTAAATGATTTTTACACATGTTTTAATAAATAGGATTTTAAATAAGTATTATACATATTTTAAATACCTATTTTAAATACATATTTTAATTTAAATCTTTTAAATACTAATTTTAGACATATTTTACTTATTTACAAGGATTTTTTAAGTAATAAATAAATGGATTTTAAATTAACCCTCACCCACTTTTTATGGAGTTTATAGATATAGAAAATACATAAAAGTACGAGTAATGGACAAAAGTACATATACAATATATACGCACCCCCCTATACTTAGCTTGTGTTATGTCCTCATAGCATCAAAAGAGAAAAAGGAGGACATAACTCGTGCTAAGTAAAAGTGGGTGAAAAAGAATAGAGAATACAAGTCAGTCAACTCCCCCTATACATACGATCAGGTCATCGTAAGTATAACGGATGAGCAAAAACGAGGTGACTGAGTGAAAAGAGTATACAACGAAGGAACAAAAGGAATAAAGAGAACGAAATCATCGAAATCAATCAATCCCCCTATACTTAGGATAAGGCATCCTAAGTATAGAAAAGAGTGTTGCCAAACATCAGAGACCAGTGATTGGTGAAAAAGAAAGGATATACAAAAGTATCAGAACAAAATGAAAAACACTAATGAACGAACAATCAGTTCCCCCTATACTTAGGATCTAGTATCCTAAGCATAGAAGACGAACAAAAATGGGGACGATTGTGGTCTATGAAGAATATACAAGTGTTGCGGATCTCCAGAAATCGAATGGCTCAAAAGACTTTGTACAGGATGAGATGAAGTGAAAGAATGATCACGAGTCCTGTACAAAATAGATCACTTCAACACGGGCCAGATGATCAGTAGTCTCGACGAAGTGCTTCAGCATCTGCCCATTAACCACTAACGGCTCTGCACCAGGTGACAAATCTGATATAGCTATACTTCCATTGTTGTGTACCGTTCGAACTATGTAAGGTCCTTCCCACTTGCTTTTCAATTTGCCAGGAAAAATTTTCAATCTTGCATTGAATAGCCAGACTTTCTGCCCAGGGACAAAGCTCTTGTGTCGAATATGTCTATCGTGCCATTTCTTCACTTTGTCCTTATAAATGAGAGTGTCCTCGTATGCCTGATTTCGAGTTTCTACTAGCTTATTTAGATCTATCTTTCTCTTAGCTCCTGCTTTCTGTACATCAAGTAAAATTTCTCGAATAGCCCATTCAGATTTGTGTATGATCTCTACGGGCAAATCTTGGCTTTCCATAAACCAGTCTGAATGGTGAAGTACCTAAGGGAGTTTAATATACAGTACGATATGCCCAAAGAACCTGATCTAGAAGCTACGACCAGTTCTTCATGTCCGGTCGTACTAATTTCTGGAGAATTGATTTCACCTCCCTATTTGAGACTTCAGCCATGCCGTTTGTCTGTGGGTGGTAAGGAGAAGCTACTCTGTGATCAATGTCGTATTGCTTCACTAGCTTTTTGACCTCTTTATTAATGAAATGGATACCCCCATCAGAAATAAGAATACGTGGAATCCTGAACTGTGAAATAATGTGTTCCCTTAGGAACTTGCAAACTATCTTACTATCTGTGGTTCGTGCGGGTATAGCCTCCATCCATGTGCTAACATAATATACAGCGAAAAGAATGTACTCAAAGTTGCTGCTAGAAGGAAACGGTCCCATGAAATCTATGCCCCATGCATCAAAGATCTCGCAAATAATGATGGGTCGCATTGTCATTGCATCTCTAGCACTGACTATCCCTACTTCTCTCTGACAATCCGGGCAACTCTTCACAAATGTGTAGGCATCCCTAGTAAGAGTCGGCCACCATAATCCGCTCTGAAGTACCTTCTGTGTTGTCCTCTTCCCTAAGTGTTGTACCCTTGCCTCCAAAGAATGGCACAAAGTGAGGACACTATTATATTCCTCCTGAGGAATACAACGCTTCTAAACACAATCCGGTCCCTCACGAAAAAGAATCGGATCCGACCAATGGTAGTATCGTGCTTCGGAAACCAGTCTATAAACTCGATTCTTTGGCCACCTTGAGGACATTTCTGCGTAACCAGAAAATTCACTATATCTACATACCATGGAAGCTCGGTAACTGCAAAAATGCTCTCGTCAGGAAATCTCTCTGCAATCTCTAGCATGTACTCATCCGAAGGCTTCTCTATCTGTAATCGGGAGAGGTGATCGGCTCCCACATTCTTTACTCCGGGTTTGTCCATAATATCCAAATCAAATTCCTGAAGTAAAAGAATCCATCGAAGAAGGCGTGTCTTAGCATCCTTCTTTTCCATCAAAAACCAGATAGCTGAATGATCTATTTATACTTTGATTTTAGAGCCAAGAAGATAAGATCTGATTTTATCTAATGTGAACACTACTGCCAACATCTCCTTTTCTACCACTGTGTAATTACACTAAGCATCATCAAAGGTTCTGATGGCATAGTGGACAGCAACAGGAAGTCCATTTCTCCTCTGTCCTAATACAGCTCCAACCGCAAAATCTGAAGCATCCGTCATGATCTCGAAGGGTAGAGACCAATCAGGTGGTTGTAGGACAGGAGCACTGATAATCATCTCCTTTACTCTGAGGAAGGCATTAAGACATTTATCATCTAACAAGAACTCGATGTCTTTGCCTAATAATTCAGTTAACGATCGGGCAATCTTGGAGAAATCCTGGATAAATCGTCTATAAAAGCCGACATGCCCCAGAAATGACCGTAACTGCTAAATGTTGGATGGTGGTTCGAGGCGCTTTATGACATCCACCTTGACAGGGTCAACCTCCATGCCTCGCTGGGAGATGACGTGCTCCAACACGATCCCGTGTGTAACCATAAAATGGCTCTTTTCCCAGGATAGAACGAGATCTACCTCACAACATTTCTAAAGAACCTGGTCTAGGTACGCTAAACAATCGTCAAAGGACTCATCATAGACTGAAAAATCATCCATAAAGACCTCTAGAAAATCACCGACCATGTCTGCAAAAATAGCAAGCATACACCTTTGGAAAGTAGCAGGGGCGTTGCACAATCCAAAGGGCATCCGTCTAAAGGCATACGTGCCAAACGGACATGTGAAGGTGATTTTCTCCTGGTCTTCAGGAGCAATGGTTACCTGGTTGTATCCGGAGTAACCGTCAAGGAAACAGAAGTATTCCTTGCCTACGTACCTTTTGATGACCTGGTCTATAAAAGTCAAAGGAAAGTGATCCTTCTTCTTTGCGGCGTTAAGTTTTCTGTAATCAATGCACACCTACCACGACGTGGTTACTCTCTTTGGAATCTCCTCTCTACTCTCATTCTTAATCATCTGATTTCCCGACTTCTTCGGGACAACATGTAATGGGCTAACCCATTCAGAATTGGAGATGGGATAAATGAACCCTGCATCACACCATTTCATAATCTCCTTCTTGACAACATCTCGTAAAACCGGATTCAGCCTACGCTGAAATTCTCAGGAAGGTTTGTTGTCATGATCGAGATATATATGATGAGAACACAAAGCAGGATTAAACCCGCAGAGATCTGATACAGTCCACCCAATAGCCTTGCGGTTTCTTCCAAGATCCTCCATAAGATGAGATACTTGTTCTTCGGTCAAAGATGAACTTATAATGACCGGAAACTGTCGATGTGGAGCCGCAAGGAAAGCATACTTCATATTCGGTGGCAGCAACTTCAACTCTGGTAAGGTAGATTATGGCTCTGCTGAAACCTCATCTATATGTGTATTGGGATCTGTATCGGTTATGGATTTGTCTGCAATCTGGTTATCCACCATCTTAATATGCTATAGAGTCGGACTTCATAAGATGTTTAAAATATCATCCAACTTGCTACTATGCTCATCCCCAGAATGACTAGAGGAAAACACTTCAGCTAATTGGAGCTCGATCTATAGATCATCTGAAGTGGAGGAATTGTGTAAAGACTTTGAATCTAAAAGATCTGCAATAAATTCCTCAGAAGTCTGATCCATCTGCTTCTCGTCATCCATATTGAAATATAAGGTACCTTCTGAAGAACTGCTAACTGTGGTCTCAGACCCATCCTCTGTTAAGCAATCTTGGGTCTCTACTTGATACCTTTCGAGGTCATCAAAACGAACCTCATCCATGTAATCGCAAGTGGCTAAAGAACTCAATAAATCAGAAGATGCATCACTGGATGTGTTTGAATCTCTCGCCATCTCTATATGTACCTTCTCGCCCTCGGCATGAAAAGATAACTTCCCTGTATCATAATCGAAGAGAGCCTTCGCAGTCTCTAAGAAAGGCCTCCCAAGGATGATCGGGGTAAGGTGTAACTGTGTAGGGCAATCAATGTCCAGGACAGTAAAGTCCACTGGGAATTGCATACCCTACATGGTTACGATAACGTTCCTTAATATGCCCCTAGGAATCTTTACGGATCTATCAGCAAACTGAAGGATCGCGTGGGATTTGTAAAGAGAACCTAACTCGAGCTTGTCGAGTAAGGAAGATGTTATCAAATTGATTGAGGAACTGTTATCTAATAGAGTGCGATCGAATTCAGTATTTGTGATCTCGCATCTGACATAATGCGCTCCTAAATCCTTCTTCTTTGGTAACTTATTCTGAATAGCACAGGATGTAGCCTTGGTCAAAACATGTTTCTCAGTACGTGATCTCTTTTTCCTACGCGTGGTACATCGATTTTTCAACTGATTCTTGAGCATAGGAAAATGCTCCAAGACATCGTGAAGTGGGATCTTCAAAAAGATGTGATCTTTTAATAATCTTTCAGTCTCTGGAGTCATAACATTCTTTTTGTTATTTTTCTTTCCTTTTCCAAACAAAGTATTGAGAAAAGGAACAATATCCGGAATGAGAAAATCAGACTTTTTATTACTTTCGAAATCAGCTTGTACATAGAGAGTTTCAGAATTATGTACAAAACTCTCTAAAACAGGGGAAGATATATTTTTGTCGGGAGTATCTGCATGGTCTAGTGTGATATCATCGTCTGACTCGCTGGTGTCCATGTCAATTATTTCGGCATCGCTCCCTTCTCTCTGATTTTCAAGGTGGTCCTCATCATTGTGTTGGTTCTCCTCCTTAGCATCAAAATTTAGCTGCTCATGGATTTGATCCTGCTCCTCATCAAGTGCCCTCTCCTCTTCTCCAGCAGGTGCTCGTGGTGATCTACCACACCTGAGACAAATGAAGTTAGATAAAATTTCAGGAAAAGAGATCATACTTGTAGTGTTGTCTACCTGATCTAGATGCCTCCTCTTGTTGTTCGGATTCATTTGAAGTTGTGCTGGGAGAGTGGTCTTCGGTGCGGTTAACTCATCCAGACGACGGTTAACTTGCTTCATCTCTGTTTTGCGCGTAATTTGGAGCGTACTCAACATATCCATGATTTGATTTAGAGCCTGGGCCTATGAAGACATCTCAGGTTCGGTGTGGTGTCCCTGGCTTTCTACTCTCTCCTGCCTTGGCGTGTATTGTTGTGAGGTGGAAGGCTGGGAGAGTCTTTGTTGTGTAAAGGAAGACTTTTGCTGCTGCTAATAGTGATATGACTGGGAATGGTTAGTAGGATATTGGTAGGAATGTGGTCTCTGATAAGCATGCTAGTGAGACTGCTGCTGCGTGAAATTCTGTTGGTGCTGGAAGTGTGGATGTCCATGCTGTGGTTGGTTGTACTGCTACTGCTGATGATGCGGTACACTCGGATGCTGAATCGAAGTATACCAAATCCCGTTGATCTCAAGAGTGGATTCAGGCTCAACATCCATGTCTGCAGCACTGGTTATCTGGCCGGCATTGGCATGAGACTGATCCTCGTGCCAATCAATCTGCGGAGTCTCATGCTCGCTCTAAACAAAATGAATCTGTCGGGTGGGTGGAGCAGGAACGGTCCTCCATGCAGGTTGTGTGGTCGAAGAAGATTGACCCTGCTGGTACTGAAGTTGGAGCTCTGTAACCTTCTTCGTAAGAATACTCAGCTGTTGAGGCAGAGATGAGAGTTTCTCTAACTCTCGCAGCGACTGTAAATCCTGAACTTGTTTTTGAATCACACCCACCAACGTTAATTTCTCGCTAATGAAGCCCATGTTGGTGTTGGATTCAAACTCTGAGATATTAGCCACCTTATGATGCTTTCGGTGATATGGTTGCTGAGGGGCTTTCTGAAATGCCCGAGTAGAGTCGACGACTCTTGAATTCTCTGCCATCCCTTCAAAGACGGACCAGACTGACTCAGAATACTTATTCAAATAGCTACCGCTACATGCGGCACTCACTAGCCCCTGAATGTCTAGTTGGAGTCCTATGAAATAGTTCTGTATGAGCACCTTCATTGGTATCTCATGATGCGAGCACCTCTCCGTAAGATCTTTGAATCTATCACATGCCTCATGGAAAGATTCATTCGGGAGCTGTGTAAAATTGGAGATCTAACTCCTCATCATGTTCGTCTAACCCAGAAGAAAATACTTATACAGGAATGTAGACTTCAGATCGTCTCATGTAGAAACTTCCCTTCCCAGGTGGCTCAACCAGTAAAGTGCCTTATCGGCTAAGGCGAAGGAAAAGGCTTTGAGGCGAACAGCCTCCTGCATAACTCCTGGATAACTAGTTGTACCATAAATCATCTCAAACTGTTGCAAAAAGGTAAACGGCTCCTCTGTAGCATTCCCGTAGAACTTGGGAAGCAATGACATGAAGGACGGTCTCAATTCATATGACCAATCATTTGGCGGTAGCCGAATCCAATGATGGAGCGTTCTTGCGCCCGGGTCATATTGATCTCGCAAAGTGGCGAGAACCACTGGAGGTGGTAAAGGGTTCTCAGCCCCTGCTTGCAATGCGGCTATCTCAGCTCGCAACTCGTTCTGAGTTCTAAACTGTTCTCAGATATGTAAATTCATCTGCTGTAAAGTCTTGAGAATTCCTGTTGTTATATCTGCAGCTGGATCTGGTCTTCCGTCATGATGCTCCTCTGCTGGTGGCCTCTCCTTTGCTGGTCCTTCACTACGAGCCATGTGTCTTAGATCTGTTGTGATAGAAAAAATCTCGTAAGAACTTAGAGAAAAATCGGCTGGAGATATCGATGATGTATTGAGACAAGGGTCTGCCTCAATAGACTAGCCAGGAGGTGAGGGAGTCTGGGTTTCACTCTCCTCGAGATCAGATGGGATCAACTCGGGAAGAGGGTCATCCCGAGCTTGTGAAGATATATGACGTATGGTGGACGGTCGAGAGCTCACGGAGTCTTAGCAGAAAAGCCGTCGAGTCGTCATCTTCGATGTCAAGAGAATGATCGGGAGAGCATGATTTTCGATTCAAGAAAGATGAGAAAATGTGTAAAGCCGTGGTAACTCACGCCCCGTAAACAAACACAAAGAAACCCCCGTTTTCACCAACACAACCCGATGATGACCGTAAGAGTTCGATCTTTTATCTTGTCGGTTTTAGGGTTGTATTAGCAAACAAATATCGGTTACGCAAGCTGATAGGTGCCCGATGTTTTCCTCGAAACACTGTCCCGAGTCTTTACAGAAAACCACTTGCTCTCAGCCAGTACGGGAGTAAGTACAGATGATTTCCGGCTACCCGTGTTACTTGAGTACGGAGCCTTACGCAGTATCCTCTAAACCCCCCACTCTGCTAAGTAAACCCGGATCGTTTCCGGCTACCCGTGCGTACCCACTGAAAAGCAATGATTAGGTGCATAGACTAAGTAGTATTTCGCTAGAAATATGGGTTTGTGGCTCTATCCTTACGGGTCATCTCTCACTGACGCACTCTGTGAAAAATGTGTGGGGATTACTCTCCCAAATCCATTGAATCTTTACATTTATTTTATATCAGATACGTTAACAGTCCCGATTTTATTTTTGGGTTTTTATATATTTTTTTGGGTTTTTTCAGACAAACGTCTAATCATGTTTTTATTGTTTTTATAAAAGTCCTAAAATCATACACCTAGGTAGTGAGTCCTAAGACTATCTACGTAAGTGCAATCAGATAGGAAAAAAATCCTACGCAAACACCTAGCCTCGAGAAAAGCCACGGAAAAAACCATCGATGCGAGAAAACTGCGGAGGGTACCCTGATCCCCCGAATACACGGTACTTGGTGAATTAAACCCCGAAAGAGAATGGGAGGGAAGGTACAAGTTGGGATACCCTTAAAGGGCCCCTTTTTACTAAAACAAAAACATGGGCAAGCGCCCACCCCTTTTTTCTTTTTTTTTCTTTTTTTTACAAGATTAAAAGAAAATACAAACAACCCCTAATTGTTCTTGTCCTCTACAATCGAGAATCATGATCTCTACACTTTCAACTGTTTTGCGGCTTTTAGAAAAAAAAACCGGCTGAACCTGCAGGCCCTACAAGAATTAGTTAGGAAACAATAAGAAACACACAAAAAACCGTAACAAGATTGCTAAAAGAAACATGAAAACCATAAAACCGAAGTAAAAACCGTAAATCAAAAATTGAATGAAAAATTATCAAAAACTGTAAAAAATCACAAGAGAAAGTCAAAAATCAAAGTAACTCTAACACCTCCCCGGCAACGATGCCATTTTGATAAGCTCGGGTTCCGTGAGCAATAAGAAAAGTGTTGGTGTAGAGGATCGCTCGGAATCGAAACTCAAACATAATCAAACAAATTTTGATTTAAAATAGGAGAGAAGGAAGGTAAAATGGATTCTCTCCTATTTTAAACCTAGATGATCACTCTAGGTTTTAACAATTAGTTTTGAGCTAAGTCCAATCAAATGTAATCTATAGGAACATGAATTGCCTTAGGAATGTGGACCTAGATACTGAGCAAGCACACCTAGATATAAAGGCTCAATCACAGAAAACAAATTAAACAAAGGTGAAAAATACAAAACACATGAAACAAAGAAAACAAAGGCAATAAAAATCACGCAAAATCTGGTGAACTGATAAGCTCGGGTTTCGTGAGCGATAAGAAAAGTGTTGGTGTAGAGGATCGATCGGAATCAAAACTCAAACTTAATTAAACAAATTTCATTTTTAAAATAGGAGAGAGAGAGAGAGAGAAAAAGGAAGGTAAATTGGATTCTCTCCTATTTTAAATCTTACACTTTTTTATTTAGCCAGGTATGTATGCCTGGGTCGAACACAAGGAGGCAGAATAAGGATATTTTGATTTTTGAGTGAAAAGTATTTTTTGTGATTTTTTATCTCTTTTTGAAACAAGTTGATATTTAAGTTTTTATTCATTTTTATAATTTTTTAAATTTTTATTTAATATTTTTCAAAGTGATATTTTTCAAACAATTTACCTACAATATAATATGTGAGAAATAGGTGAAATATAGGAGATAATATATAGTAGGTAAATCGAGCAAACAATGAGCTCGAAAAAGACTCAAAAACAAATCAAAACGGAGTCAAAATTTGACAAATCAAAACATGACGAAAAAGCGACGAAAACACAAACCAAATATTGAAAAATCTTGCTAGGGTAGTTACGTAACTACCCTAAAAATCTGTGAAAATAGTGTCGAAAATGTGTCCAAAGTCCCCCTACAACTCAGAGGTAGAAATGTAAGAACAAGAAAGAAAAGTTATGTAGTTTAGTCCTCTGTTAGGGGCTGAAATGTAAAGAAAATATGAAAGATTACATTTAGGTCCCCATGTGGGGACCTAAACGCAATTTCTGGAAAACTCTGAGGCGGTCTGGAACATCAGGAGTTCTTCTGGGCTTAGTATGCAAATGTCACACCATTTCAGATTGACGGTTGAGATTAGAACGTCGGGCGCAATCTGGGATGTCCATGCCTGCCACATGTCGGCCAACTGTAGCCCGGATGTTCTTGGGTTGTTCTTCAGGCGGTTGAGCAGCTGGCGAAGGGTGCTTCTTCTCCGAATTATCGTCGTCGTCTGGCGATGTCCTGTGACCTCCAGCGGGGCCAGAGGGGTAGCTCCTCCACCCCTCGAGCGTGCTCGCGGTGGTAACGAGTCGATGATGGCAGATAATGGCGGAAGAACGGCTGATGAAGATGACAGTCACGTTGCTCTATTCCTAGAGCTAAGTTTATTGCTCCTCCGTTGATGACGATTTGCGTGCAGATTAAAGACTCCAATTGACTTGTAATTTCTCCAGATGAGAGATGATCCTGCAAATAATATGATATCTGCTCGATTCGCTCAAGAATCAGCCAAATGATTTAGATTTTTGCAAGATTAAAAGGAGTTTCCAGACTTAATGATTTGTGCATGACAAAATAACAAAAAAGGAGACGCGATTTGGTTTGAGTATAGAAAGGATTTGGATAATGGATTTGAATGTGCATTTAAGACTAATGATTAAGCGTCCTAATGACATGCTTAAGGTCCCTAATGGAGGCATGAATATCGAGAAATAAAATGGCTAGAGATGGATGAATTACCTGTGAGTAGAAGAGTGTAGAACTATTGTTGGTCATCGCTCGATGGGTCGGCTTCCCGGAGCTCCACACGCACACGGCAGCGATGCAAGGCGAGGTAGACACCTTGGAACGTCTCCCCGATGATCCTTCTTCCACGCGGCTCCCCTTGGGCGGAGCTGTCACCTCCAGAGTGGGCGGAGCAAGGCTAGGAAGAGAGGAGGTCGGCCACTGGATCTGGAGTTCAGGTAGTTAAAGTAGAGTCAGTTAGAATCCGCCTACTTTAGGGGTATTTATAGAGAGATTTCTTGGGCTTCAAGGTTAATCCAAGGGTGGCCGGATAAGAAGCTTGTTAGGTGAACAAGATCAAGGGGTTAGATCGTATAAAGAGGTTATGATTGGTGTGGGAAAATTAGGTGAATTTGGCCGGTTAGAACAGAGTCTGCACCAGCTTCTTGGAGAAGAATCACCAGATGCTGACACGTGACAGCACCAGGTTGGCCAGATGCATAAATACCGTATAAATTATATAATAAGTAGTAAATAGCGTTATTTTAAATAGGTATAAAAACAAGAAATGTAAATAATTAAATTATCTAAATTATATAATAATTACTTTTTATAAATAATAATTATTATAGAAAATATAAATATTATATTAAAAAATAGGTATAGATAATACTTAATAAAAAAATTATGGATTTCAAATTCAATAAATAATTAAATCTTACTATGTGAATTTTTAGGGAATTTAATAAATTAGTTTACATATATTAATAAATATAGGTATAAATTATACAGTTCAATTTTACCTATAAATTAGGATTTTAGATTTTATTAAAATAATAAATAAGCTCCAAAAATTCTGAAATTAATTCGGATGAAAACACAATATCGTGAAAATAATTAGAAATTATAAAATTATAAAAAATTTAAATAATGTGTTCTAAATAAAATAAATAGCCCAGAAACCTCGTTGTCATTATGTCCCAAAACCGAGTTTTTGCAAACGGACTCTGAATTCAATGAAACCACCTCTATTAATTAGAGAATATTATTTTATGAATTTAAAGTGAGCAGAGCGAAATTGGAGTTCGTATGAAGAAGTTATGAGGTTCGGAAGTTGAGAATCTGACAATTTAAAAGTAGGATTTCTTGGCATACACACATGATAATATTTTTAAATTATTTTTATATTTTTATGTATATTTTTAAAAATAATTAGGAAAAGAGTTTGGTGAAAAATATGTACATATGAATTAATTAAAAATCAATGAATATTTGGCATTTATTTGATAAATAGTGAAAAGTGTGTGAAGTGTGTCTTATTTTATTTTTATGGTTTTCTTTCCTTATCTCCCCCTACTTATTGGTTTATCGACCAATCCATGATGACTTGGTCTTAGGGGTTAGGTTATATAAATATACCTTGCAGTTATATTTATATTTATAAGTCATATTGTATATATATATACATATTTACAATCTGCCCTCTTTTCTTTTCTTTATCATTTTTTTATCTTTTATTTATTTATATGTCTTTGATGCAAAAAAGTGCATTTTTATTCATGAATGGAATTTGAATAAAATGTGGGAATTAATGAATATTTACACGCATTTGTTAAGGGTTTTAAGACAAAATGTGATATTAAAGTTAATGAATAATGGATTCATCATGAACCCCCAACTAAACGAACACATGGAAATTGGGCCCGAATGTCCAAGAGTCCCAGTACCTGTATTATTACAAATTTAATGAGGCAAAAATAAAAGACTCTTAAAAGCTCACTTGAAAGGCGGGAAGGGTGATGCGATATTCATCATCAGAGTAAAGGAAATTAGGTTGTGGAAAAGGGAGATTAGTGACCCGGCTTTCACCCAACTTGAGTTTATGACATATTTTGCCCAAGATTTTCTTGAGGGGTTGGCCAGCTCTTTGAAAAGAATTTGAGGATGAGGTCTTGTGACCTCGATGAGTAAGGTCGTCGAGTCATTATCTTTTTGTCTAAGTCTCATAGCACTCCAGAGAGGAAGGTTCCATCTTGATCCCATTGTTCTTAGACAGCATTGCCTTATAGGGGTGTACATCAAAAAATCAGAGTGGATAAAAAAAGTGCGGGAGCCCTTTTTCTTTCCGAAGACGAAACACATAGAAAAGAAGAGCCAAGAAGACTCTTAATTGATTTGATTCATTGAATTGTGAGAAACCCTTACACATCAAAATCAAACTCATAGTTTCGATTGGAAACTTTGAACCTCTACTATAACTGATCCCCGCAGGTCTCTTCAGAAACAATAACAATAAAGGATAATGTATTAAAGGATAACGAACATATTATCGAAATCGAAATATTCGATAGACTATGGACAGAGATGGCACAAAAGAATAAAGAAAATTTTCGCTACAAATTTGAATTTACAACCTCACCAAAAATAAAAACGGAAGTCATGCTAAATTCTCCTCTCTCTCTCTCTCTCGCTCTTTCCTCTTGGTCCACAAGCAGTACGACCAAGTCTCCTTGACTCAGGTGTCTCAACCACCTTGGTGGTCATTGTCATCTCAAAGTCCCTCGCAAGAAAAATAGAACAGACATATATTAGTGCAATGAACAATTATATCAAATGAAAGAGATAATAAACAAAGAAAAATAATGAAGTAAAAATGACCCAAAAATCTATCCTTTGCATTGCTTCCCCAACAATGGCACCATTTTACGAGCAAGAAAATCGAGGGATATAAAATGAGCCTCATAAGCTGAGGATTCAGTCGATGTGACAACCTCTCAATAGCGGCATTCAATGAACAATCAACCAACGCAATAAATAAATCACTCAAGCAAGGGGTCAATATTTAATATACCCTACAATAAAATCTATAGTCGATAAGTATAATATGTGTCGAACACAGAGAGAATGGGGGATAGACAAATCAAGATTGGATAAAGGAAGACAAGAAAAGATTTTGGGCTTTTGGGGGTATTTTGAATTTTTATACTTATTTAATTATTTATTTTTTTGTTTTTTTTTAAATAGTTTTTAGATTTTACTTTAATAATTTTTTTTTATTTTATATTCTCTGATTTATAATTTTTATAAGAACTACTTATTATAATATAAGTATATATATATATTAATAGCTTTAATATTTATAAATATAGTTGTAAATAATCAAAATCACAAAGTAAAATGGTTTTGGATTTTTATATTTTTACCTATTTTTGGTATTTTTCTTATAACTTTTACTATTTTTTTGTATTTTTAATTTAGTTAATAAGGCAAAATTGTAGCTAAGATAATGAGGCTGGATTGTTTTGGAAATTAAAAATAGTTAAAAGCTTAAAAATTTTCCAAAACTATTTTTAGTTTATAATAAATGATTTACACAAATTTTAGAAACATAGACAAATATTTTTTGGAATTTTTTAGAATTTTTTATAATTTTTATAAGGATTTGGGATATTTTTATTTTTTAGTGTTTTTTTCTATTTTTAGTTATTTTTGGTATGTAATATAATAATACAATAGTAAATAAAATCTATTTTTTTATAATTTTTCAAAATATTTTTTCTGAATTTTAATAGTCAAATAGGGAATACAAGCTCACTTTTTATTTTTAATAAATAGAAAATAAACCTTAGATACTTAACCAAAAATATATGTGATATATATGAGGTATTTATGGTAATTTTCTACAAATTTTAGAGGCCTGGAGCTATTTTTAACAAAATAAAATCCACAAAAAGAAAATACGAATTAGAATGGGTATTTATGCAAATATTTAAAGTTTGTATATCAGTCCTGAACACAACAGAGAAGTATGGCGCCAAAAATACAATTTTTCCAAGATATTTCCAATAATATATACCTGTAGGGGTATTTTTCCAATTATTACGATGTTGGGGGCCCATATGCATATTTCCCAAAAAAATACTACATTATTAATCTAAAAAAAAGGAGTAAATAAAATATAAAAAGCATTGGGGCATAGGTATAAAAAGTCTAATCGCCTTACGCGTGGGCACGTGATGTGACTTAGACTGGACAAAATGCAAATATGTGAAGTGCATGGGATTAAATGTAAATTTTAGGAAAATATTTATTCTATAGATAAATGATTGAGTACTAGAAATAAAATACAAAATGTGGGGGAGTATGTCAAAATTACCCTCTCCCACGCGATCGGACAGCTCTTAATCTTCACATGGACACGCATCACGTCAACATCATGCGATGACGGTTCGGTAGCTACGGTCGATATTAGATCTCCTAAGGGGATCTGATGGTAGAAGCAACTTAGATCTGATGGAAGTTGCTGCAACTCATACAGACACCTGATTAGACAGCTGTGAGGATGGGTGGAAGAACATGGAGGAACTGAGACTCCTTGAGCTTTGATGGGTTGATCCTCACTACTCCAGTGTTTTCAAATGCTACAAAATGGTCAATGAGATGACTGGAAGCATCCTAGAGCAGCTGGAAAGCTCAGATGGCTCCAAGAACTATCGGTGGGGTTCTTAGAGGTCGACGAAGAAGAGGAGGTCCAGGTGCCTGATCGAAAATCAAAATCGACCCACGAGGGTCCTTTCGCCCTCCAAGACCTACAGGAATGTTACGTTCGCCAAAATGAAGGGTTCGGGGGGTTGTGTCAGGTCGGGATGAGTGAAGATGAGCGCGAGTAAAGCTCTCCGATGGCACAGTGGAGAAGAAGAGTTGGTTGCCTCTTCTGAGCAAGATCGGGAGGGATGTATGTGCTTGGGGTGAAGAGAAGAGTCGAGGGAAGATGTGGAAGGTGAAAGCAGAGGTAGAGGATGGTTGCAACAATCAAAAACACAGAGCTGGAACAGGAGCTCCAACGACTTAATTTTTTTTGGACTTTACACTAAACTCTTCAGAATCAAAAGAAATGAAATGTATGACGAGACTATTGTTATCACTAGGAAAGGAAAGAACATGAAGGGAAAAATCTCTACCTGACATGGACTGACTACAGGCGAGCTAGCAGCGGAGGAGGTGGTTGAGCTAGATCAACCTTGATTCCATACCACATGCACGCGTTGAACATTCCTCGAGGACCCTGCTATCACCAGGATGCTCTAGATGCCCGAAGATTAGGGTTTTGGTGGTGGAAGAGGGAACAAGGAAGAGAGGAAGGTGACAGAGGGGTTATGTACATGGGGGTCTTTGACTAAGGATGTTGCCTGAGGTGATGATCCATCGATCGAGGTGATAAAAGGGTGTGCAACTACAAGGATCGAGGGTCAAAAGATCAGAAGGTGTCAAGCAAAATGGGTGAAAGAATCCAAAAGAAGAATTCGAGGAAGATGGGAGTCAATAGCTAGGCTACAGGACCTAGGAGTCAGAGGGGGATAGTTGACTAGCGGGTCAACTGAGGCCTGCCTCTGATTGGTCCACATGGCTGCGTATGGACAAAAAAAAATAAAAATAAAATAAATAAAAAAGTAAATGATTTATTTAATTTTTATTAAAACATGAAAATTGATTGTTATTTTATATAGTACTTTATTGTGATTTTTATTAATTTTTATGAGTTTATTTATTATAAGTTATTATTTACAACTATAGTTACAGGTATATTAAAAATTACCTATATATAGGGTTTTAATTTTAATTTAATATATTTAATTTTATTATCTTATACACATAATTAAGATATTTATAACTTATTTTAATATGCATAAATATATTTTCTATTCTATTTTTTGATATAAATACTTAAATAAATAAAGGGATATAATGTATAGGTATAAGTATATGTATTCATCTATGTATTTTAATATACTATTTTATTTAGTGTATTCTTTATGGGTTTATTGTATTCTGAATATGTACAAACACTATAAATAATAGTTACAAAATTATAAAAATACAAAATAATGAAAAGTATAAAGAATAAATAAAATGAATATTTTATTCAGATATATAGTACAATAGGGGTCCAAACATAACTTTTGCATCTTAACTCCAAATTAAATGAAGCCACCTTCATTAAATAGTTAACAAAAAAGTTATATACAATTAAAGGTGATTTTGATGCATTTTGAGTTCATATGGAGAAGATATGGGTCTGGGAAGTTTGGGTTTTGGAATTGTATTTTGAGTGTATAATGCACACTGTATATTATTTTGATGTGAAATCAATTTTGTATTGTTCTATGTATTTTTTACAACTTTTATTTACAAAATTTATTGATTTGATGTATAAATAATAAAGAACAAAATGGGTCCCAAAAAATGAATTATTAAATAATAAATAATTAGGGTTTTTATTGTGTGTTTGACCCTTATCTCCCCTTACTTTATTCATTGTCGACCAGTGATCATGATGCCTAGGTTTCGGAGTTTAGGGTCGTAAAATTCCTTTGGCATTTTATTTCTTTTTCTTTTCTTTTCTTTGTTCTTTTATTTTGACTTTAAATAATGTATTTTATACATTATTTGTATAATAAATAATGAATGTTAATTTTTGTAAAATAATGATATTTACATGCTTTTAGCTAGGGTTTAAAGGCCAAAATGAAATAATAAAGGTGATAAAATGGAGATTCGTCAAGTATAGACTTTCCTATACATAGTATGAGTTATGTCTTCCTTTCTATCTCTTATCTATGAGGACAAAGCTAAAGCTAAGTACAGGGGGTCGTATATACATTGTATATACTTTAGCCGTAAATCTTACTGTGTATTTTCAATAATATGGCTAATATACTATACGAATCGCAACATACAATTAATCAATTCTAAATATGACACTGTAAATATGTGTACAATTTTTCAAAAATTATTAATAAATCGAGTTATAATATTTTGCAAATGATTGAAAATAGTTGAAAATTATTTTGTAAAATCTTTATAAATGCTTTGAAAATATTTTTAAAATGTTTTCAAACTTTGTAAAAATATTTTGTTTGTAAACATTTCTTTTATTTTTCGAATAAAATGCTTCAAAAGTTCAGTTTCCAAATGATTTGGAAAATGGTTGTAAAAATTCTTTCAAAATCTGTACATACTTCTTGAAACTCCTTGCAAAATGATTTTCAAATTTTTTAAATATTTTCAAAATTTATTTGCCAAAATATTTGCAAAACAAAGTTTTCAAAATGTTTGTTAAAATATTTTCAATTTTGAGAACTGTATACGCAATTCAAGTAAATAAAAACTCTTTACAAACTCTGTACATAACATTTTGTAAATAATAACTAACTTAATTTCTTTAAATACCCAATGTAAATTCTTGAACATAATTCTTATTAATAAAGATGCACTCCCGTTTAAATATTTGCACATACTTTTTTGATTAACTCTTCTATTTTTCAAAAATCCCTAAAAATTTGCAAAATAAAAAATCCCTTAAAATTTTGAAAAATGTTTTAAAAAAATTTGCATAACAGAAAATTACCTCGCAAACTTATTTTCGAAAATTGCTCCACAAAATATTTTCTTGCATTATACATAGCATCTGCATTTTTTGGAATACTCAAGAGGATTAAAAGAGTCAAAATAAAGTCTGAAGATTGGAGCTTGGTATAGACCTTAATACACTTAATTTCATAAGAACCCAAGGATTGGAATTGGGAAACTTCATGTCACCTTGACTTAATTCTTTATATTCTTTGAGACCATGTTAATGAGTCGATTCAATGTGTCTAACTAGAAACCCTCATATCATTCGTAACACTCTTGATATAGTGGCTTGATTAGAAACCTCATACTTCACACTTAGATCAACCAAGATGGATTGTTGAAAAATGTTGTAGTCTAAGTCGGAATGATGCTAGGCCACTTCGCCCAGGGTGGCTCAGGAACCATTCTTAGGGATTTTCGAAACTAGTACTCTAACCCACTTCTTTTGGTAACAACGATATCTAATGACTGGAGATGGATTGAGACAATTCTTCAGATGAGGAATGGTCTGCCAGCATAACTTTTTTCCAAGACCTCCAAATGGATTGATCAAGACACTATATCCACAAGAGCTCAAGCAATAATGTAGAGCATTACAAAGTCAAAGAAAATATCCAAAAAAGTCCTACACCAAAAATTCCATAAAAATTGAGCTTAAGTTATATCTTACTTCTTGGTGAAGACATGATTACACTAACCAAGCTTCACAGGATAAATGAAGACTATACTAGTCCATTCCCACTTCTTATAGCTTCACCCTCATTCTATTGTAAATACCGGCAGCACCTGACCTTAAAAGGAAATATATGTCTCCACGAGGACGAGTTATCAAAGGAGTAAACTCTTTTATGGTTCAAATATTCATCTAGGAAGAGCTGAAAAATTCAAACGTGTGGTTATATCATCTCAAGGTAGCAAGAGTATGTGATTGAGAGAATGGTTCTGACCTGACAGTAGATTGAACTGGATAATAGGATTGTGGAACCTAAGGTATGTTGTTTCACATTCCATCCTCAATGTGATTCCGAACAAAACAATAATCCATAGGTTTTAACTGAGCTTCAAACTTTGACTTTATCAAGACCATTTTAAAGTCTAATATTATTCCAAGTTATTTCTTTTTCTTTTCTTTATTTTCTTTCTTGGAACTTATTACATAAGTGTTTTCTAGGGACTAAAAAAGGCAAGTATAGGGGGTGATGAATCCTTGTTTCATCACCTTTATTCTTTCATTTTTGGGCCTAAATCCCTAGTTTGATGCATGTGTATTTCATTAATTTGTGAAAATAAGAACTCAATAAACCACACAAAATATTGTATAAATACTGTATAAAAAATAGTACAAAATACTATATTTGTGCCAAAATTAAAGAAACAAAGAAAAGAAAAGAAAAATAATGAGGTGTCAAAGACATCGAGTGACCCTAGCCTTAGAGACTAGTCATCATGTTGACTTGGTTGACAAGGAATAAAGCAGGGTGAGATAGGGCGGCTAATTGTACAGACAAAACAACTCAAAAACCCTAAATTCATAGGCTAATAATTACAGTTTGGGATCTATTTTATTTTCCAATTTCTACACATCAAATAAATAAACTTCAGACTACTATACATAAAAATACAAAGAAAAATACAAATTTTATTTCATTCAAAAATAACACACAGTGTACCCGAGACCCACAAAATAAAAAACGCAAATAAAAACTTTGAAGACATGTATCTTCCTCATACATGTCCAAAATTGACCAAACTCACCTTTATTATTCATAAAATTAAATAAGCTATTAATGAAGGTGGTTTCATTCAATTTGGAGTTAAGATGCAAAAGTTAGGCTTTGGGCCCCCATTGTGCAATATACTTATATTTTATATTCACTATATTTACTCTTTATATTTTCACTTTCTTTTATTTTTATAAATTTGTAAATATTAACTAAAACATATTTACATAACTAAAATAAAATAAAATCATCAAAAAATAAATTAAATAAATAAGTATACTTTTACACATAGATAATTACACTTATATATACCAATATAATATTTATACATATTTATTTAAGTGTAAAAATAAACTTATAGAAATTCAATAAAAATGTCTAAATATGTATTTAAATAAATTATAAATATATAAATTATGAATAGAAAATAACAAAATCAAAAATACAAAATAAAAATGAAATACCCAATATATAGGTAAATATACTTATAATTGTACATATAAAACCAACATCTAAAAAATTAACTCAAAAAAATAAAAAATCATAATAAATTACTACATAAAATAATAAATATTTTTTATGTTTTAACTTTAATTTAATAAATATTGTTTCTATTTTTTATTGATTTTTCAAAACAATAATTTCAATAATTTTTTCCAGTTTGGTCCACGTGGACCAACCAGGAGCCCCCGTGAGTCGACCTCAGTCAACTACATAGCCTTATGCTCTGACTACTTTCACAACTCACCAACAGTCGATCTTCTTCCCATTTTCACACCTTCCCCTCTCTTCCATATCCATCGAGCAACCCACCACACTTTAGCCCCTTTGTCCTTGACCATCACACATGCGAGAATCTCCACCTACCACCTTGGATCCTCCTGCCATCTCTCCATTCTATTGACCGGAAGTCACCCTATAAATATCTTCCTTCGACATACTTTTGCTTTTTGATCTCTCTTCATCCATCGCAACCATCGTTGTACCTCTCCATCAAGCCCCTAGTGATAGCAGAAAGCACTCCACCCCTTCGTGGTGTGGATAAGGTGTTATAGGGTCAGATCCAAGTTCACCGGACCTTCCCTCCAGCGAGACAAGCTCCAGAGCTTGTCGAGCTGCTAGGTGCATGTCCTTAGACAGCATTTCATTCTAAGAGTCTTGATTTAGGATTAGTTTCATTATTAAATCGTAGTTTTAGCTTAATTTTAGAATTAAAATTGACGGAGCCTCAAGCTCCAACACCAAATTCATCGTACCCAAACCCCGCTACGACCCACTATCGCCTTCATTTTCTTTATTATCACCTTCTCGACAATAGCCCTTTGTTTCCACCTCGATTCTCGCATGGAATAGACTCATCTGAGCTCACTCTGTCACCTTCATAGGAGCTACCATCATTCTGCTCACCCCATGCTTCTGCAGCTTTAATAGAGGGTCGAGGAGTTAGCCATTGACCCCCTTAACCTTTTGGTGCACGTCTACGACCATGAAGCCACCTGGAGCTCCACCTCAAGATTTAAACAAGAACTCCAGGTCAACCAATCTCCAAGGCTCTTCTAGTGAGCCCCGGACTTTGTGAAGGTGATCGCAAGATGTGTTGAGCTCCTAGGAAGACAAGGAGCTAATCAGATTTGGAGGAAAAGGTTGGACGAAGCAATTATAGACGATCAGAGCTTGTAGGAGATTTGTTCTTGAGGTGTTCTTCGTGAACCCTCGAGGACCATCAAATGCAAGCCTCATCCCATATCTAATCTAGGCCATTGAATTCGAGGCAAACCGTTGTCCCTATCGACTATCCAGAGCGCCACGTGGAAGCCCTAGGATCCTCTGGTAGTGCACGAAGGGGTAAATTAATAAGTACCCCCTCAATTTTTGTAATTTTAATATTTAGTACTGTGAATGTTTATTTATGTTCAAAATTTCTGTAAAAAAGCTGCAACTCGACCCTCGAACTTCTTATATATTCCATATAAGTCTTCGTGTTAGTTGGCCATTTTGCATTCAGGCTCTTCCTAGTTTGGATATTTAGATTTAGTCCCAAATTTTGTATATTAAGTTTAAAACATTGGGATATATTGCATGTAATCCCTTGATCTTTATTTTTATTGCATTTATATCCCTGTTAGGCCTGTATAATTAAGTTTATGCATTTCTTTTTGTATTAAATAGACCCCTTGCTCTAAAAATTGTGCAAAAATTGCTAAGTGTGCTTTGGATGATGCTTATTCAAGCTATAGATTATACTTGTCATTTGATTACATTTTTAATTTATTAAAAATATTCTTGGTGCTATTTATTCTATGTTTAGAGATAAATGTACAGAAAAATTACAAAAATACTTTTAAAAATTCCGAAAAAAGTATATATACTATATTACTATATAACATAACTACATACAAAAAATAACAAATAATAGCAAAAGAAAATGCTAAAAATTGAAAACCCTCTCTAGCCCTAAAAAATAGAAAATATTTTCAAAAGTATAAAAAAATGTTTTCTATTGTATAGTATTATATATACATATTATTACATATTAAAAATAGTTTTAAGGAATTTCGGACTATTTGTCTAATTTTAAGACATTAAAACATTCGACCTATTTATTTAGTTCCTGATTTGGAGTATTTTGCATTTGAAAAATACATAAATATTATCAAAAAATTCCAGAATAATTACATAAATTTAGTAAAATATAAAAAACCAAAAATAATTTATTTTATAATTTAAAATATTATTAGATATATTTATAAATATAATATCATATACAGCCTATATTTGTATTTATAATTATCTATTTATTTTTATAAGAATTAATATTATAAATGCTTAAAAATAATTTTAATTCCTTAAAAAATAAAAAGGGTTGTTCCTAATTGTATTTACTGAATTTATATATATTATATAATTATAGTATATATCACTTATATTATACATATCATTATATATACACACATATATTACTTATAATATATAAAAATAAAAAAGGAAATTGAAAATTAGGAAAAATATAAAAAGAAAATAAAAATTAAAAAAATAAAAACAAAGAATATAAAATTAAAAACAATAAAATTAAATATAATTAAAAACCCTCGCAAAATTCAAAACTGTAAAAATAGACAAAAATAATTATTGTTTAGTATGTGTATACAATAATTATTTGCCTATCCTCGTAGCTCCTTATGGTTCGACACTCAGAATACTTGTTCCCTATACACATTTATATCTGGGTTATAATAAATTTTAACACCTTCGTTATTATATTTCTTTATATGTACCTGTGGGTTAATTATTGATGTAATTGACGCTCGTGAGAAGTCCTCTCTATGATTGTTAATATCACCATGTGAGTGCACACGATCGCCTCTGTGTTAGCTGGTTAATCAATCGTCGGATCTGAGGCACACTCACGCTCGTCCGCAATACAATGAACCCCGGAGGAATTTTTCATGTTCCTCATGCTTGGAGCTCATTGGATCATAAAGGAAAGACCAAAAGATCACAATTGAAGATGCTCAAGGTGGGTTTGATATGCAGGTGGGCAGTGAAATTTGAAATTGGAAACGAGTATGTGAACTGAGTCCAATCGAGGCAAAACACGATCGGGCATGGATCAGAGTTAGGTGAGATTAGTCATACAGAAGAATTGGGTGTAATGAACTAAGGAATCATGCATGAAAATTAGGAGATGGAGGCAGGTCAAAGTGGTCAATCGGGTTTTGAAGGAAGATAAGAGAGTTGACCCGAGGTCAACAAACCCTATTCTAGCGTGTCATAGGTCTACTCGAATAACTCCAAGCACTTAAAGATAAAATAAAGTAAAAATATATAAATAAATCAATAAATTAGAAATGATTTTAAATTAAAAATTATTAACATAAAATTGTTTATAATTTAATAAACTTTTTAGTGATTTTTAATAAATAAATTATTTTATAAATTTAAATAAGTAGAATACATGTATTTATAAATATTAATTATCTGTATACAATATATACATATTTTAAAATATTTATTGTTTTATAAATACACATTATTTTACATTTTAATAATTTAAAAAATAATTTGGAGGATATAGATATGTTTGATTTTATTTTTATTATTTTATTTAATAGTATAAATAAATATAGGTACTAACAACTATATAGAAAGATTTATTTATTTTTTCATTCTTTTTAGATTTTATTATTTTTATCTACAATGTATTTATATAATACAAAACATGTATGAAATATTAAAAATTTAATAATATACAAAATATCAAGAATGAAATATATACATGTAAAATATAAATGTACAAGTATAACAAAACCCCCAAAAAGTCGACTTCAACATCTTAACTCCAAATTTTATGAAACCACTTTCATTTTAAGGCTTATTTTATTTTAAACACAATGAAAGTGAATTTTATTCATATTTAGTTCATATAGAGTAGATATTGAGCTTTCAATTTTGGTTTTATGACTTTTTTTATTGGTGTACCTTTTACTCTATACAAGATTTATTTTTACAACTAATTTTATCCTTTAAAACACAATTTTATGTACAAGTTTCAGAATAAAACATTTTTATTTTAGTTTGATTTGATGATAACTAAATAAAATAGTACTAGATATGTGCATAATGTATGAGATGAAAATGTACATTGCGAATTTGGTATTATGAGATATTTATAAGTTAATGACCGAATCTCCTCCTACGTTATTCCTTGTCGATTTGGTCAACATTTGCCCTACTCTTGGGGTTAGGATCAGTCTGTATTTATTTCATATATTCATGCTCAATTTCATTATTTTTCTTTTCTTCTTTATTCTTCCATTGGGTCAAAATAAGTGATAATTACATAATATTAACAAATGATATTACATTGTAATTAATGAAAATTAATTGTTATTTACAGGTATTTTACTCAAGATTTTAAGTCAAAATAAAAGAATAAAGATGATTAATTAAGGATTCATCACTTCCAAGTCGTTAGGATCAGGGGAAACATCCTACTTTGGACCGAGAGTGTATATCTCAACCCCCATTGTTGATCCTATACCCTAAATTATAGGACTTAGCTAATAATAAACATGTATTACATGGCCAAGCCCACTAAACACTCGAGGCCAAGCAAGATATGCTTAAAGCCTTAGCAAGAAGATCATCCTCCCATCAGCATATCCCATAGGGATTTCCTATTAAACCACACCCTTCACCCTAACACCATAGACACTATTCTCTTTCTAAGTAAAACATCCAACCTAAGGTTAACCAATCCGATTTATAATTCATTGGCAATGGTGGTTTGGGTGCCAAACGGCACAATCATTTTTGGAAGTTAAAAAATGGTTCCATCCTCGGGTCTCTTTATTCAAGTGGTTCTTGAGCCACAACAAACTTAGGGCTCAAGATCGACCCTTTTCTCCCAACACCTCAACCAATAATGCATGCCCCCTTTGCCTCTCAGAAATAGAGACCACAACACCTATTCTTACGATGCCCCTTTACTATCTTTATTTTTTCTTTATTAAATTATTTTAATTTTTGTGGGAACCTTGAAAATTTTTTTGACAACACAATTCATGTATATACTCCTCATCCTATTGGTAGATATCTGCCATAAAGGAATCAATCTGTTGGTTGATTTGGAAGGAGAGATGTTTGAGGATGTACTAGGGTACTTCACTCCACCCTTCTCTTTAACCTATCATCCTAAGATTTATCTTCCCTATTTTTACAATAGATAATTTAGTTGTACATGTTTGATCTTATTTACTAACTTCTACTATGCAACCAAGAACATGTCAGCTCCTGCCCTCGCACCTGTCGGCAACTCGCGGTCAAGAAATAGAGCTGGTTGCCACTCTGATGACCTAGTGAAGTCAGCATCCGAAGGACTTAGACTTCATTTTGTTTCGTTCTCTTTCCTTCCAACAAAGAATATTATCCTAGTTAGTTTAATTCCGCACATCCCCTTATGGTAGTCATTGATTGTACTAAATGCCAATACAATATGGGATTTACTTTACTTTGCTTTATTTTTGTAGCTGCTCCATGCCCTAAAAACTTGGGGTCATGGAAGAACTTTGGTGTGTTGTGGTTGTTATTTTTCGATGGAATGAATACTACATGCGCTAGTGCTTGAGTTTAGTTACAACAAAATTGGTTGTAGTTTTGACCACAATGAGATATAATAATTTCCAAAACAAACCACTAAAAAAAGATTGCGATTGATGCCAATAAAGAAAATATAAAAATTATCTTCCTCTAATGATTCACCAACGAATCCATCCCCTTCTAACTTTGAGCACTGATGACAGGTGTGCTAACGAAGAATAGTTGAGATGGGCCTCCCACTCCATCAATAATCAAGCTACCATAGAGGTTAGACTCGATTAGATATGGAAAAAAAGAAAAATGGGGTAATGAATATAGGGCCGAAGGAAAAAAGGTAACCTTTAGAGCTTGCGTTGAGGTTATTTAATTTCACAATAAGTACTCATTAAAAGTATATTATAATGAACATTATTAGATAGTGTGTGAGAGCTAACCTTAAGAGCTTGTATACATCTCTCCTTTCATATCAACCACCATGTCGATGTCGCATTTGATTTTATCGCTTGTATAACTTTGTAGATCATCTAACATTTCGAAAATCCCATCTTGATTATCTTCCTGCAATAGATATCTATCACCCTCCATTTCATTATTTTATACATGTAGACGTCGTACTCCTTCTCCATGACATGTTCAATGAATGTAATGTGATAAAAAATCATTATTATGAGATGCTTGTATGCTCACCTTTAATTATTAGTAAGAATGTTTTTACATCTCATGCAAGGACAATGTGTTTTGTTACATTCTTCTCCAACAATATTATGCATCCTTTCACATTGGAATTCCCAACCCAAAATGTTGGTGCCACTATTCTTATATTTAGAATAATCATTAAGTCTTTTATTCATCCAAGTCTTCTCCATGTCCCTACATAAAAAAGTAAATAATAATTGGATTTCTCTTAGATTGTCGCATACATACTATGCATTCATTTTTGAAATTTTCTATGTAAATAATATTATTTTATATATAACATCATCCTCCACATTAGAAATCCTAGTTCTATGTGCTTCCTCTTGTCAAGGGAACACATATGTGTACAATGGAGCACAAGAGCAGTCGGTAAAAGAGTGCGATAGCAACGCTGCACAGGAAACAATAGATAAGAAGATAAAGGAGACAATAGAGTTATGCAAAGTGAAAGAGGAAGGGGAGAGTCATGTTCTACAAGGACAATATTGGGGATGATCGCACAATCGTCCCATTCAAAACGATCAGAGATAGTTGTTAGTAAATCATCCTATCACGGTAAAAAATCATCCTCTCCAAAATAATCGAGGCAAGTTTTTAGTAAAACATACTATCGAAGGACAAATATCATCTACATTACCACCAACTGAAATAGAGGAAAAGGTCTTTACAATTGTGCCCTCAATAAAGCAATGAAGGAATGGTCGCAACCATCCCCAGTATTTATTAGAGTGGATAATTGGTGTACCCGTTGAAAGCCCTATGTAAATGTGTCGTGTTGTTGTAGTCGGGCAATCAGGATCGATCAAAATTTTACCTCACCAATCGATGAATCAACAAATTAATTAAAGTGTGGTTTTATGTATTTTTAACCTGGGCAAGCCCCAGGGTCGACCCAAGGAGGCAAAGGAACAACGTTGGATTTAGTTGGATGAATTAGCTCAAGATTTTCCAAACAAGATTTTTTAACTTTTTTATGCAATAAAAATGCCAATGTACAAATGCGATTGAACTAGGTTATTAAGGAATCAAGCGATTTAGCTAAATTAATTTTTATATGAAATTAATCCAATTTAGCATAATTTTATTTTTTTTCTGGAAACCTAATCCAATGGTGAATGCAAAATGTATTTTTTTTTGGAATTTTAGGGGTTAAAATGCAATAATGAAAATACAAACTTTTTAAGGGTTTTCATGCAGTTTTCATGCAAACAGAATGCAAAAATTATGAATTTTTTTACTGGAACTTAAACACGATGAAATAAAGCTATTTTTTTGATTTTTCTGGCAATATGTGAATTTTTATGAATTTTTTGATGAAAACAGAGTGACTATGAGTATTTAATTTTTAATAAATCCAACGAAATCAAATTATATAGAAATCAATTTATCTCAAAAGATGTTTATATAATCAATCCAGGAGATTTGAAATTTCAGAAAAATATTACTTATGGATTTAAATAAAAATCAATTACTGAAATCATTCAGAAATTTATTTTATGTGCAAGACATCTCCATTTTTATTAAATTTGGAAAGTGATTAAAACACAATAAGAGGCATCATATTTGAATTTTTCACAATTTTTGGAGAAATATTTGATTAAATATAAATTTCAAACATTGAAATAGGTAAAATATCCAAATTGTTACTAAAATAATTTTAATTAATTACCCAATGCTCTCAAAGTTCTAATTAATTAGCCAAGGGATATAGAATTAAATGATTTACAATGTAAAATTTATTTATTAAAATTTGATGCGAAATGGATGTTCAAATTACTACTCAGAATCAGTCATGTCTTTGCAATACAAAAATTAAAACTCAATAAATAAAGTGTGCTCAAGGAAACTTTTGGAATTTAACAAACTTAAAAGATTTAAGATGCAATTTTAAAAAAAATAAAGAAAAAATAAGGAGGGTAATCAACCATAGATGTGGGTTACAAAATTGGAACCCACGCATGTCTAGGGCAAGGCAGGATACTGGCGAGCGGCGGCGCAGCCGCGTAGGCTGGTTGGCGACTGCGCGGTCGCGGAGGGCACAACGGTCGACGGTAGAGGTGGCAGGGTGAGGCGCCGTCACTGGCGGTTGTGCGCACGATAAGTGAGCAGGCGGGCGTCCACGCACAGGAGGTGCGTGACTTAGGAGGACGTCGACCTGCGGTCGAGGGAAGCGTGCGGCCGTACACACGGAGGGTAGGATAAGGGTGCGAGCAACCATGGGTCGTATGGGGGCGGGCGCGCCTGCTGGGGCAAGGGAAGAGGGCGGAGGCTCAGTGGCGACTGTGCTGTTGTGGCTCACTGTCGGGCGCACGAGCAGGCGATGGCTGAGGTGGTAGGGGACAGGTCGCGGCTGGCAAGATACATGGCTTCTAGTGGGCGGCTGATGTGGCAGAGGTGGGGTCACACTTGGGCAGAGCTGGCTACCAGGGAGGCACATGACAGTGTGTGTGGTGGACATCTGATGGTGGCTGGGCTGGCTACTGTGTGCCTACTGGACGCAGAAGAAAATGCCGTGAGGTGTAGAGGCAGCTGCTAGATTTGCGTCCAGTCTTGCCGTGCAAAGGAGAGAACGATGGTGGGTGTGGAGGCAAGGACGGTCGTAGGTGGCTACGGCAGAACGGATGGCTGCAGGTGGCGGAGGCGTGGACGGGTCAAGCTGTAGTCTTCTACTTGGCAATTTCATTTTATATTTTTTAATATATGTTTTAGTAGGTAATAAAATGGAAATGAAGAGTGGTGATGATTGTAGTGGTGATTGTTTGATTTTTTATATAAGGATGAAAATGATAGCGAAATAACATGAAAAGAAACAAAATAAAAATAGTGAAAAGAAGAAAAGATACTTACATGTGATTTCATCGAGGGTGCGGAGCAGCTATGTTGGCCTCCTATCGTGGCCTCAATCGATGCCCGACGAGGCACCGAGAAGCTAAAGCACTTTCAGGAAGGAGGAGCGACGAAGGTTGGGAACCTTCAGATCTCATCGTGAAGCTCGTCTTCGCTCGAAGCCATCCTCATCGAGCTGTCACTAGGGGTCGGGCTAGAGATTCTCCTGTCGGAAGGTGGATGATGAGAAATGAAGGGGAGAAGGGAATAAAAAAGAAGGAGAGGGAAGTTAGAAAGATGTGGAGAAAGTAGGGAGAATGGGGAGTTGGGGACTTGGGTGGCAAGTAGAGAAGAAGTAAAAGGGGTTAAAAACAAAATAAAAAAAATAATATAAGTAGTCTACTAAAAATAATGAAGAGAAAATAAAAGTAGAAGAAAAAAATAAAAAAGAAAATAAATAAATGTAAATAAATAATTAATTAAAAAATAAAAACTAAAATAAATAAAAAAATAAAAATGAATAAATAAATTAAATTAAATTTTGAAAATAATAATAAATGGGGTGATATGTGCCGTCTCCAGGAGCTGCCACATGTCGCTCCCAGAAAATTCTAAAATTAAATGGAAATAAAAATAAAAAAAATAACAAAAGAGGTCAGATCAAAAAGTAGTCAACACAAAAGTTGTTCATCTCAACGAGATATACAACTTTTGCAAAAGACCAAAAATCAAAATAAGTAATATGTACAAATTGTTTTTTTGGGCGGTATCTCGTATGTATAAAATGCTGTATTTTTATATTTTGCATTTTTTTATCATTTTTAAATAAGAGAACCATTAAATAAAAGTAGAGAAAATATAAAAGGAATATTTAGATTGTAATATTTTTTGGATTTTTAAAAATTAAGAGAATAAAAGAAAAATATAAAAGGCAATTTGGTCAATATGTACAATATACAATAGGGGGCCAAAACCCAAGTTTCACATACGAACTCCGATCTTTATGAAATTAGTCTTATTTTAAAGGTATTTGAATGTATATTACTTTAAGTAGACTTAAATCGGACATTATATGAGAGAGATATTCACATTTTAAGGTTCATAATCTAAAACTTGGAATTGGGTTTTATTGGACAATTTTACAAGTTAGTTTTTTTTCATATTTTTCTTTATTAGTGTTAGTAATATGTACACTATAGAGCTGATTTTATTTGATTTGGAGTTAGTATAAAACAGATACAAATAAGGGAAATTTTATATTTTACAGGTGATATTTACAAGGGGATTTGGCTTCTTATTTTAATACCAAAATGCATGCTAAAATATAGAAATTATTTACAGGTGCATGAATGATAATAATGCAGAATAAATGGGAAAATGCAGCTAATTACTCGGGAAGGAAGCTCTATTTTCAACTTTTAGAGTGATGAATCATATATTCATCAATCCCCTATACTTATACCTTGCTCGTCCCCAAGCAACTAAAATGAAATGCAAAAGTAAAATGAGGTTGGGTTCCATACCAAGGTCATGAACAAAAGGTGAAAATAGAGCTTGAATCGACCTATGGATTAATAGTGTGGTGGAACCTTATTGGGAATTGAATTTAAGACCTAACAACTTTTAAGTTCCACATGTCTCTTATTCAAGTCGACTCAACGATCAGGTCAGAACAGATCCTCATACATAAATTCGGATGACTATGAATCTTACTTGTATTGAGTAAGTGAAATATAGCTCTCCACATCAGAAATTGCAATGAAACAACCTCCTCTAACAAGGTAACTTTAATTCCCTGGTCTAGAAACTCTTTCCTCGAGGAGTGGGGTATTCCCTTCTAAGTTCAAGTACGACCAGCTCAAGAAGAGGGGGTGGAGAGAAGAATGGACGGTAGCCAGTGTAGCTACCTATCTTAGGATGCTTGACCAGTGTAGCCAAGTCATCTAGCTACAAGCTTTGAAGCTCTTCTTATTTTTCTATACTTGTATATACACTCCAGTAGGCATTTTACTTTTCAATCAGGCCTGTCCACTTTTGAAGATTCTGCATTTTTCTTTTTCTTTTCTTTTTTTTTGACATATATACAAGGTGCATCATGTACATAAGGAGTTTTTCTTCTTGAGCCAATAGACTATCTCTATTTTGAAGCTTTATTGCAATCCACAGCATCCCGTCATTAGACGTCAACGCCACTAGACTAGGTTGAGATGCACTACCTTCCCAAGAGGAGGACGGATGTTTCCACCCGTGTGCTACTCCAAGCCAAAGGATTCTACCTCCTCATCACCTCATCAGTGAAGAGCTACGTGCATGGTGCTTGTCCAAGTTAGGTCACTGTCTAAAAGAATCATACGTGTGTATGAAATATTCTACTTAGAACGATCAAGATGGAATGTGAACATAGACTTGCGGACTCAAAGAATTAGATCACTCGGCCTGAAAAATCTTAACTCTAGTTCCTATAAGTTCCTTTGAAATTAGGTAGATTAAGGTCAAATCAAATCCATCCTCGACATCTACTCATAACTTGGTTCAGAACCCGCTAACTTTTCACTTTGCATATGCTAGATTTGCATATGAATTGTAGATGACATGCAATGTATATGAATGGAATGCAAGACAAAAAAATTTTTTGAATGCAAGATGATATGTAAGAGTATATAAGAAGCCAATTTTTTGTTTTTCTTTTTTGTTTTGTCTTTTTTTTTGTATTTTTGTTTTTTTGGAACACCTCCTATTTTACAACAAATTTTACAAGAGTATATTTTTTATATGAATTTTATAATACAAAAGTATTATACATATTATACAATATACATACTAGTATACATGTTTTTACAAAAAATCAATTTTTACCCACCCCGTAATTATTGCCAAATGTATACAAAAATTCGTGAAAGTACGAGCTATGGCCAAAGTATATATGTAATACATGCATTCTCCCTACACTTAGTGTGTGCTATGTCTTCAGAGCACGAGAAATGAGTAAAAAGACATAGCTCGTGCTAAGCGTAGGAGAGTTAAAATAATAAAAAAATATAGAAGTCGCTCCGACCCCCTATACTTAGGCTCTTGAAGCCTAAGTGTAGAAGAAGATCAAAAATAAGGTTGGTGAGGTTAAGAGGGGAAATGGATGAGTATATATACATGATGGGCATCGATCCCCCCTATACTTAGGCTCTGGTCAGCCTAAGTCTAAGACAGGAGTGGGTGTGAGAATCGATGAGATCTGGATAATATATAAAGAAGGGTGAAGAGACTCGGGTCACTTTCCCCCCTATACCTAGGATCTGTTCATCCTAAGTATAGCCATAAAATGAAATGATATGGATCCAGAGTGAGTGATATGAATTACTAGGGAGGGAGGGAAATGAAAGAAAGAAAAGATATACAAGGAGGAGTGAGAATATACAAGGATCGAGAAGGTTTGTGACGAACCTTCTTACGAGAGCGAGGAGGTGGATAATATACATATGTGTCACTATAAGAATTGTCCTCAGATGAACAATAGTGAGGTGTAGGGATCGTCCAATGAGGGTCGACACACGGCTGCTTACTAAGATATGGCTTAAGAATAGCCAAACTAAGCTCACTCATATAAACCACCTCATTCGGACCCAATGAGGATGCTTTCGAAAATTACTCCTCTAGTATGTTGAAGGAAACTTTCGTAGTCGGTTTTCTAGAACCTGAATCATTGAGAAGGAGAGTAGAGTGAAGCACCTTGAGGGGTTCGGGGGAACACCTCGAGGAATCAATTCTCAACTTCCTCTCACTAGATAACCGACTAGAGGAAGCAACTACCGTGTTATTGGGTGGGGTCAATTCGGTCCTAGTTGTCTCCTTTATTGCAGGTCTGAGATGTGGTGTGGAGCTTACTATGGGTTCCGCATCAAATGAGTCACCATATAGATTATAATATTCCTAAAGGGTCAGTGCACTTCTCGGGAAGATTCTTGTGATCTCAGCTGGCTTGCCATTATTAGTCACGGATGTCGGATCATCAAAATGGTCAAGACAATTAGCAAAAATTGTGTCCGACTCAATGACAGCTTCGGGTTATGAGTCTTTTATTGAAGCTGACACAGTAGTGGTGATGCAAACAGCGGGAGTCATAGATGTGTGGGGAGTCTCTAAACTAATGGTTGGCTCAATAGTTGATATCTCAAGTGTAGCAGAGAGGTGGGACTCAGCTACCTCTCGATGGTCACAACTGTCAGTAGCTTTGAGAGTCACCTTAAAAAGAGTGTGTCAAAGAATGGGTGAGGTCGAAGTTCTCCCAATGTTGTAAAATCGATTTTCTGAGTCTCTCAATCTATAGTCGCCTTAGTCAAGGCTAAGAATGGCTTCCCGAGAATAATGGGAGACTGGTTAAATTCTCCTCTATGCTCAATGTCGATGACCCTGAAGTCTACCTGGAGTAGAGCACCTTTGAAAGTAATGATGACTGAAATGGTTCCTCTCGACCGTTTGATAGATCGATCAGCCAGCTGAACGATCTCTCTCAACTTTATGATTGGCATGAGTTTGATCTTGTCAAACACAGAGGACGGGAGGATATTTATCAGAGAGTCGTCATCGATTCTTGCATGGGTAAAGATATTGTCTTTGATTTTACATTCAACCCTAGGCAACCGCTTCACTCTGCAACTCTTGGTCTTTCTCCCCATCACCAAGGAGGTGGCCATAGTCACTATGTGTCTCTCAGTCCTTGTCCTCTTATTTCCTTACCTCTAAAGCATTAATTTACTTCTCATAAATCGTTTAAGGTCGGGGAAGTTATGTATGGCTTTTATTAAGGAAAGCTTAAAAATCAGTTCCTCATCGAGTGCTTTCCTCAGAGCAGGATTTAATTTTTTAAAGTCATTTTCAATTTTTATGTGATTTTTTGGTCTTTCAATTTTTTTGGCCTTTTTGGATTTTTCGAATTTTTTGGTGTTTTTATATGTGAAGGATGAGAGGGAGAAACTATAGACTCGAGATTGGAGGGCAAGTGGTTAGTAGAAGAGGGAGGTAGAATGGACTCCATCTGTGCAGAGTGTGTGTTTTTCCTTGTGTTTGATTGGTCTTCAACATCAAATCCACTTATTTCCTTTTCCACTTTCATTCCCAAGCTAGAAGAAATTGAGTGGAATATATCAGTGATATCTCTCAACTTGTTACCAAATGATTCTTTTTTTTCGATAAGTCTAGAAATATCATACTCCAAAAAACTCTCATGACGAATCATTGGAGTGTTTTGCTCAATTGGAGGATATTGATGGGATATTGAGGTCTCATACTCAACATACCTAGACTCTGGCATGTAATGATGGGTCAAGTATGGATCTGAATGGCAGATATTGGTCGGAGCCTCATATGATGGAGTCAATATAGAGGGGGCTCGTAGATTGAATACATGAGTCCAATCCTATGAATGTGTAGGCTCTCCAAATGTGTGGTATGATGCCTGGTCAATGTAGGCTTGATTACTAGGGTCAATCAAGCCAAGAAGATCATAAGGTGCATGCATCTCCATTCGGTTTGTTTGATCGACCATGTCATGCCCTATGGTCAAGTCGGGATGTGTATATGTAAATTATTGTCAGGTCCCTACTTGAAGTGAGAATGAGGTATGTGGGGGAACATAATTTTGCCATTTTTTTATCTTAGCAGTAGCTTGCTCTTCAAATGATTCCTTGATTCCAGCAATCGTCCGACTATAAGGTGAACCAATCCAGTGTGGAAATGGATCCGGGGTGTAAGAAGGTGGGGTAGGTGAGAAATGCGAAGAAGTAGGGAAGTCAATCGAAGGTCTGTCTTCATAATTGGGTCGAGGTGGAACCGATCACGGGTAAGGCTCTCCCGTAGATGGTGGAGGATATATGGAAGAAGGAGAAGGTGAAGACGAATGGTATAAAGTTGAGGAGTGACCAGAGAGGTAAGGGTATGGGGACCAATATCCCGACATCTTCGAGAGATGAATGTCAGTGGATGGCGATCGATAAACGTGCAATTGCACAAAAGGATACACGCATAGACAGACACAAAAACAAACGCAAGA
This sequence comes from Ottelia alismoides, assembly GCA_037367405.1. Lineage (NCBI taxonomy): Eukaryota > Viridiplantae > Streptophyta > Magnoliopsida > Alismatales > Hydrocharitaceae > Ottelia > Ottelia alismoides. The sequence continues at coordinate 103,511 of JAZKJV010009004.1, forward strand.
GCAACCCCTAATTTCACCAACTCAACACTTTAGGACCCTAAAGGTTCGACCGAATTATCTTGTCAGTTTTAGTTGGTGATAAATGCAAGTCTTGAAAGATTAACGAGTTGTTAGGTGCATGTACTCCCCTACAGACTGTCCTGATTCTCATAAAAAATCCACTTTCATCAAGTATAGGAGTAAGTGTGTATCGTATAAATACAATTACTCGTTTCTTGACGACAAAGCCATAAGGCATCCTCTTAACTCCCACTCTGCTAAGGAAATACGGACTGTCTACCGGCTATCCATAGATCCTCACTGAAAAGTGGCTAATCGTTTTGAACTAGAAGTCTATATGAAAATCCTGGCTTTGGCTCTATAGTATTGTCGTCTCTCTCTCACTTTCAAGTAAATTCAGACAATGATGGGGTTGCTCTCCCGGAAACAAGGGTTAATTTTAGTCAAATTTTTTGGTCCAATTCAATTAGTAGTCCCGATTTTAAAGATTAGTTGTCACTGTAGTTAATCCACACAAGCAATCACATCTACCGTACAGTCCCAATTCCTTTGTCCTAAGTTAGAAAAATAGAGAGAGGGAATCGGAAAAAGTCAATGTGATTGAGAAAACGATGATGAATGCTTGAGTAAGAAGACTTACAATGACTCCAACACTATAAAATGCAGGATACAATACTGAATTTAAATTTTACACTATATGAAATGCAAACTAGAAAACCGTTCCTAGACAGGCGGTTCTATTAGCGAGTGATGAACAAATTAGTTTTGACTAATAGATCTATGGTCTAAGTGTGTCTCATTAAATGTGATGTGTCGTCCTAGATTTTACGAGCACAAGCAATAAGATAAATGCTCTAAGAGATGCAAGTGCAGGTCCTACTCTACAGCAGTCAACCACACGGCCACGAATGGTCCAATGTCCAAGATCCGGGTACACACACGAGATTCCAAACGGAATCCGCTATAAATATGCAAATATTACAAATTAGTTCACAAAAGATGAAAAATCTCTATTCTCAAAACTTCTTGGCATCTCAACATCCGACTCGATCGAAGAATCATCAGCCTCCGATGCACTTAGAGATGCGTCAACTTCAAGAAAGCTGCTCTAAGTCCATCGGGCCCTCGCACAAAAAGATGAAATTTATGTTAGAGAGATATCAAAAAAATAATTGAAAAAATAGAATAATTACAGAGTGGTTCGGGGGTCAAACTACCCAAGTGAACGGAAAACCTAAATCTAAATTTTCTAAAATGATCCTAAGCTGTTTGCCTCCTTAGCAACAACGCCATTTGATGTACCCGCTGACAGTCCTATGTAATGTCCCGTTGTTGTAGTCGAGCAATCAGGATCGATCAAAAATTAACCGCACGAATATATGAATCAACTAATTAATTAAAGTGTGGTTTTATGTATTTTTAACCTGGACAAGCCCCCAAGATCGACTCAAGGAGGAAAAGGAACAATGTCAGATCAAGATAGACGAATTAGCTTAGGATTTTCAAAACAGGATTTTTTTAAATATTTTTATGCAATAAAAATGCCAATGCACAAATGCGATTGAACTAGGTTATTAAGGAATCAAACGATTTAACCAAATTAATTTTTTATACGAAATCAATCCAAATTAGCCAAATTATATTTTTCCTAGAAACCTAATCCAGTCAAAATGTATTTTTTTTTAATTTTAGGGGTTAAAATTCAATAATGAAAAATACAAACTTTTTAAGGGTTTTTATGCAATTTTTCATGCAAACAGAATGCAAAAATTATGAGTTTTTTACTGGAACTTAAAAATGATAAAATGAAGCTAGAGTAATTGTTTTGGAATTTTCTGACAATATATGAATTTTTTATGAATTTTTTAATGAAAACATTGTGACTGTGAATATTTAATTTCTATAAAATCTACGAAATCAATTTATCTCAAAAAGATTTTTATGTTATTAATCAAGGAGACTTGAAATTTCGTAAAAATAATATTTATAGATTTAAATAAAAATTAATTACTGAAATCACTCAAAAATTTATTTTATGCACAAGACATCTCCATTTCCAATGAAATTTGGAAAGTAATTAACACACAACAAGAGGCATCATATTTGATTTTTTTCATAATTTTTGGAGTAGTATTTAATTAAATATAAATTTAATACCTTGAAATAGGTAAAATATACTAATTTTTACTAAAATAATTTTAATTAATTATCCAATGTTCTCAAAATTCTAATTAAGTAGCCAAGAGATAAAGAATTAAATGATCTACAATACGAAATTTTTGTATTAAAATTTGATGTGAAATGGATGTTCAAATTACTCCTCATAGTCAGGCATGTATTTGCAATACAGAAATTAAAACTCAACAAATACAATGTGCTCAAAGGCACTTTTAGAATTTAACAAACTTAACGGATTTAAGATGCGATTTTTCAAAAAAATAAGAAAAAAATAAGGAGGGGAATCAACCTTAGACGTGGGTTCCGAAATGGAAACCACGTACGGCTAAGGCAAGGCGGGATACTTGCGAGCGACGGTGCAGTCGTGGAGGCTAGTTAGCGGTGGCGCAGCCGCGGAGGGCATAGCGGTCGACTACAAAGGTGGCAGGGTGAGGCATCGTCGCTCGCAGTTGTGCGCACAGAGAGGGAACGGGCAGGCGTGATTGAGGAGGACATCGACCTGCGGTCGAGGGGAGCGCATGGTTGTGCATGCGGAGGGGCAGGCTAAGGGCACGAGCAACCAGGGGCCACGCAGGGGGCGGGCGCGCCTGCTGGAGCGAGGGAAGAGGGTGGAGGCCTAGGGGCGGACGACGCTGTTGTGGCTTATCGTCGGGCGTACGAGCAAGCGACGCTATAGGTGGCAGGGGACATGTCGCGGCTGGGAAGATGCATGGCTTCAACCGGGCGGCTGGATCTTGTAGAGGTGGGGTCGCACCTAGGCGGAGCTGGCTACCGGGGAGGTGCACGGTCGTGTGTGTGGCGGGCATCTAATGGTGGCTGGGTGGCTATCGTGCCTACTGGACACGGAGGAAAACGCCACAAGGAGTACAGGGCGGTCTCTGGAGTTGCGACCAGTCCTGCTGCGCAGAGGAGAGAACGATGGTGGGCATGGAGGCTGCGACGGTCGCATGTGGCTTCGGCAGAACGGATGGCAACCGAAGACTAATTTATGTAAATATTGCATATTGCTTTTGCAGATGATAACAGAATTCGGGGTTCTCTTAGGGTAATCGTAAGTAAGCTTGGCAAGAATCCCGCATAACGGTTATAAGACGAAGGAGTTCCCCTTACCTCGGCTATCTATATATATATAAAGGCGGTAATGTAACGGCGGTGTGGACAGACCGAGTTGTAATCTTCTTTGTTTTTTGTATTTTGATTTTATTTTTTTATATATTTTTTAGCAGGTAATAAAATGAAAATGAAGAGATGGTGATGGCTGTAGTGGTGATTGTTTGATTTTTGATATAAGGATGAAAATGATAGTGAAATAACATGAAAAGAAACACGATAAAAATAGTGAAAAGAAGAAAAGATACTTACTTGTAATTTTGCCGAGGGTGTGGAGTAGCTATGTTGGCCTCATATTGTGGCCTCAATCGATGCCTGACGAGGCACCAAGAAGCTAAAGCTCTTCCAGGAAGGAGGAGTGACGAAAGCTGGGAATCTTTGGATCTCATCGTGAAGCTCATCTTCGCTCGAAGCCGTCCTCGTCGAGCTATCACATGGACGAAGGGTCAGGCTAGAGATTCTCCTATCGGAAGGCGGATAATGAGAAATGAAGGGGAGTAAGGAATAAAAAAGAAGGAGAGGAATTAGAAAAGATGTGGAGAAAGTGGGGAGAATGGGGAGTTGATGACTTGGGTGGCAAGTAGAGAAGAAGTAAAAGGGGTTAAAAATAAAATAAAAAATAAATTAATATAAGTAGGCTATTAAAATTAATGAAGATAAAATAAAAGTAGAAGAAAAAAATAAAAAAGACACTAAATAAATAAATGTAAATAAATAAAATAAATAAATAAATAAAATTAAAATAAATAAAAAATAACAAATGAATAATTAAATTGAACTAAATTACAAAAATAATAATAATAATAATAAATGGGGTGACATATGGCAGCTCCAAAAGCGCCACGTGTCGCTCCCAAAAAATTCAAAAATTAAATTTAAATAAAAATAAATAAGAAATAACAAAAGAGGTCAGATCAAATAATCAACACGAAAGTTGTTCGTCTTGACGAGATCTACAACTTTCATGAAGGAATGAAAATTAAAAGAAGTCATATGTTCAAAATGTATTTTTGGGTGAAATCTGATATGTATAAATTACCATTTTTTATATTTTTCAGATTTTTTGTCATTTTTAAATAAGAGAAAAATCAAAATAAAAGTAGAGAAAATAGAAAAAGGAATATTTACAATTTAATCTAATTTTTTTGGATTTTTAATAATCAAGAAAATAAAATAATAATATAAAGGGTAATTTGCTCAATATGTACAATATACAATAGGGGCCTAAAACCCAAGTTTTACATACAAACTGTGATTTTTATGAAATTAGTCTTGTTTTGAAGGTTTTTGAATGCATGTTACTTTAAAATGAGTAGACCTAAATCAAACATTGTATGAGAGAGATATTCACATTTTAAGGTTCATAGTCTCAAACTTGGATTTGGGTTTTATTGGACAATTTTACAAGTTAGTATTTTTTGATATTTTTCTTTATTAGTGTTACTAATATATACACCATAGAGCTGATTTTATTTGATTTGGATTTAGTATAAAATAGATACAAATAAGGTAAAATTTATATTTTACATGTGATATTTACAAGGGGATTTAGCTTCTTATTTTAATGCAAAAATGCATGCTAAAATGCAGAAATTATTTACATGTGCATGAATGATAATAATGCAGAATAAATAGGAAATGCAGCTAATTACTCGGGAATAATGCTCTATTTTCATATTTAGACTAATGAATCACAGATTCATCAATAATCGCACTTAACCATCCCAGATATTTTCCTATGTACGAAGAGACATGTACAAAAAGCTTTCATGGATGGTTATGGTCGTCCCCTAGGTACCTTATCCACCATATATGGCTCCAATAATGAGGTTATGTGTAGTGGGAACTGTCGACATTGCAACTATCCTCAATATTCTTCTTCATATATTAGGGGATTGTCATTGCAACAATCCTCTACGATACTAAGAGGGAATAACATTCTTCCTCCTGGTCCTAACCGTTCTTTAAGAAGGAGGAGGATGTGTGATTATTCGATGATGTTTCCTCTGATTCATTTTTTACCGTCCCCTTATGATATCATAAAAGGCAACATATCATGTAGTGAATGTTATTATTATGTACACAATAGTTGGTTTCATGTCTTTTGAACTTAGCCCGAATTTATTAAAAATGTTTGAAGTTTGCACAATATATGAAAATATTTATACACAGATTTCAATTCTTTAATTTGATTTTTTTTATTTAATTTCTTTTCTTAGATATACCTACAAGAAAATAAAAAAATTAGTATAATTTATTGCATTTCTTTTATTATCGTATTATGTGGTTTTATGATGTATTCGATGAGGAAATATGTTCAAAATTTTAATATAAAGCAGATGAACATGGAGTTCATCAGTCATGAACCAAATTTCTTTGTCCTAGTTGGCCCATGGTCCAGCTTGACCCAATTAATATTTGCTTTGATTTGGGTCAGGTTGATGCATTTAATATATTTCAGGCCTAGAGCATCGATAAGGAAAATAGGAAATTGAAAGTACATAGGAAGATTGGTGATGTAACAAAGAGAACAAAAGGGCATTACGATGATTATTAAGATAGGAAACATCTATTCAAAATGAATGATTGACAAACAAACACAGAGTACATTATGCCAAAAACATAGGAGGAAAAAGGAAAGAAGTGATACTCATCATGTAGTGAGAAAGTGATGTTACAAAAAAGATGAGGGAAAAAATTAATCAAAAGTCTGCCGTAAGAGAAGAGAGCTAACAACTACATTGCATAATTAACGAAGATTGGTGAGAATATCAAACAACTGCATTTATATAACGTGAGATTATAGATTAGTATATATGACATTTTAATGGATCCTCATCGAATTGAGCAAGCAGGTTCATGGATTTGGGTAGAGATCGGTTCAAGCTCAACACTTCTATTTAATGGGTCAAAATTTCAGCCCAACCCCAATCCGATATGAATTGGGATGGGACTCAAGTTGGATTCTTGGATCCGGCTCATAAGTCGGTCGTACTAACTCAATTTAATGTTCATCACCACGTGAGTAACCAATAACATGGATCCCGAACTAGGGATGAGCAAAAAATCGAGCTGGGCTGATCCAAACCGGTGCCCGGCCCGAGTAAGCCCGCGTCCGTCCCAAGCCCGCGATAAAAATGGGCGGGCCTGGCCATTTTTTTTAACCACAATGCTTTGTCGGGTCGGGCTCGGGCTAGCTCGGACCCGAGCCCGAAGCCCGCGGGCTAGCCCGACTAAAAGCCCGAGTTGCGGCCCGATGCTGACATTGACTTTGTTTTTCTCTGTTATTTCAAATAACTATATTATTTTGATTCTTTTGCCATGCTGCGAATAGATTCTAGAGATTAAAGTTACATGTGAAAAACAAGTTTGGTGCCGAAATATTTTTTCAAAGTAAGTTCTGTTGATATTTGTACTGATAAAAGTTTCAAATAACTATATTACTTATCTTGTTTGTTGATTTATTTTTCAAAGCAAGATTATTGACTAACAATCTTAATCAAGTTAGATTTTTTATTTCCTAACAATTCATATCTACAAATGACGGGCAATGGAATCAATTCTTGATTTTTTTGGGTGAAAGTAGCTTCTAAAATTAGATTTGACATTTTCAATATAAAATTGTCGGATCAGTCCGACCTGACCCGATCTATTTTCCAGCGGACCGGGTTCGAGCTTGGACCGCAAGTGAAGATTTTGAGCGAGCATAGGCCCGGCCCATGAACCCGATATATTTGACTGGGTTCGAGCTGGGCTTAGTTGAGTTAGGTCCATGGGCATCTCCACGTGACATGGACCCCACGCCCCCTCCGCTGCAACGTGACCACTGATGGGGTTCCGTTGTGGGGGTGCTGAGGTGAGACCACCTCTTCCTTTTTCTACTCCACAGAAGGCCTACGAGTAGAGGGGAGCATTAAAAAAATCATGGAGGGGTCCCACTTGTGCCGGTCCTTTGTCTTCTCGAGACGATGAATGGCAACGTGGCGGGGCATGACGGCCCTTCGCCTCTGCCCTACGCAGCTGATATGTGGCTCGTAGCGAAGCATCTCCTCCTTCCCATGCATCATATTTACCCGATGGCCTCTCCTCCTTTTGTGACATTTCCGTCTGACTGCTTGGCAATGGGCTCCGCAATCATTAATTGTTGATGATCGGAATTAGATGACGTGAAGTGATCCAATCATGTAGGAGAACAGAATGCGACGTGGATGTGTCTCGGTGTCTATTGGAAGGTAGCGCTCGCAACGTCCTCTTCTGCGCATGTGGTTGGTGCACCACTGATCGCTTCGTTTCTAGCCCTAGATGGTTCATGATGAAGTTAAAAGAGTCCATTCAAAAGATGATTTATGCGTATATCGTAATTGGAACTCACAGGATTTCGATTACTTTTGGGTATTCTGTGTCATTCCTTACGTGGCATGTTCATCTAAATAGTGACGAAGTTACGCACATGTGGCAATATGCCAAGGGAACCATCTCATTTATAATGCACAACATTCATTTGAATGAACCGTATAGTCTGGTAGATACACATGCCTACGAGGACTGTTGAGAACACCGAAAGAATGAAAGAGTTTATTTTATTCAAGAGATCTAGTGATCCTTGTATAGGACAAAACCGTAGAGAGCTCAAAGGATAAAATACATAAATAGCTCTTACAGGTTTATAAGAATATACATAGAATATTCTCCTAACAAGAATATACTCATAGAATATTCTCCAGCACATAGAATATTCTCCTAACAATCCCCCTCTGTTGGAGCATATTTATCAATCATGCCCAACTTGGAAACAATCAAGGAGAGTTGCTTCTTGGGTATTGCCTTCGTGAATATATCTGCAAGCTGGAGCTCAGTGCTGATGTGAGGAGTAATGATTCTTCCAGTTTTGATAGCTTCACGAACGAAATGACAGTCAACTTCTATATGCTTGGTTCGCTCATAAAACACGGGATTCGTGGCAATATATGTGGCAGATTTGTTGCCGCAGTATAGTGGAATAGGAATATTGACAACAATACCAAGTTCTTCTAGAAACGTTAATAGCCACGTGATCTCACAAGTAGCTTGAGCCATCGCCCTATATTCGGCTTTAGCACTGGATCTAGATACAACCATCTGCTTCTTGTTTCTCCAAGTAACAAGATTCCCCCCAACCATCATGGCATAACCTGTTGTGGAGCATCGATCCTCTGGTGAACTTGCATAATCAGCATCGACATATGCAGGAACATCGGTGTGCCCATTTGCCCTACAGAAGAGGCCACCTCCTGATGATTCTTTTAAATATCGTAGAATCTGAAGAACATCCTGCCAGTGACTGTAACAAGGTTGTTTCATGTGTTGGCTGGCTCTGCTTACTGCATAAGCTATGTCTGGTCTGGTGATAGTAAGGTAGAGAAGTTTACCAACCAGGATCATGTATCTAGTAACGTCTTCGAAGATAGGATCAGAGGATGTGATGTGCTTTTTAGGATCTGCAGGAATACCAGTGGGCTTACATCCAGGTAATCCGGCTTCAGTAAGAATGTCCAGACATTATTTCCTCTGTGAGAGGTGAAGACCCTCCGTAGTGCATAGTACTTCTATGCCCAGAAAGTAACGAAGTGAACCAAGGTCCTTGGTAACAAATACTTTCTGCAGGAAGACCTTGGTCTCTAGTATTCATTTTTCATCATTACCTGTGATAACCATCTCATCTCATCCACATAGACTGCAACAATAACAGTACCAGTTGCTCGTCTTCTGACAAACATAGAGTAGTCATACGTTGTTCTCTGAAAGACAAGGGTGTTGATTTCTGTAGTAAGTCTGCCAAACCATGCCATTGGACTCTACTTTAGGCCATATATGGCCTTGCGAAGTTGGCATACACACTCCCCCTCGACTTCATAACCTAGAGACTGCATCATGTACACTTCCTCGTCAAGATCACTATATAGGAACACATTTTTCACATCTAACTGAAAGATAGGCCATGCCTTATTAGCTGCCACAGAAAGTATAGTTCTTATTGACACCATGCGTGCAACCGATAAGAATATCTCAAAATAATCCACTCCATATATCTGTATGAAGCCCTTTTCTACAGACGAGCTTTCAGTCTGTAAATCGACCCATCGGGTGACTACTTAATCGTGAAGACCCATTTGCATGCCACCGTTCTGGCCCCCTTAGGACATTGCACTAGATCCCATGTACCCCTGGAAAGAATAGCATCCATCTCATCGTCCATGGCCTTCTGTCATCCCGAATCATGCAAAGCATTATGGTGATCTCTCGGAATAGAGATAGACATGAGAGCATCTGTATAACGTCTGTCAGCGCAAGATAAACCGGCAGTAGAAGTGAAATAAGTCATTGGATGAGAAGTACATTGCCTCTTAGTTTTGCAAAGAGCAATTGGTAGATATTGGGAAGCATCCGGGACAGTATTGGAGGGAACACTGTTAGCAATGTGAGCCCAAAGTGAACCATTCTTGCAATAAATGTTATTGTAATAAATGATTTATCAATAAAAGTTATTGATAATATTTCACTCCCTTTCTGATATTGAAGGAATGAATGCACTATAAGGTCCCTCTGTACAATAAGGGTTATGTACTATGGCCAACTTGATAATCATACAGATGATGATTGAATCATAGAGGCTGATGCCTGGATGAATATCTAAGGAGTTAGATAGAGGACTCATCAAGTATCATCAAATGATTGTCAAGTGATGATCTCCAGCCTGAGTAGGAGATGGCAATCCTTTCTCATTAGGCTGATATCTGATCGACCCCTTGATGTAGGTCCTCTGCATGGGAATAGTGATTCGGAGGTATCAGATTAGTTGAGTCAATGGGTTGACTAAATGAGATCGAGATAACCAAAGATCTATGTTGAACACTGTCACATCATAGGCAAACATCCTCTGACCAGAGACAGATGTATTGCTATATGTCTGAGTGTGTACAATTGGTAGACCATTAGGTTGATGACCTAACTAAGGTCTATACACCGACGAGCTGGTGCATGTAAGGACATATGAGTGATACGATCTCTCAAAGGATCATATAGGTTCACTTGTGAACCGGGAGACATGAGCTCACTCATGATGTATTGGGACTGATCAAATTCCATGCATGGTCGTCATGCTTTGGAAGCATGATATGAATTTGAAGGTAAGATATATGCTTTGTGAAAGAATATGATCTATACCAAATCCCAAGGACCAAGATTGAGAAACTTAGTGATCAAACCATGAAGATGATAGTGTAAAAGTGATCTATACCTTCAGGATGATCATAAGTCTTCCAGTATGCAGGATGTACATGTATTGGGAATACCTAAGGGTAATTTGATCATAAAAGATTATATAACCATGACGCTTCCATTCCGAAGGAGTGATGAAACAGGTCTGGATTTTAGTGACTCCTCTCAGTAGAGAAGTAACCTAATCTTAGTCCATGTATTGGACATTGATCTGAATGAGATTCAGATGCAATGAGAAGATTAGGTTTACGGCCTTGATTTAATCAAGCATCTATGAGAGGTCCATGGGATCTGGATTTGAGATGTGATCTCAATATCCAAGTCACTATACATGGAACAATACAATCGCCCTATCTTTATCTCCAAGTATCTGAGGAGAAATAGCACTGTTCTTGAATGGTTCAAGAATAATTCATTAAGATCTAAGCACTAAGAAATTGATAATTAAATGTGATTTAATTATATTGATGTGTGTGGAAATTATCCAATATATATATGAGATTTAATTATTACGGATAAGAATAATGTGGATAGTAATATCCAGTTATGCATAATATATTATAAATGTGATTTATAATGTATTAGAGAGAGCTAATTATAATTTATATTTGTTGATTAATAATTAATGTGTATTGGATACACATTGTCTAATTGATTGAAAATGTAAATTATATTTTGTTTAGGGTTGTGAATGTGATTCACAATTTTCCAATGGCAAGATTGCAATATTCTCAAAATTAATTATGAATTATTTTTTGAGAATAAATCCAAATAATAGTTGTTGGATTAAATAATGGAGAATTTGAAGGAGATATGCAATCTCATGAAATTTGATGATATTGCCCCCACTTGGTAATTGGCGGACGTCTACCAAGTCCTATATGGAATTGGTGGCCGTCCACCCTATTACTTGGGGAGTCAAGATCTCCATTGAAATCATCTCCTTATTTGATTGGTTTAATTTTAGGATTGATATATATTTGATTTATCAAATATATTTGATCCAAATTAAATCATAAGTTGTTGGTTTTTACCAACAACAATCTTGACCATTGGATTGACATAAATCAATCTCATCCATTGATTTTATATGTCCCATGGATTGAGATCCATTTATCATAGAATCCTATAAATAGAGAGGCATACTATGCTCTCTTGTACATGCTATCGGTAGCATATCTCTCTCTCTCTTTTCTCCATACGCATCAACCCTCTCTCCCTCTACTTGGTGGCCGACCACCAAACCCTAGGGGAGGTCTTCGCTGTCGCCTACGCCACCGTGCCGCTGCTTCGACGTTCTGTGGTTCTCCATCTTCTTGGAGTGCTACGCTCACTTAGGAGATGTTCGATATCGTACGATGAGATCAGGAGTTCACCGTGCTTGGATCAACTCGTTGGATTGTGAGAACAACGCAACTCATCTCCGCGCTCGCAAGCTTATTCTCCGACGATCGGACTTGAGATAGGAGGTCTCTTTTCGTAGAGACTCGATAAACCACACTTCAAGAGGTATTGAATTATACTTGTTGTGGTTATAGATGAAATGATCCGAGAATCGTTCTTGGATCATGTGGTTTCATCACATGAAAAATTTTAAATTCCGATGCACCGAACAACTTGTACGACTAGTCGTTCTTCGTCGTATTCGATACGACGATCACGCTTCCGTATTACGCTTGAGGATTTTTCCATATCCTTCAAGTGGTATCAGAGCTTTAGGTCGAAGGTTTTAAATACGATCCGCAAACCTAGGACGACTTGGGTTCGTAGAGGTCGCGGAAGTTTTTATTGTATTTGATTTTCTCACTTCTATTTAGTGAATAAATTCGACCCTATTTAAATTGTTTAAATACAAATTAATCATAGGATTTTGTTCCTCATTAAATAAGGAAACCATAGGATCTGAGTTTGCGTAATTTAGATTCCGTTTGCTCGAGATATGGTTGTTTTAATGAACATGTATGCACTGTTGCGGGAACTGCAAATCTTAACATGATTAATAAGTTAATTAATATTACGATCTGCCTCGAAATACGTGAAATATCACTTAAATTCTGTCCTAAATCAAATTAGAAATCTTTGAAAATTGATTTTGTCTAATTTGAATTTAAATTGATTGAGATATGTTAATTTTAGTAAGTAGGGGTCACTGCTGAAATTACAGTCCTAATCAAGAACCATGTGATTGTCAATTAATGAAATTAATTGTTAATTTCAAGAAATAATTATGGAAAATATTTGAGAAATATTGGAAGATGATTATTTCCTTAATTGACTTGGTCTCAACCAATAAATTGATTAGATTTGATCTAGATCATAATTGGAAACACAATCATCAAACTCCTTGCTTGAATAGGATTGGGAATTTGTCTAGCAAATTTCCTTATAATCAAAAATGTTTTGATTGTTACTATATGGTATAATTTTGGTTGAAGAACCGATGATCATCTCAAGTACAAATTGATCTATTTGGCATTATCCTTTCTCGGGTCGGATATGGTGTCTAGTCGGAGATCGCTGGGGTAGCAGGTTGCAATGTATGTGGTCCGTCCCACTCTCGTCGGTATTGACCATGACAGCGGGTAGGGACTTGATAATGCCGAAAAAATCAATATGTACTTTCTAATTATTAAAATTCGAATTAATACGTACTTTGAGAATAATACCATATATATATATTCAAGTAAAACAATCAAGTTTGTTGATTGAATTGGATTGATAATTAATTTATATGATTGAATTAATTATGTCCAATTAAAATACTCTATTATGAATAGATTGTTGATTCTCTTGTAAGAATTAGTTACATGAATATGATTCATAATAATTAATCAAAATTTGAATATGAAATGGAGGATCACACAAGTGACATCCATGGTCTCCCGTCAAGGCAAAAGGTTTCGGCGCCAGATATTATATGTAGGAGACGCCTGTCCGAAGTGACAGCTCCTGCATATGATCCATTTGGATCAGGCTCGTCGCTTCTCGAAAGAGTAAGGACGTATGCATAGTGATCCCAATATCGGGTCATCATATTATTGGGACGATATTGGATTGCGCATAGCGAGTTGTATTCCTGTTGACTGATGGTTCAATGATGGGTCAACATCACCTAAGAGGTGGTGGGCCCGGGTATTAAAGACCGAATTGAGAAATGGAAGTTAGACTTGCAAGGCAGAATGTGTTCCCGCTTCTCTTTATTAGAGTCATAGGTTCCCATATTATTGGGATATGAAGGTAAAGAGGAGATCCCAGTTCTTGCTTGAGATATAACGGTAAGTATATCTCTTACTTTCAAAGTGATGAAGGGAATAAGCTTTCATAGTTGACATATCAAGATAATTTGATTTAAAATGCTTTGATCAAATAAAATTAAATTGAATATATGATTATATGTTTTAATATAGTGCGTTCTTAATTTCAGAAAATAAATTCCATGAACCCACTAAGCAGGCTTCTGGAGGTCAACCAGTTGACCAGACCGAATTACTCGGATTGGATCCGTAATTTGGAGCTTGTACTCTCGATTGAGCGCATAAGTTATGTGCTCTCAGAGGACAAGCATGAAAATCCTAAATCAAAGGAAGAAAAAGCATACAATGACAAGTATGATGAAGATCATGTCTTGGCTAGATTCTATATCTTGGGTTCTCTCTCCAATGTTCTTCAGAAACAACATGTGGAGATGAGTACTTGCTAGGAGATAATGCAGAATCTAAAAGATATATCTGGTGACATTAACCGCACCCAGCGATACAACGTTATGAAAGAACTCATTCAGTTCAAGATGCAGGAAGGGACTTCAGTCCGTGAACGCGTACTCAAAATGTTTAGGTACTTGTCGGAGCTGGAGACTCTGGGGGCAACCATGGATGCAGACATGCATTCTGATTTCATTCTGCTGTCGTTGCCCAAATCTTTCAATAACTTTGTGGTTTCATTCCACATGAACAAGCTCGAATTGACAAACACTGGGCTTCTTGCTGCATTAAAGTCTGCAGAAGACGTAATGAAGAAAGATGGTCCTGCTGGAAGTGCAATGATTGTACAGGTCAGTGGGAAGTGCGGTCGGAAGCAAGGTTCTCGGAAGGATCCGACCCAAAAGAGAAAGAAGAAGGAACAAGGTGTTGGTTCATCTTCCAATGCATCCACTTTAATGGCATCGAAGAAAACCGACGTATGTCACCACTGCAAGAAGCCGGGCACTGGAGGCGTAATTGCCCGGATTACCTGAAGTCGGTCGACAAAGGTAAAGCCCCAACAGGTATGAAATCTACTTTTATCATTGAAACTAGTTTTCTCGTTGGACGAGAAGGAAGTTGGATTGTTGATTCCGATGCTTCTGTTCATGTATGCAATTTGTTGCATTTGTTTCAGGAAACTAGAAAACTTGAAGAAGGGGATATAGTCATCCAGATGTGATCTGATGCAAGTGTTGCAGCAGTCGCCGTCGGGACTTGTCGGTTATCATTATCTAGTGGTAGAGTCCTAGTACTTAAAGAGTGTCTTTATGTACCTGAAGTCAAAAGGAATTTAATATCTTTATCTAAGCTAGTTAGAAGTGGATATTCGTTCCTATTCTGTAATAAATTAGTCATAAATCGTTATGATAAATATATTATGGATGGTATTTTGACTTCTGGAGGACTCTATGAATTGTGCATTGATAAATGTGTTATGAATGTTACAACCACTAATAAAAATCCTAAAAGATCCAAGGAGGATGAAAATCTTTTGAATCTCATTTGGCATCAGGCTTGGTCATTTATCTGTTGATAAGATCAATAGATTAATAAAGGATGGACCTTTAGATTTTCTACAGATTCAATATTTACCTACTTGCAAGAATTACATTCAAGAAAAAATGACCAGGATGCCTTTCCATAACAAGATTACAAGTTGCGAAGGTATTATTGACCTAATACATACTGATGTATGCGGTCCCCTCAGTACCGCGACTCGAAATGGATATCGATATTATTTGATGTTTATTGATGACAATTCACGATATGGGTTTGTCTTCCTATTACGTCATAAATTTGAAACCTTTGAAAAGTTCTAAGAATTCAAGGCTTTGGTTGAGAACCAAATCGATAGGATATTAAACGGATTCGATCTGATCTAGGTGGCGAGTACCTCTGAGATGAATTCAAGGAATATCTTAAAGAGAATGGAATTGTCTCCAACCTCACTCCTCATGGAATGCAACATGACCATCATGTATATGGTCTGTTCAATGATGAGCAAAGCACATTTACCACTTAGTTTCTGGGGATATGCAGTAGAGACTACAATATATATCTTGAATAATATTCCTAGCAAATCTGTACCTAAGACTCCTCATGAGCTCTAGTATGGAACCAAACCTAGTGTTAATCACTTGAGGGTTTGAGGTTGCTTGGTTCATGCGAAGAATATGGACGCAAGTAAGCTGGAATCTCTCTCTCGTGAGTGTTACTTCATTGGGTATGTTAGATATGGTATTGGATACCAACTCTATGACCCTGAGACCTAGTAGGTTTTTATTTCTAGTGCTGTGAAATTTCTAAAGAATGATTTCCTTAAAGGTCAAGATAAATATGAAGTAAAGGAACTCATTGAATTCCCTGAGAATTCTGAGCTTCCTGAACAAGAAACTGAAGAAATAAATAAAGATGAAACACCCATATCTCTTCGAAGAAGTTTGAGGGTGGTTGCACCACCTGAAAGGTATGGATTCCATGTGTCAAGTGAGACAGACAATGATCCTACTTCATTTGATGAAGCACTCGTGGATCATGACATGGATAGATGGATGCTAGCAATGAAGTCAGAAATTGACTCCATGCATAAGAATGGTGTATAGACCCTAGAGGATTCACCTAAAGGGGTAAAACCCATTGGGTGTAAATGGATCTTCAAGAGAAAAAGGAGACCTAATGGGAAAGTACAGACTTTCAAGGCACAGCTCGTAGCCAAAGGCTACACACAGAGAGAAGGCATTGACTACGATGAGACATTCTCTCCTGTGGCTATGCTTAAATCCATCAGGACACTGATAGCTATAGTTACATATCTTGACTACAACATCTGGCAGATGGACGTCAACACGGCTTTCCTCAATGGATACCTTGAGGAGGATATCTACATGGAGCAACCCCAGGGCTTCATAACTGAGGATGGCAAAGTATGCAAGCTGAAGAAATCCATCTATGGGCTCAAGCAAGCTTCTCGTACCTGGAACATCAGATTTGACGAAACCATAAAGAGTTATGATTTTGTGCAGAATCCTGATGAACCTTGTGTGTACAAGAAGCTTAGTGGGAGCACCATTGTGTTCATCGTGCTTTATGTAGATGACATCCTTATCATTGGGAATGATACATGGATGACGACCAGTGTGAAGATTTGGATGTCACATACCTTTGAGATGAAAGATCTTGGAGAAGCCTCTTACATTTTGGGTCTGAAGTTGTTCAGAAACCGAGAGGAGAATATTGGGATTGTCTAACATGGATACATTAAGAAGATTTTTGAACGATTCCGTATGGATAGCTCCAAGAAAGGATTCCTACCCTTCTCAAACTATTGAGGTAAAGAAAGCCATGGCTGGATGCCTTTATGCATTAGCTGTAGGAAGCTTAATGGATGCCATGATGTGTACTAGGCCAGATATCTGCCATGCAGTGGAAATGGTAAGTCGTTACCAATCCTGCTATGGAGAACGACATTGGAATGCAGTAAAGAACTCATTCAGATATCTGAGACGGACGCAAGATTACATCTTGGTCTATGGAGATGGTGATCTCCAAGTCTTGGGATATACAGATTCTAACTTCCAATCGGATACTGATGATCGAAAGTCGACGTCAAGGTTTGTATTCATGTTGAATGGTGGTGCTGTGAGCTGGAGAAGCAAGAAGTTGGACACTACAACAGATTCAACAACAGAAGCTGAGTACATTGCCTCATCGGATGCTGCAAAGGAGGCGGTGTGGTTGCGCAAGTTCATCCTGGATCTTGGCGTAGTTTCCTCTGATACTCCCATCCTGCTACTCTATGATAACACGGGAGCCATTGCCCAGGCGAAGGAACACAGATGGAATCAGAAGAGCAAGCACGTGGAGAGGAAATACCACATCATTCGGGAGATTCAAAAGTGTGGTGACATCATCATCACCAAGGTGGCCAATGCCGACAACGTTGCTGATCCTCTTACCAAACCTCTAACACAGAAGATTTTCGACCAACATGTAATGAGTATGGGTTTAAGGATTGTTCCTGAATGGTTCTGAGGGCTAGTGGGAGATTGATAGCAATGTGAGCCCGAGGAGAAGCATTCTTGCAATAAATGTTATTGTAATAAATGATTTATCAATAAAAAGTATTGATTATATTTCTCTCCCTTTCTGATATTGAATGAATGAATGCACTATAAGGTCCCTTTGTACAATAAGGGTTATGTACCATGGCCAACTTGATAATCATACAGCTGTTGATTGAATTATAGAGGCTGATGCTTAGATGAATATCTACGGAGTTAGATAGAGGACTCATCAAGTATCATCAAATGATTGTCAAGTGATGATCTCCATCCTGAGTAGGAGATGGCAATCCTTTCTCATTAGGCTGATATCTGATCGACCTCTTGATGCAGGTCCTCTACATGGGAATAGTGATTCAGAGGTATCAGATTAGTTGAGTCAATGGGTTGACTTAACGAGATCGAGATAACCAAAGACCTATGTTGAATACTATCACATCATAGGCAAACATCCTCTGACCAGAGACAGATGTATTGTTATATGTTAGAGTGTGTACATTTGGCAGACCATTAGTTTGATGACCTAACCAAGGTCTATACACCGACGAGCTGGTGTGCATGTAAGGACATATGAGTGATACGATCTCTCAAAGGGATCATACAGGTTCACTTTTGAACCGGGATAGATGAGCTCACTCATGAGGTATTGGGACTGATCAAATTCCATGCATGGTCGTCATGCTTTGGAAGCATTACATGAATTTGAAGGTGAGATATATAATTTGTGAAAGCATATGATCTATACCAAATCCTAAGGACCAAGATTGAGAAACTTAGTGATCAAACCATGAAGATGATAGTGCAAAAGTGATTTATATCTTCAGGATGATCATAAGTCTTCCAATATGCAGGATGTACAGGTATTGGGAATACATAAGGGTGATTTGATCATAAACGATTGTATAACCATGACGCTTCCATTCCGAGGGAGTGATGAAACATGTCTGGATTTTAGTGACTCCTCTCAGTAGAGAAGTAACCTAATCTTAGTCCATGTATTGGACATTGATCTGAATGAGATTCAGATGCAATGAGAATATTAGGTTTACGGCCTTGATTTAATCAAGCATCTATGATAGGTCCATGGGATCTGGATTTGAGATGTGATATCAATATCCAAGTCACTATACGTGGAACAATACAATCGCCATGTCTTTTTCTCCAAGTATCTAAGGAAAAATAGCATTATTCTCGAATGGTTCAAGAATAATTCCATAAGATCTAAGCACTAAGAAATTGATAATTAAATGTGATTTAATTATCTTGATGTGTGTGGAAATTATCTAATATAATTAAATGAGATTTAATTATTATGGATAAGAATAATGTGAATAGTAATATCCAATTATTCATAATATATTATAAATGTGATTTATAATGTATTAGAGAGAGCTAATTATAATTTATATTTGTTGATTAATTATTAATGTGTATTGGATACACATTGTCTAATTGATTGAAAATGCAAATTATAGTTTGTTTTGGGTTGTGAATGTGATTCACAATTTTCTAATGGTAAGATTGCAATATTCTCAAAATTAGTTATGAATTATTTTTTGAGAATAAATCCCAACAAAAGTTGTTGGATTAAATAATGGAGAATTTCAAGGAGATATGCAATCTTATGAAATTTCATGAGATTGCCCCCACTTGGTAATTTGTGGACGGCTACCAAGTCCTATATGGAATTGGTGGTCGTCCACCCTATTAGTTGGGGAGTCAAGATCTCCATTGAAATCATCTCCTTATTCGATTGGTTTAATTTTAGGATTGATATATATTTGATTTATCAAATATATTTGATCTAAATTAAATCATAAGTTGTTGGTTTTTACCAACAATAATCTTGACCATTGGATTGACATAAATCAATCTCATCCATTGATTTTATATGTCCCATAGATTGCGATCCATGGATTCTAAAACCCTTTGAATAGAGAGGCATACTATGCTCTCTTGTACATGCTATTGGTAGCACATCTCTCTCTCTCTCTTTTCTCCATAGACATCAACCCTCTCTCCGTCTACTTGGTGGCCGACCACCAAACCCTGCGGGAGGTCTTCGTTGTCGCCTACACCACTGCGTCGCCGCTTCAACGTTCTGTGGTTCCCATCTTCTTGGAGTGCTACGCTCACGAAGGAGACGTTCGATCTCATACGACGATATCAGGAGTTCACCGTGCTTGGATCAACTCGTTGGATTGCGAGGACAACGAGACTCATCTCCGCGCTCGCAAGCTTCTTCTCTGACGATTGGACTTGAGATAGGAGGTCTCTTTTCGTAGAGACTCGATCAACCACGCTTCAAGAGTTATTGCATTATACTTGTTGTGGTTATAGATGAAACGATCCGAGAATCGCTCTTGGATCTTGTGGTTTCATCGCATGTAAAATTTTAAGTTCCACTGCACCGCACAACTAGTACGACTAGTCGTTCTTCGTCGTATTCGATACGACGATCACGCTTCCGTGATCTGCTTGAGGATTTTCCCATATCCTTCAGACACTTGTAGAAGGCATATTATATTTTAGTAAAGAAATAGGTAAAGTGACATCTGGTGGTGAAGATCTACATTTATAGACAATGGCTGAAGGTGGAAGATCTAGAGGGATATCTGTAACATGTTGAGTGAAGAAACTGGTCTGTTCAACAAATTTTACATCTGCAGAGATATAATAGTGATGTCCATTAAGATCATAATATTTGTATCCTTTTTGAGTACGAGAATAACTGAGGAAGACGCACTTGATTGCACGAGGAGAAAGTTTCTCTGTAGTGTGAAAGTTATGATAAAAAGACACACATCCAAAGATTCGTAGGGGAAGAGGGAAGGGAGACTCATTTGGGTAAAGTAGAGAGAAGGGAGTTGAGCCATTGAGGTTTGGAGATGGAATTCTATTGATAAGATGAACGACAGTCAGTATGGAATCACCCCAGTGGGTTTCGGAAACCTTCATTTGTATAAGGAAGGAACAAGCAATATTTAGGAGATGTCTGAGTTTTCTTTATGCTATCCCATTTTGTTGGGACGTATATGGACAAGAGGTTTGATGTTCCTTAGGAGGCAAAGAAATCCATTAGGTCATGTTGGGTAAACTCCATTGCATTATCAGAGCGAAAGTGTTGTATACCACGAGAGAAGATATTCTTGACGTACTGAAAGAAATATTTTAAAATTTTATTAATCTCCGAATGCTCTTTTAGAAGATAGGCCCATGACAACCTACTATAATCATCATAGAAGACAACAAAATACTTGTGTCCCCAAATATCACAATGGACTAGGGAGAAAGGAACTTCACGACGAGTTTCATTGTGAGCAGGAAAAGAAGCATGATGATGTTTCCCGAACTGACATGCTTCGCGGTCAAATGGCTTCAGCGAAGAAAGTTCAAGGAACACCAGAGAGAGAGCTTTGGCAGACGGATGGCCGAGACGGAGATGCCAAAGAAGAGGATCAACATAGATTGACAAAGCGCCATCAAAACTAGAGTCAGGTGGGATATCAAGATAATAAAGACCGTTCTTCTAATGTCCCCCACCAAAAATCTGCCTTGTCTGGATGTCCTGAAAATAACAACATAGTTCATCAAATATAACTCGACAGTTAAGCTCAGTGCATAGCTTGTGAACAGATAATAAGCTGAGAGGGAAGTCAGGAGCACAGTGAACACCAGTGAGTTGGAGTTTGGAGGAAAACTCCATGGTACCAACACTTGTAATAGGTGAATGAACACCATTTGCAACTCGAACAATCTTCACAATGAAAGATGGTCATGATAAGGTGAGAAGACTACCTTCTCCCGTGAGATGCGTAGATGCTCCCGAGTCAATGATCCATGCAGGAGCAGATGTAGAGACAGAGTTGGCAATATTACCTGATGTAGTGGCCAAACTAGTAGTGGAGACAGAAGTAGGAGTATCAGTAGCTGAGTTCTATAATAGTTTCCAAAGGTGAGCATACTTAGGTGCAGTAAAGGAAGGCTGACTGTCACTGGAAGGCTGACCATGAGAGGTGTCTACAGTATCATAGGTATCATCACTGGAGACAATCGCGTAAGTACGATTAGCATTGGTGGGCATTCCAAACTTCGCCTAGCAGCGTTCTGACAGATGATTAAGGCGTCCACAATGTGTACATGCAGGATATCAAGCAGAAGTAGTATCATGCCCACGGCCACGACCAGAGTCACGCCCCCATTCAAACTCATAGCCTCTGCCACGACCGAAATCACGTCCACGTTCCACTCGGTAGGTCGGGTGTCCTCTAGCGAAACGTGTCGTAGTCTCAGCAGATAGAGGAGGTGAATGAGACTCAAGTTCCAGTAGACGTCTGGAAATAATCTCAAGAGAGGGTAGAGCTGCAGCAGTCAGAAATTGATCCTTGACCGACTTGTACCGTGGATGTAGTCCTGATAAAAAACGGTACACTTGCCATTCCACCCGTTCACCTATCTATTTGTCACAACATGCAGGTCAAAAAATGAGAAGCTCTTCATATAGGCTTGTGAGGAATCGATAGTACTCGATCAAGGTTGTATTGATTTGCATACCAGATCCGTGTATATATGTCTGAGAGTCTGGACTTTGTTGTCTTCTGTGAGTATGTGTTCTCAAGACTCTCCCACATCGCCTTTGATGTTTCCTTGTAGAGAAGAGTGGAGGCTATATTTGGTTCGACACTATTGGTCATCCAAGTAATCACCTGGCAGTTGTCTACATACCAGGTATCGTAATCCTTTTTCGTCTCCTTGGACGGATCTTTGTAAGAATATAATTCTTTCGCTGACCACCAATAAAACTTTGAAAGATTGAGACCACAGTACATACTTCTCTGAATCCTTGAGCTTGATAGAGGTGCCCTGGATCATCATAGAAGAAGTCAAATACATGGATTTGATTTTGTAGATGCCATGGTGGCCGCAAAGGTCAAGAAAAAGTGCCCTAGATAGTCCTCGTAGTGTTAGAAATCATATAGACCTAGCACAACATTGAACAGAGGAGCGGTGCGTGGGACCGTAGTAGGAAACTATGGAGGGTCGTAGTTAGCGGTATTGGCAGCGAGAGGTTGCTGGTATATAGCGAGAGGTTGCGGGAGGCGACGACAGGCTGCAGGGCCACAGGAAGGAGCCAGAGGGGGGCAGGCCGCAGGAAGCGGCTGGACCGTGTCGAGAGGGGTGGTGGAAGGCTGCAGGGAAGGTCATCGCAGGGAGGGGTGTCGCCGTAGGGAGGGAAGGTCACCGTAGAGAGGGGGGCGACGGGAGGCTGCAGGGAGGGCTGCAGGGGGCGGGAGTGCCACGGGAGGGAAGAAGGGGGGATTGGCGGTGGGGTTAGATCAGAACACCGATCTAGGACCGTCGCTCTAATACCATGATGAGAACAATGAAAGAATGAAAGAGCTTATTTTATTCAAAAGGTCTAGTGGTCCTTATATAGGATAAAACCCTAGAGCGCTCAAAGGATAAAATACATAAATACCCCTTACGGGTTTACAAGAATATACATAGAATATTCTCCTAACAAGAATATACTCATAGAATATTCTCCAACATATAGAATATTCTCCTAACAATGACTATCCGTCATTACCAGAAGGTTCCATCTAAGGAACCCTTAGAGAAAATATTTTATGTTAGATGTATGAATCGATTAAAGTAGTTGACATTAGTCTATGAATAGTTTGCGCTGGTGCAAAGGTGGTAATTAATCATAGTGTCCAAATAGCAGGGGTCTGCCATGTATCTAAATGGTAAGTTTATGGTTCAATTCCTTATCGTGTCAGGAATATTAGAACAACAAGAAGAAGAAGCAAGCAATGCCATTATAATGTTCTTGCAAAAATAAGGGGAAAACAAGAAATACAACTAGTAATTTAATATCAAGTTATATGAGTATGATTATTTAATTCTTTATTTCCATATGCTAAATGAACTCCGAAAGTACACGAGGGTGTGTTGGGTTGGGTGGAAAGCCACGAGAGGTTAATACCCAAGGCGAGAGGATCCTCAGCAATACTGTAGTCTCTGCAGTAACCGCAAGAGCCGCTCGATATTGATTGAGCGGTTCATACGAATTCACACTTTTTGTGGGCCCTTACCGTGTAAATTTATGCAAGCTGCTCGATCAAGATCAAACGGCTCGCACGGTTACTGCAAAGTGTACAGTACCACAGACGATTCAGGTCCTTACCCATGACCCACAGCTTTTCTCTCAGCTTCCACATTAACCCTCATCTTCTACCAAGCGGGACCCACCTGCCATATCTCTCTCTCTCTCACGTGCGATCCAATATATCACTCCCTCTCATGTGTGTCCCACCCTATCACTCTTTCTCATTTTATGAATCTAATCATCCTTTTCTTTCTCCCGTTTAAACAAAAAAATATTATAATATGGTATCTTTTCATCTAGAAATAACAAAATACTCATCATCTAATCAGTTTTCTCAAGTTTAATAAAATTAAATCACAACAAACTCTTTGACCAACACACCATCCATTCAAATATCAAAACAAACAAAAAGATTACCCACAGATAGTCCTTTTTTGTTGATAGTCCCCCATCCAAATGCAGCCTAAGATATATTTCAAAATGATATATAAATTGCATATATAAACAAATATATTTGTAATTACAACATCAAGTTCTCCGTGATGGCAACGACTAGTACATTATTAGAATGATAATTAATAGGCGCTACCTAATTAATGCCTGTGTTCATGAACGATAAACACGTGATAGCTTTATTAAATTTGGCGGTTCACTATACAGCCATCGTCCTAATAAGTGTAGCAGAAATCAAATACAAACTAAGCGTAAAAATATAAGCCAGAAGACAATACAAGTGCATTTATACGAATATACAAAGTTCATATCTAAACTGCCGTAATGATCATTACAACAAAATAATTTACAGTGATATTTTCTAATTTGTCGTTATATCATCATTTGTTAAATATATAACATCAATATTATTCATTGTAAAATTATTTTTTGCATTTAAAATTAATGGAAGATTCATATAACAACGCAATTGCTAACTTTCAAACAATTTAGTTAATCATCGTAAATTTTGAATAAGAAATTAACGATAATTAGCTTAAATCTTAAAAAATAAAAATAGATAAGCGTTAATATATTATCATCGTTAATGATATAACATCATATATGAGACTCGTGGCTAATTTCTATTATAAAAAATAATTTTGCAATGAGTAATGTCATTATATATTTTACTGGATAATAAAGTGACACATTAAAACAACCACAATAAACCCACTTTGTTGTAGTAGATGCAACAAAGTTATAGAAAGTGGTTTATGCAATACATTAGATGGAATGGATGTTTTAGGATTCAAGACATCTCCACACATACATACATCAATGCAATGTATGTGGCTTCAGCTCAACGTGAGTTGCTAAATTTTAGGTTTACATCATGTTTAGGCCTATTTTGTAATACCAGATTTTTTTTACCTTTTTTGGTGTTTTTTTTTGTAAAGTTCAAGGTTTCATATTTTCCTTTCGAGTAAAATACAAAATGAGCTTCATCTATACTTCAAAATCACGATTACGGGCCTCGTGTATATTTGGAATGTAATAAAGATGTATCTGATATTATTTTATTGTCTCGGATGCATGCTTATGTAAACTTCTGCAACACTTTTATGCAGACGTAAACGTTGAAGCTTAAAGTTTAGTATTATATTTGAAAAATGAGTACCTTAATTCGGAATCTAGGAATGGATATAGGTTTTTTTTTGTAATTTAGCATTTTCATTCATTGGTATACTAAGATAATTTTAACAAAATTTGAGGGCTTTCTATTAGTTTTTCAAACATGAAGCTGCAACCCCAGCCCAAACTACACCACTACACCCAAAAATCTATAATAATTTTGTGTTTTTGTTGGAAATTTGCATAAACACGTAGATATGCATAATGACTTTCCTTGCATCTTCTTTTTTCATAAAATGTAGGAGATGTGAGAGGATAGTTAGAGAGCTATTACAATTTAAAAACAACAAAAAAAAAGATAAACAACATCATGCTAGAGCATCGAAGTGCATCAATGTTCGGAGAATATTTTTTCGATAAAAAAAATCAAATTTCATTCAACTAAAATTTCAGTTAGATCGTCAGTGCCCAGAAAATAAAAAAAGCAGAGTGCATTTTCCGGGTTCCTTGACTTAAGTACCATTTAGTGAAAAATATCGATTTTCCGAGAATTTTCTGGAAATCCCAGGAGACAAAAAGGGATATTATCAAAGATACGTATTCATCAAGATCTCAATTCGCTCCAGCTCTTTGATCGTAATACGACTATCGAACATCAGCTATTATTTTACCCCCAAAACCCCAGCACAAAGATCTATGCTTGAATTGAGCTTGAGGACTTTAACGAAGAACTCGCATTATCCTTGGGAGGGGTTTCAGATCCTTGAACATCCACATCTTTCTTTCCAAATAAATCACCAAACCTTGGTAATCTTTACCAAGTTTATGGTGCCAGTCCATCCTATCATTTATTTTTGTTGAGAATGGTGATTTGAAGGGGTGGTTGTTTGCTTCGGAGAATATGTCAAAGCATGCTATCCTTCCAGACAATCCTAGAAAAATGAAAGTTAAGGGTATAATTAATAAAAAAGAAACTTTTAAACCATGAATATAAAAACTTTGTAAATACCTAATTGACCTTGAAATATACGTAATTATCACATAAATCTTACGAACATACTCCGTCTTACACAACAAAACCTGTCATCCGTTTTAACTTTATTTGAGTCAACTACTTGGGTTAATCTTGAGTCAATCTACCATAGGTGGATCTTCCACCATCTTCCCCCTCCAGTCACGCCTCCTTCGCTTCCTTCCATTGACCTCACTTGCAGCCTTGCCTCCTCCGCCGCAACTGGCTCGTTGGAGCCATCCCTGACATCGTACATTTTGCACATGCCTCCTGCCCTTATTCCATTAGATGTTGATTAGAGGTCCCTTGTCATTGTCGATGGCGTAAGAGGAGGTGGGCTAATATTGTAGTAAAAGGGAGATGGGGGAGTGGGATTTACGGGGATGGGTGAGGGCGAAGAAGGGGAGGTGCATATAAGCCGTTGCCATTAGATAGAAACACAAATAGGGGAGAGATGATGACGGAGGTGGGTGTCCACATTTTTAGTTAGTATGATTGGAAGCATGTTCAGAGATTGGGGTCTTGACGGGGGCAATGCAATGGGAGGGAGAGGATGCTATTGATGACCAGGAATGCAGTACAATAGTCGATGCTAAGTGTGCATGTGATGAATCAATAGACATTGGCAAAGGAGGGGATAAGGAAGAAGAAGGGGATAAAGCTGTGACTGCTTGGTCGCAACCTTAGAAGAGGAGCTAGAGTAAGGAGAGGGAGAAGGGAGAGGGAGATGGTGAAGCAGAGGAGGAAGGTCACAATGTGGGTGGAGATAAGGTCCTTAAGGAAGATGGACGTGGAAGGTAAGGAGGGGAAGAGGAGGGATGAGCGGCTAGCCCAGTAATCACTCTGATGACCAACTCTTAAATAAGCAACAATCAAACCCATAATTAAATGACGATTCAATCAAAGTGTAAGATGTGAGTTAGAAATTTATTTTATTTAACTCTACAAAATGTGTATAGGGCTAGCTACTATGTAGAGTGTCAAACTCTGGAGAGCAAATTGGTAGGTAACAAATTATTAATAATTATCTCTAAATAATAATAATTGTTTTTTTATTTTTCTTACTTTTTCCTTATTTTTATGTGGGGTTTTAATTATATTTGATTTTTAGTGATTTTTATTTGTTTTATATTTTTTATATTTATACATTTAATTTTATATTTCTTTTTAATTTTGAAAAATTTATTTTCTTTTTTTATTTTTAAAATAATATATAATTATATATAATAATTTTGATATTATAGATATTATACATGATATGTACTTAATATGTATAATTAGTTATTTATAATTTTATGTGTCATAATATATTAAAAATATAGAAAAAAATTGTTTTAAAATTTTTATATTTATGCATTTTTCGTTATTTTTATAGAATTTTCTATTTTTATGGATATTTAAATTAATAAAATATACAAAATAGTGTAGGGATTAATTATCCAAGATTATTTTGAGTTTAGTAAATATAAATAAGCTTAAAATAAACCCAAAACTATTTTAATTAGATAATATATGCAATATAGAAAATTATAAAATAAAAGAAATATTTTTTATTTATAGATAATTATCTTAGTTTTTATAAGATTTTTAGAGTTTCTATGATTTTTAGGTCTATATTTTGTAATTTTTAAGGATTTTTGGATATATGGTAGAATATAATATAATATACTAATAATTTTTTTGGATTTTTTGGAGTAGGTTTTATAATTTTTAGGGATTTTTTATATTTTAATAGAAAGAAAATGCATGTTTTTGTATTTTTAATAAATACCAAAAAAATATAATGACAAGTTAAATACCAAAAAATTATACAAGGTTCAACATGAAGCAGGCATCTACACTACTTTTCTTATAATTTTTAGAGTAACAAAAAAAATTAAATATGACAAATATATATCAAATAAAAATGCCATAGATATAGGGACCTATTTACAATTATATTAAACATAACTTTATTTAATAACAGGTCAAGGAGATACAAGGGTGTGCATGTAATATTTATAGAGACTCGCATTCTCTACATACGAGGTGGAAGGGCTAGATAGTAATGACAATAAAATGCGAAGCCCTTGCAAAATATTCTATTTATTTTACACGATAGATAACATTTACAATATTAAAAAAATGCAAAAAGGCATGGGGTAGTTGTGCAATATACCCAAGAATCCGCGTGCGTCATGCGTGGCACAGAGATGTGCAACTGAAAGAGATGTACATGTCCACATATAAGGTCGGGCAGCGGAGAAGGCATAGCGGTTCGTTTAAATTCAGCAGCCCAGATTAGATATGGGTTGAGGCTCGATCGGTTAGTCCTAAGGTTGCCAGGAAGAACGGTGTAGAACATGTTCTCCCCCAACCTTCAATCCTTCAATGCTCCTCACTCTGATCTCGCGCTTTTCTTCTCATCAACCCAGGAGGCTCCTGGGATCACTCTACATCTACAGGGATACACCAAAGGCTCCAGGCCTCGGCAGAGGAGCCCTAGAAGCCAATCTTTATTCCATCCACCTGGACTGAAGTTCTTCCTTTAATTTTACTTCTAGGTGGCTGTTCTTAGCTTCTATCCTACACAAAATTGCTAAGGGGCTCGAGTGATATGCTCTCGACCTGATTTTGAAGCTAAATGCATAAGAAGTGAGGTGGGCAGAGAGCTTCTAGTGAGCGACAGAAGTGGAGCTCAAATTCACTAATTGAGGAACAATCATGTGTATATGGATGAAGGACAAGGATGTAGAAGCGAAGGGGACATTATTGGGTGCTCAGGTAGGTCGGAGACAATGGCAACCACAATGAACAAATGGTCGGAGCTTAGTGCTCCGACGAACAATGAAATCGAGATTTAAGCTAAAACAAAAGGGCAATAAGATAAGTAATGACTAAATGATCCTAAGGAATAAAAATTTAATTAAAAGAATCTACGTTAGCATCTCAACAGGGAGTTGTACCTAGAGCAGATGAACCTTGTTGGAGGTCGCCTCTGATTATGGTTGGACCATGCTACAACTACTCTTTCTCCTCGCCAATACCTTGGTTGGCTTCTTGTTGTCACCGAGAAGCTCAATCAATGATAGTATTGGGGTTACAGGGGCCTACACGGGATCAAAACTCAAAATGAAGGTTTTGGGTGGAGTTGTATACAGATGGAGATTGTGAACATGTGAGGGATGTTGTGTGCGAAGGAGAAGGGATTGGTGCAGCCTAGAGGATTGATGTGGAAGGGGATGATGGGGAGTGCATGAGGGTTGAAAGCTATGTTGAGGAAGAAGCGTGGAAAATTGGATAAAGGGGGTGGTCATTGCTATTGACAAAGTCAGATGCTATGACGGGTACAATTGACCCACAGGTCAACAAACGATGGGTTCTTATTGGTCAACGGTGGATCCATAAGATAAAATAATAAATTAAAATATGTGGAAATTCAATAATAAATAAAAATATGATTTCAATAATTAAAACATAAAATTTAAAAAATGTTTATAAATTTTTAAACTATTTTTTTATTTTAATTTATTTTTACAACCTTATTTGTAATATGCTAATATTTACATGTATGCTTATAGGTATATTTACCAATATTATATATATTTATTTTATATTATATTTTTTAAAATTTATTATCGTATTTACATATTTTATATATTTATATCTTTATTAAATACATATTCATATATTTTTGTTGTAATTTTATGATTTTATTTATAGCCTATATATTATTAGTATACTATACCCATATTTTATAATGTATTATTTATTTTAAAGTATATTTTAAGCATTTAATTTTGTGTTTATATTTCTAATGTATTTTTAGATAATATATATAATTATTTAAAAATATAATAAGAGTAAAAAAAATAAAGAATAAAATATATGAATATTATATACGTATAATAATAGAATAGTACCCCAAAAAGCTGACTTTTGCGTCTTAACTCTATTTTTAACTAAACCACCTTCATTAGATATACATATTTAATTTGGAATATAGTAGAGCTGAGTTTGGTACGATTTCAGTTTATATAGAGAAGATATTGATATGAGAAGTTTGGTTTGCAGTTTTTTCATATGTTTGTCCCAGTTGCACTGTGGATGATTTTTATTGGCTATTATTTTTTATAGTTTTTTATTTATTATTATATACATGCTTCATATTGAAAACTTTATTATTTGAGGTGTATTTAATAAAGAATAAAATGGTGTAAAATTATCTAGTTACAAAGTGTAGAATTAGGGTTTTACAAGTATATTGGCCCTTATCTCCGCCTACTTTATTCCAACTTGACCAAGGCGATATTGACTTGGTCTCTGGGTTTAGGGTCACTCAGTATCTTTGATACTTCACTTATTTTTTCTTTTCTTTATTCTTTTATTTTGGATTGAAATACATGTATTCATGTGTTATTTACAAACAACAATAAGTGTGCTAATTTGTACATATTAGATGTATTTACATATATTTAACTAGGGAATTTTAGATAATATTAAGGAATAAAGGTGAATGAATGGGTATTCATGACCTCCCATACTTACTTTTCTAGTCCCTAGCAAAACTTATTAGAAGAATAAGTGATGCAAAAGAGAAAATAAAGAAAAGGAAAATAAAGAAATTAGAATGATTATGATTCGTCAGCTCATCTTCATAAATTGAAGTTTAGATCTCAGTTAGGACCTTTGGATTGTTTATTATGTTCGAATTGGGAATATGATTTAAAATTTAACAATCCTTAAGTTACACAATCCTCTATTTAGATTGCCTCAATAGCTAGGTCAGAATAAGTCTTTTCATACGCAAACCCTTATGACTATGAGTCCTACTTATATAATGTATGTGAATGTAGCTCTTCACATCAGAAATGGCAAGAAACAATCTCCCTCGGCAAGATAACCCTAATTTCTCCAATCTAGCTACTCTTTCCTCGAGGACCGATGTATTTCCTTCTAATTTCAAGTACAACCGACTAAAGAATAGAGGGTAGAGAGAAAAATGGATTATGACTAGTGTAATCACATATCCTAAGAATCTTGAACAATGTAGCCAAATCTCCAGCTACAGGCAACATTGAGATTATGACTTTGAAGCATTAACCTTGATTATTTGATACGTACCCGATGGGATTGAATTTTGCTTGATTTTTTCCAATTTATTCTTTTGGAGTTATTATTTCACATACACATTTTGTATACTATATACAATAGCATTGACTTAAGGGATTTTTCTTCTTGTGCCAATAGACTATCCCTCTTTTGAAGCTTTATTGCAACCCACAATGTCCTGTCTTTAGACGTCCATGCCACTGGATCGGGTTTGGGGGGGACTTGTTACCTGTAGGAGCGATGTATGTTTCCACACATGTGCTTTTCAGGCTAAACAATCCTTCCCTCACCACCTCATTAGAGTAGAGTTAAGTGCAGAGTGCTTGTCCAAGTTAGATCATTACCAGTAAGAGTCATGTGCACGCTTCGAAAATGCTCTAGTTAGGCTAATCAAGATGATATATGAACATAGTCTAGTGGACTCAAAGAATTAAGTCTCATTTACCTAAAAAGTATTGATTCTAGTTCCTTTAAGGTTCCTATGAAATTAAGTGGATTAAGGTCTAGACCAAGCTCCCAATCTTCAGATCTTATTTAAACTTGTTAAATTGCCAAAATCATTCAGAAAAATGCTTACGCAATGGAGAATTATTTTTGTGAAGAAAATTGTCTGATTTTGATTTTTTTATGGAACTTCCAAAATTTATGGCATTTTGAAAACATTTTTTTCAAAATTTTAGGGATTTTTGAAGGAGTTCGTGAATTCTAAAAGTATCTACATATGTGCATGGATTGTACATTTTTTACTAAGAATTTTATACAAGTTTGTACACGTTTATACAAGAGTTTATTTACAACAACTTTATTTGGATAATCTTGCAATTATACTGTACAAGAGTTTCAAAATAGTTTGAAAATACTTTCTCAATCATTTATTAAACATTTTGAGAACTTATTTTCCAAATCATTTTACAAAGAATTTTCCATAAACATTTTTACAAAATAGTTCTTATAAATGTTTTACAAACATTTGCAAAAAATATTTTCCAAACGGTTTGAAGACATTTAATAAAGATTTTCATAGGTTTTCAAAAGATTTTTCAAAACGCTTCACAACCATTTTCAAAATCTTTTGTAAAATAGTTTCAAATCAACTTTTCAAAAAAATTTTCCAAAAAAGTTTATACATATTTAAACGATTTTTATGTAGTTGATTTTTTATATACCCTTACTCAAGGTAGTACATTAGTTATTTTTTTTTGAAAATAGAGATAGTACAAGTTATGTAAACATATATATAATATATACAACCCCTATACTTAGCTCAAACTCTATCCTCATAGTGACCAAAGATCGATAAAGGAAGACAAAACTCATTATAAGTACAAAAAGTCTATGCTACAACGACTCAAATAAAGAAAAAGAGTTTATCGTCCCCCTATACTTAGGATCAATTAATCCTAAATATAGTACACCGTCCACCAAGCAGGGACGATCGGGGATCATAATTTACAAAAATCAACGACTTGACTTGTCACCACCTATGCTTAGTGTAAAATATCCATATGTATAGGAAAGAATTAGCAACAAGTTAGAAGACAAGGGAGTGAATAATAAGTAATAACCAAACTACACTCATCCCCCATACTTAGGATGAAGTATATCCTATGTATAGCAATGATAAATGGGATGAACAAATAAAATAGAAGAATGAAAGAATTGAAAATTAAAACGAATGAAAAATAAAGAATTAATCATACTTTTTTTGGGTGGCATCGTCTGAATCTTCTGATATCACATTTATCGAATTGAGAACGGACAAGAATGTATCAAGATCTAGATATGGCTTCAGCAACTATCTGTTAACCAAAAATGGTTGTGCATCACATGACAATTTAGATATCAGTATGCTTCCATTATCATGCATTATTTTGATTTTAAATGACCCTATCCATTTTCTCTTCAGTTTACACGGAATATCTTCAACTTTGCTTCAAATAACCACATTCTGACCCAGCTCAAAAGTCTTTCTTTTGGCATGTTTGTCATGCCAGCATTTGGCTTTCTCCTTGTACATTATCTTGTTATCGTATGCAAAGTATTGGAATTCCACGAGTCTATTTAGATCTATCTTCAGTGCCCATAAAGATTTGCAATTAGTTCAACCGACATATGGCATGGCTTTCCATATACAAGATGATAGGGATACATTACCAAAGGAGACTTTTAGGAAGTTTGATAACCCCATAGAACAAAAATCAAGAAGTTAAAACCAACTCTCCCTATCCAGTCTAACAAGTTTATGCATAATTGTCTTGATCTCCATATTTAATAGCTCGGTCAAGCCATTGGATTGTGGGTGGTAAGAGGTGCGACATGATGATCAATGCCGTACTCCTTGAAAAGTTTCTTTACTTCTTTATTTACAAATGTTGGCTGTTTTTTGCAATTAAAATCTTTGAAATACAGAACCATTAAATAATGTTGTCCTTGAGAAAGAGACAAACAATATGACTATCAATGGATTGGGAGGGAATAGCTTCCACCAAATGACTCATGTAATAAATGACAAGCAATATGTATTCAAATCCTTGACTATTGGGAAATTGGCTTATAAAGTCAATGCCCCAAGTATCAAATACATATGAGATCTCGATGAACTTGAGTGGCATTGAATCTTTAGAACTGACAGTTCCTCCCATTTTCTGACAGTCGATTCAACCATTAACATATGTTGCGGCATCCTTGAATAGTGTAGGCCAGCAGAGGTCACACTGTAATACTTTCATTATTGTTCTGCTTCCAGAATGGTGTCCTCCAGATTCGATCTTATGACAATGCTCAAGGACACTAGTGTACTCCTCCTGAGGAATGCATTGATACCAAATGCAATCCACACCATCCCTAAAAAGGTATGGATCTTCCCACTGGTAGAAATGAATATCTAACAAATATTTTTGGTCTTTTACTCTTGTCTAATCTTATGGAACTTTCACAAAAATGAGATAGTTCACAATATCGGCATACCAAGGGAGAGAAGCAACAATGATAATTGATTCATCAGGAAAGATCTTTGTGATCGGCATAGTACTCAATGGAGTCTCTAAACATTCAATTATGGAGAGACGATATGATACCACATTTTACTCCAGGTGTATCTCTTATTTCAAAATCAAATTCTTGAGGAGAAGGATCCATGTTATTTGGATCCTGTCTTCTGTTGTAGATACCATATAGTAGAGTGGTCAATATAAACAAATACTTTGGATCAGAGAAGATGAGATCTAAACTTTTCAAGGGTGAAAACAACTGACAGCAACTCTTTTTCTATAATTGTATAATTCTTATGTGCTTCATCTAATGTTCCGCTGGCATAGTGAATGGCATATGGCAATCCTTCACATCTTTATCCCAGAACAACC
Organism: Ottelia alismoides; assembly: GCA_037367405.1. Lineage (NCBI taxonomy): Eukaryota > Viridiplantae > Streptophyta > Magnoliopsida > Alismatales > Hydrocharitaceae > Ottelia > Ottelia alismoides. The sequence continues at coordinate 138,502 of JAZKJV010009004.1, forward strand.
CCAATAACGAAATCTGATGCATCCATCATGATCTCAAGTGGGATAGAGCAATTAGGTGTCTGTAGGACATGTGCATGAATGACAAGTTCTTTCAACTAATTAAAGGCTTGAAAGACCTTTGATCAACAATGAAAATTTGGCTCTTTGCAATTCTGTGAGAGGTCGGGCGATCTTGCTGAAGTTTTGATAAATCTGATGTAAAAACCATGCTCCACGAATGGCCTCACAATTTTCACTGTACGAGGCGGCTCGAGTTTAGCAATCACATCCACCTTCTCCAGGTCGACCTCATACCTCATTTTGGAGATGACATGGCCTGGCACAATTCCTTCAATTACCATGAAGTGACTCTTTTTACATGATAGAACAAGATTGACTTCACAACAACTTTTAAGTACTCGATCTAGATGCATAAGACAAGCATCAAACCTCAAGAAACTACCTACCATGCCAGCAAAAATGACCAAGTTGCACCTTTGGAATGTAGAGGGTGCATTAAATAATCCAAAGGGCATCTGCTTGAGAGCATAGGTGTTGAACAGACAGGTAAAGGTTATTTTCTCTTGATCTTCAAGAGTGATTGCCACTTGGTTGTATCCGAAGTATCCATCTAAGAAATAAAAGTACTCTTTCCCTACTGACCTTTGAAGAACTTGATCAATAAAAGGCATAGGAAAGTGATCCTACTTGGTCACTGAATTCAGGCACTAGTAACCAACACAGACACGCCATGATGTAGGTACTCAAGTAGAGATGTCCTCTCCTAGGTCATTTATAATCATTGTAATTCAGGATTTCTTCAGAACTATGTGTAATGGGCTAATCCATTCAGAGTTGGAGATGGGTAAATAAAGCCAGACTCACACCACTTCATTTTCTCTTTCATGACTATGTCCCGTAGGTTAGAGTTTAACCTTCGCTAAAATTTGTGGAATGATTTACAATCATCCTCTAAGTAGATATGGTGTGAACACATGGCTAAATTAATCGCTTTGTAGATCTGAAACATTCCAACCAAGAGCCTTGTAGTTTTTCTCCAGAATCTCTAGCAAGCGAGATTCTTGATCGGTGGTCTATCTGCTACTACTGTTGACCAGATACATATTCATCTCACTCACAAGGAAAGCATATTTTAGAACTATTTGAAGCTGCTTTAATTCAGATAAATTCTGAGTTGGCTTCTCAGACACTTTCAAAAACTGAACAGGTAGGTGCATGATCTGCTGACAATAAAGAGGTGTTGTCCACCTATATCACTCCTAGCTCATATAATTACTAAACAAATATGCAACGACCTCTTTTTATTTGGTTTGAAATGAATCTTCTTCAAATAATTCAATAAGCGCTTCATCCGTCTGCATGGCGGTAAAGGAGCAAACATTGGTTGTGCTTTCCAATTCCTCCTCTAGGAAGAGGATTTCTTGGGTCTCCATATCATTAAGCAAAACATATGGTTCTTTAGTCCGTTCAATAATGTCACAGTCTTCTGCATCGGATCTGGCACTCTTTTCTCAGATGTGCTCCTTGTGGCATTTGGTTTGGTGATCTTGCCCATTGTAACTTTATCACTGTAAGAGCATAACGTGATCTTCCCAAACACATAATCAGCTACCTCTTCAGTTGTCTGATTGAACGGCTAACCAAGAATAATAGAGGTTTGGAGTAATGGTGTAGGGGAATCTATGTCCATGAAACAAAGTCCACTGAGAATTTCATGTCCTGGATAGTTACGATAACGTCTTCCAATAAGCCTCTAGATCGCTTAATGAATCGATTATCAAACTGAAGGATCACGGTGTTGGTTTAAGTGAACCCTGCCAGAATTGTTGAAGCAATGAAGAGGGCATAACATTATGGAGGAAACACTATCAAGCAAAGGTCGCTCAAATATTTTATCAAAGATCTCACCTCTAATTAAAGGTGCTCCCTTATCTTTCTTTTTAGTTCGAAGCTCACTGATCGCATTCACAGTAGCCATGGTAAAAATGTGTTTCTTTGATTTGTTGCGTCGATTTTTGTGGGGTTTACGCTTTGATGTACATGCCTCTTTGAGTCTTTTCTTAACAGAAGTCATGTATTCATGGCTTTCAATGATGACATTCCAAGAAATATGTTATGAAAAATCTCAACAATTGCAAGATCATACAATAAATTTGTAAATTTTCTATTTTTTGGAGCTTTTCATAGCATCAGGAAAAGGAATATTTATAGAACAAAAAGCATTATTCTTTTTTACAACAGAACAGTCTTGTAAAGGTGAAAGAATTGAAGGGATACAGTCATTCACAACAAGAGGAAAAGTGAAAGAAATAGGAGCTTCGAATTCGTCAATTGGTATGGGATTTGTTGCTGGTGTTGGCATCTCCTTGACATCTCTACTCGACTCAGCTGTTATTCTATTTTTGGTCTTTTTTATTTTCTTGATTTTTTTAACTTTTTCATCTATTGTGGCTCCTCCTCCTCCCTCTTCACTTGGTCCTGTTGCTGGATCGAATGATGCAAAAGATGATGATTTACTACCATGAAGCTTTATTCTTGCCCTTGGAGGTAGCAGACGACTGTAAGGTCCTACCACTCTTGAGAGTTATGGCATTAGATATAATAAAAGGACTATTAATACCCGAATCGATGGGATTAGAGGATACACCACGAACTACCAGCTCTTTGCGCTTGAAATTATTCTCTATTTAATGCACGTGATGAGCGGTCGAGCGACAGAGGCTAAATGATATCAAAGGTCATTGCGACCTCAACCACTCGAGCTGAACTCAACGAGAAAAATCAGACCACCAAAGAAAGCAATCGAGCACGAAAAACAAGAGAAACGGTCTCGCTATTTATTTAACTTGGTATAGCCACCAGGGTCGAACACAAGGAGCATAAGATAGTCCTACAAAGTAGTCAAGAAATCAGAAATAAAAAGACAAATTTTTGGTGGTTTTTTTATTTGCAAAATTTTTTAACTTTTCTATACTTTTGAATAAGAAAATGAATAAGAAAATAAAAGCAAGCAGACTACAACAATTTTTATTAAGGTCTAAAATGCTCAAAAATTCAAAATAAAAATATTTTTATATTTTTAAAATATGCAAGTATTTTTGAGTATTTTATGGAATTTTTTAGATTTTTATATAATTTTCTAAAAATAAAATAATGGCAAAATAAGCAAACAGTGTACAACATGTAGAAAAGGGGCAACTTTAAAATATTTAAAGTAAGCCTAAATTCGAGATTGCAATTTTATGTTAAAATAAACAACGAAATCTAACTACAGAAATTGAAAACACATTTTTTGAATTTTATAGAATTTTTAATGATTTTTGTAGAATTTTTTATTTTTTATAAATTTTAGGAGTTTTATGAAAGATAATGAAGTGAAAATACTACAGAAATTAAAATAAACAAAACCAGCATTCAAGATTTTTTTTAGAATTTTTAAAGTGATTTTTGTATTTTTTAGGTGTTTTCTAAATTAGACAGACTCTATTTTTATGGTTTTTTATTTTTAGAAAATAATAAATAAACCCAAATTGCATCACAAAAATCACCAAAAATATTACACAGTAGCAGGAGCTACTTATGATTTTTTGGGAATTGTCAGAGTAGATTTGATATTTATTTAATTAAAAATAACATGCATAGGTTTTAGGGACCTAAATGCAAATAGTTTAAGTTTTAGGACTAAATAATAATAGGCATAGAAAGTCCAGGGGCGACTGTGTAAAATTTCCAATCAATTCCAGCAGATACACAATTTCAACGTTCACAGGGGCGTAAGTGCAAATTTAGAAAACCTTCATGCAAACATTAACATAACAAATATTCAAGACTAAATATGCAAAAGCACCACTGTTCACATGATCAAGTGCGTGTCTCCAGACGGGGAGGACTCAAACGCAAATACCAGAAACTATAGGGACTAAAGTGCAAATAAGTTCAACTACAACTTTTATTTACAGACTAAAACATAAAACATAACAAATGCAGGGTAAAAATAACAATATACCCTTGCAGCACGTGAGAGGCGTGTGAGGACACGTGGAAGCCGCTGGTGTGGCACGGACGTGCGGCTCTGGATTGCTGCAGGTGTCAGATCTGACGCTCCAGTACGGTCCGGGGATGTGGGGCGCTAATGGACGTCAGATCTGACATCCAACGGTCTGACAGGTCTGGTGTGCCGGCGTTCCGAATGTGATCTAGAGGTACGGGGCTAATCCAACGGCGCTGGAGTGGTCTGGACGAACAACACTGGGGGTGAACTTTACAATAGCACAGGAGGTGTTATTTAGATTTGATGGTCGATCAGGAAGCACCGGATGGATCGTGGAAGGCTTCCGCATCGACTGCGCGGACCCGGTGGAGCAACCACTGGTCGGATGAGCGTGGCGACGAAGGGGACCTGGAGCTACTCCGATAGAGTCTCGGATGGATGGAATCGGGGGCCTTCAGCATGTGCTTTCGCCTGCAAAGGGCAGCTGGGACTAGGGGCGACGCTCAGGTCCGGAACTCAAAGCCAAAGAAGCAGAGGGAGGCGGGCATCAATCTTCGACGAAGATGGTAGGGGAGATCTAAATCCTAATCTCGACCTGATGGTCGAGGCTAAGAGCGATTAGGTTGCGGAGCAAGATGTGGGGTGAGAGTGCGGGTTAATCGAGTGGTTGGAAGTTGGTGACGGAACTCCAACCGGTTGGTCGGAGCAGGCGAAGGCATGACAGTGATAAATGGAAAGATCTCGATCGAACTACGAAATGGGGAAGGATAAAGGGTTACCTAAAGGTCGGTATGTGCTCCTAAGCTCCAGGGCGAGGGCGGTCGTCGGGGTGGTGGCCTCGACCTCGATGCGGAAGTCAAGGGGAGGCTACTCGCGGCAGAGGTCCGATCACGAAGGTCGAGCGCAGGCTCTGTTGTACCAAATCGAGCGCTAAGTGGTGCTCCAAGCTGCTGCCACTCAGCTGGAGGTGGCTAGGGTTAGAAATGGGAGCGAGGCATGAGATGCCATCCTGGGGGAGCGGATGAGAAGACTTATGGCATTCCCAGGAGGCTGGAAGAATAGGGTGGAAGCACAAGACCCTAGGAAGATCCGCACCTTCCTAGGGATCCGTGAAGGTCATGGATCTACGGGGAAGATGCGGGCGAGGAATCGAGGCGAAAAAACGTGTGATATGATGGGAAGAAATAGGAGAAATCGGTCCGGTGAAGCGGTTGGGTCGGGTCAAGCCCTAGAAGAGGAGGTTGACCCGAGTCAACAATCTGGCGTGGACCAATTATAAGCGGTAGGGGAAAAGACAAAATAGGCTAAAGGACAAAATAACATGGAAAATTAAAGATAAATAAATTAAATAATAATAAATTAATTTAAATTAAAAATGAATAAAATGAAAAATATTTATTATTTTTCAAGGAATTTTTTTGTGATTTTTATTTTTTTAAAAAAATGTCTATATACAATATAGTGTAGTATATACAAGTATAATATACCTATGTATTTTGTATAATTATTTTAATTTGTTATTTTTACAAAAATACCCCAATTTTATATTTTTTTATAACATAATTTTGGGAGTACAAAATATTTTTTTTATTTTTATTATTAATTTATAGGTATATGATAAATAGAGAATGAATCATATGTACATGTATTATGTACAAGGGAGAGAGAGAGTTTTATTTTATTTTTATTTTTTTCTAATTATATGTTTTATTTTTAGAAATATATACAAGGAGGTAAAAAGAATATTTATTTTTATTTTGGCAAAAATAATAATTTATTTACACCATGATATATACAATATAGAGTGGGCCCCTATCTCTCTCTACTTGTTTTATTTGGCGATCAGGCTAATGCTTGGCCCTCTCTTGGGGTTCGGGTCACTCTGTATTTATTCTAAATACCTCCTTCTTTTTTCTTTTCCTTTACTCTTTTATTTTTTTCACAAATACATGCAAATTATGTAATATTAACACATGCATGCATATTTCTAACTTATTGTATTTACATCTTTTTACATGATGCTTTGCCAAGATAATTAGCTAAAATAAAGAATAAAGAGTGATGATCAAGGATTCATCTCCCCCTATACTTTACCTTTGCTAGTCCCTTAGCAAACACTTATTTGAAAAAGAAGTGAAAAGACAAAGAAAAGAAAAAGAAGGAGAATCAAGGTTGATTATTAAACTTGTCCTTATTAAATTGGAGTATTGGAGCTTAGTCAGACCTTTGGATTATTAGTTTGTCAGAACCTTATTTGGACCTAAGTTTAAGACTCAATAGCCTCTATGTCCCACCAATCTATGGTCAAGACTCCTCAATAATCTAGATCAGAACAAGTCTACATACGCAAACTATAATAAACATGAATCTTTTCTTGTACTGTGTAAGTGATATGTAGCTCCCCACCTCAGACTTGGAAAAGTAACATCCCCGCTCCACAAGGTAACTCTAATGCCCTAGTCTGGAAGCTCTTTCCTCGAGGAGCAGGGTATTCTCTTCTAAGTTCAAGTGCAACCGGCTCAAGAAGAGAATGGACCATGACCAGTGTAGCCATATATCCTTGGGAGACCAACCAGTGTAGATAAGTCTCCCTGCAGCAAGCTTCATGAGATGAGAATGGGTAATATAAGCTTTGCTTTATTTGGCTATATACACTCCCGTGAGTATTTCCATTTTCTATCAGACCCACCACTTTTTTTGAGTTTTTCATTCTTTTGCACATTTTTTTCGATGTGCATATGTACACATATCTACATGGTGCAACATATATACATAAGGACTTTTTTTTCTTGAGACAATAGACTATCCCTCTTTTGAAGCATTATTACAACCCACAACTCCTGTCTTTAGACCTCAACACCGCCAGATCAAGTTGAGACGCACTTCCTTCACTAAAAGAAGACGAGAAGTTCCGCTAGAAGTACTACCCTTGTATGCTACCCCAAGCCAAAGGAAACTGCCTCCTCGCCACCTCATCCGTAGAGAGCTATGTGTAAGGTGCTGGTGCAAGTAAAGCCATTGTCTGTGAGAGTCATGCGTGCGCTGTTAAATGTTCTACTTAGGCTCATCAAGATGACATGTGATCATAGCCTAGTGACTCAAAGAATTAAGTCATCAATGGACCTGAAGAGTCTCAACCCTAAGTCCTACAAGGTTCCTCTTATAGTTAGGTGGATTAAGGTCTTAACCAAGCTCCATTTTTCAATTTAATTCCAAGCTAGTTTAAATGTCAACTATGATTCAGAAAAACTGTACAAGTATATACAAAAAATGTTTTCTGCAAGGTTTTTGAAAATGTGCAAATTTTTTGAAAAATGTTTATTGTATGCGTGAATGCAGGGGTTTTGCAAACTATTTACAAACATTTACACATGGTTTTTGCAAACTTTTATTTTTCAAACATTTGACAAAAAATTTGTACTATATACATAATTTTGATACCAAAATATTTACACAAATTTTACAAACAAAACATTTTTACAAACATTTGTACAAAAATAATTTTTATACATAGCTATGTATGTGCAAGAAAGAATTTTATGTATAAGAACATTTTTTAAAAATTTTACGGTTGTTAGATAAAGGATTTTAGCTATTTTATTTATTAACATACTCACACAAAGTACGAGTATGACTAAAGTATATATGCAATATATACGACACCCCCTATACTTAGCTCGAACGATGTCCTCAAAGTGGATCGAGAGCGATGAAGAAGACATAACTTGTGCTTAGTATAGGGAAGTGATAAGCAAAGCTATACTACAATGACGAATAAAAGAATAGAATGAGAGGGATCAGTGTTTCCCCTATACTTAGGATCAAGTAATCCTAAGTATAGTGGACTATACGAAAAGGGAAACTGAGTGATAGAAGTTACATGGTCTACCTCCGCTATACTTAGGGTGAGATCTCCCTAAGTATAGGCAGCAAAATAGAGGTAAAAGAATCAAGAGAATAATCAAGAGTCTCACCCCCCCTATACTTTGGGTAAAGTACACCCTGAGTATAGCATAATCACAAGATGCAAATGGGGTGTTGGACTAAAGAATGAGATGATATGGTCAACTGGATCTATACAAGGCGGAAGACGGTGATAATCAGGCATGAGATGCAATTGATGTGAGTCAAAGACCACATCCCATGCAAAATGAATCGGGACGATGTCAACGAACAGCGGCTCATGATCTAGATATGGTTTGAGTCGGTTACCGTTAACATGAAAGGTAGACTCAGATGACATCTATGATATGTCCATACTCCCATTGTCATGTACCTTTCGGACCAGGTATGATCCCTTCCACTTGCTTTGCAATTTCCCTGGAAATAATCGAAGCCTGGAATCAAACAACCATACTCTTTGATTTGGCTTAAACTGCTTATGACTAATATGAGAATCGTGCCATATTTTCACTCACTCCTTATACTGTAGGATGCTCGAAAAGGCTGTATCTCTATGCTCCTCCAGGGCTGCCAATTCTGCCTTCATTTGATCACCTATACACACTGGATCCAATAAGATATCTGTGACATCCCAAAGTGACTTGTGCCTAATCTCAACAGGTAAATGGCAGGGCTTGCCATAAATGAGATGAAAGGGAGATGTACCCAAAGGAGTCTTGAAGAAAGTTTGATATGCCCACAAGACTGAGTCTAAAAGCTGTGTCCAATCTTTTCGGTCTGGACAGACTACCTTCTGCAAAATCGTCTTGATCTCCCTATTCGATACTTCAGCAAGACCATTGGTCTGAGGATGATATGGAGTGGCAACTTGATGGTCTATGCTGAACTCGCTAGCAAGGACCTTTACCTCGTCGTTGACGAAATGAGACCCCCCGTCAGATATCAAAACTCTAGGTACCCCGAACCGTGAAATGATATTCTTCCTCAAAAATTTGCAAACAGTCTTAGCATCTGCGGTTCGAGCAAGAATGGCCTTAACCCAACGACTGACATAATCCATGGCCAACAGAATGTATGCGAATCCCTAAGTCTTAGGGAATGGACCCATGAAATCGATGCCCCATGCGTCAAAAACCTCACAGAAGTGAATGAGTTGCATCAGCATCATATCACGTTGTCCACAAGTTCCCATCCTTTGACAATCAATACACCTCTTCATAAATTCATCAGAATCCTTGAAGAGGGTAGGCCACCATAGGCCAGATTGGAGCACTTTCTGTGTCGTTCTCCTCCCAGAGTCATGTCCCCCTGCCTCAAGCTTGTGGCAGTATCTGAGGACGCTATGGTGATCATCCTGAGGAATGCACTGATGCCAGACGCTATCCCCTCCTTCGTGATAAATGATGGGATCCTCCTAGTGGTAGAACTTTGCCTTCGCAAGGAAGGTATCAAGTTGCTGCCTTGGCCAACCTTGTAGAACTTTCTTGGCAACAAGATAGTTCACAATGTCGGCGTACCACAGGAGCAAGGCGATAGCAAGGATCGCCTCATCTGGGAAGGTCTCAGAAATGGGATCAGTCTTCTCAGATTCCTCAAGATTCTCTAATCGGGAGAGATGATCCGCCACAACATTCTTAGCTCCAGGTTTATCCTTAATCTCAATATCAAACTCCTGGAGTAGAAGGATCCATCTAGTCAGTCTCGCTTTGGCATCCTTCTTAGCTATGAGGTACCTGATGGTGGTATGGCCAGTGAAGATAGTCACTCTAGATCCAATGATATACGAACTTGTACAAGGAAAAAACTACGGCTAGCATCTCCTTCTCAATCATAGTGTAGTTCCGCTGAGCGGCATCCAATGTATGGCTAGCGTAGTGAATAGTAAAAGGTGCTCCATCCCTCCTCTATCCCAGTACGTCCCCTACTGCAAAATCGGAAGCATCCGTCATGATCTCGAATGGGAGAGACCAACCAGGTGGTTGAAGGATAGGAGCCTCAACAACTACTCTTGAGAGTCTCAAATGACGCAAGACACTTATCATCTACAATGAACTCGGTGTCTTTGGTCAGCAAACCAGTCAACGACTGGGCAATCCTGTTGAAATCATGGATGAATCGTCAGTAGAAACCGACGTGCCCCAAAAAGACCGTAACTATCGCACGTTGGACAGTGGATTGAGTTTCCTGATGATATCAACCTTGGACGGATCAACCTCCATGCTCCTGTTGAAGATGATATGACCAAGCACCGTCCCTTGAGTCACCATAAGTGACTCTTCTTCCAGGATAAAACAAGATGAACCTTGATGCAACACTGAAGGACATGGTCTAGACAGTCAAGACAAGCATCAAACCCATCGCCATAGATCGAAATGTCATCCATGAAGACCTCGAAGCAGTCACCCACCATTTCTGAGAAGATGGACAACAAGCACCTTGGAATGTTATCGCGGCGTTACATAGACCAAAGGATATCTGTCTGAAAGCATATGTCCCAAACGGACAGGTGAATGTCGTCTTGTCCTAGTCTTCGGGCGCAATGGTCACCTAATTGTAGCCAGAGTACCCGTCAAGGAAGAAGTAATGACTCTTCCCAGCTAGCCTCTCTATAATCTGATAATTTAAAGGTAGCGGGAAATGATCCTTCTTGGTGGCCTTGTTCAATTGTCTGTAGTCCACACAGACCCTTCAAGAAATGGGTAACGGGGTAGCTATCTCCTCTCCAGACTCGCTCACAATTGTAGTGATGCCCGTCTTCTTGGGCACCACATGTAATGAACTAACCCACTTGGAGTCGGAGATGGGTAGATAAAATCGGTGCTCTACCATTTCGAGATTTCCTTCATGACAACCTCTCGAAGATTTGGGTTAAGCCGTCGCTGGAACTCACGTGATGGATTGGCGTACTTCTCGAGATAGATATGGTGGGAGCACATGGCTGGACTTATCCCCTGGAAATCAGCTAAGCTCCATCCCATCGCCTTGCGGTTCTTCTCAAGAACCTCCATCAAACGAGATTCTTGTTCTCCAGTCAAATCTGATGAGATAATGATTGAGTGTATCCCATGCTCGCCTGCAAGGAATCGCCCTGCCGGTGTATATGTCATCTGTGTCGGCTTAGTCTCCATCCTCGTTGCTTGCTTTGTGGGAATCAGACAAGGTATCAACTTATCAAATTCGGCCCAGTCTATGTCTGACTCCGAGGGATCTGAATCTGAATCACCAGAAATATAATCTGCCTCACTATATTGAACAAGATCCGCATCCTCGAATGTATCATCTGCCAAGAGTATGCTCTCCAAGCTCTCCTCTATTGGAATCTATGGATCTGCAGTATCTGAATGTGAGAGGATGGCTCATGAAACGATATCAGACCAAGTGGCTTCATCATCAATAATCACAAAATCGCACTCTTGGTGGACGTCTCGCTCTGCCTCTGTCATCTACTCTGAATCGCTGAGCTGCTCTAAGCATGCTGAATCTCGTGCTCTGGTCTCGTCGATTGTCTCTATTTGTATACTCTCTCCCTCGATGCGAAAGTATACCTTCCTTCTATCATGATCGGACAGCGCTTTGGCTGTGGCTAATAATGGACGTCCTAGAATGATGGGGGTATCGGTCAGAGTCTCAGGGATCTCCATGTCCAACACAACAAAGTCCACAGGGAATTTCAGGCCCTGAATTATGACGACCATGTCCTTCAACAACTCCTTCAGCCTCTTGACAGATCTATCAGCAAACTGAAGGACTGTCTTTCTCTGTCGAAGAGGTCCAAACTCGAATCGGTCGAGTAAGGATGCCAGAAGTAGGTTGATGGAAGGGCCGCTATCTAATAGAATCCGATCGAATCTCTGCTCATGTATATAACATCTGACATAGGGAGCTCATGCATCTGGCCTCTTGGCTGGCAGACGATTCTGAATGGTGAAGCAAGTGGCACGAGTGAGCACATGGATCTCTGCATGATGGTTCCTCTTCTTCCTGCGAATGGTGGTTTTCTCTCTCAGGTTCCTTTGGAAGAGGGGGATGTACTCAAGTGCCTCTTGTAGAATCAGCTGAATCTGAAATCGATCGATCATCTGCTGGCTGAACTCTAACAGCTGGTTCGTTTTTTGATTTTCTTTTTTATTCCCCTTAACCAAGCGGAGTGCTTGAGGAAAGGGGATGGTTGGGTCCTCCTCAGATAGAGGGCTAGGAATGGGTCCCTAATGCTGAGAATAAGTAGAATCCATACAAATATCACCATGCATCACATATGGACTCGAACATAAAGAACCCTTTCCTTTATTTTTTTTGGAGTTTTCTGTAAAGTCCTAAGATACAGAAACTGAAGAAAATGCAATAGGTTATAGAAGGGGTGGCCTCAATACCACCTACGGCATCTGGAATCGCGGCATCAGCACCGCACTCTAGCTCAGCATGTGAATATCTGGTGGCATCAGCACCACCCTCTGCAGCTGGAATCATGACAGCCTCAGTACCGTCTGTTGGATCAATATTCTTTATGGCGTCAGCACCACCGTCATCATCATCATCATCATGAGCGGCATCAGCACTGCTATCCTCCTCGTCTGGCGCTCATGCATCCTCGTTGTGTCTTCGCTCAGATGAGGCGCCACCAGCTGGCATCCTACCTATCCTAAGTGTAACAAAGTCAGCATCAAATGTATATGAAGTAATATCACCCAATGAGTCACTAAGAGTGGTAACCTCTGTAAACTGTACCTAGTCAGACTTTCTCTCCAGGTTGTTTGGGTTTGGCTCAATCTGAGCGGGTATGATGACCATGCCCTTGATGATCTCCCTCATCACCTGACGGAACTCATCCATCTCCTGCCTGAAAGTGGCATGCTGATCGGAAAGAAGGCGGGCTAGATCATCGAGTACTGGGTTCTCATAGGCTGGCCCATGAGAACCGGACGGGTTGCCTCTCTGGAAGTGAGGCTGCTGCTGGGAAGGATGAGGGGGATACTGAGAGTACTGCTGAGGCTGCTACTGGTGCTGCCTCCACGGTTGTCCCTACTGGTAGGGACGAGGACCCTGCTGGTAATGCTACTGCTGTTGTGTCTAGTGTGAGAACTGGGGCTGCTGTTGCTGGGTCTAGCTGTACTTCCTACCCTGAACTGGAGGCTATTGCTGGGATAAGGCACCTCCGGTCGACCACTAGAATCCTGGATGATCTCGGCGAATCCTGGGGTGCTGTCGGTTGTACCAAATCCTGTTGACTTCCATCGATGGCTCCTGCTCAAAAGTGGTGGAGGAAGAACTGCCAGGGGCTGATCCTACTGGTACACCACCATCTGAGTGTCCTGAGGTGATGGTGGCTGGACGTATTGGTGCTGCAGATGTTGGAACAGCTCCGCCTGAATATGGTGGACCTGTCTGTAATGGGTGGAGGGTTGGGTCAAGCTGCTGCTGTTGGGGTCAGCTCGTGACCTGAGACGGGGCTGAGAAGTCGTCTGTGCCTCCTGGAGACACATGATCTAGGTCTTTAGGTCACTCAATGTCTATGCCATCTGATCAAATTGTGACATGCCCTTGCACTGCTTTGATGAATCTACGTTTCATCATCTTTATTCTATTATTTTGACCTTAAAAATCCTAGTAAATGCGTGTAAATAGGCCTAATTTAGGCATTTTATCATCCATGCATATTTGTGTAAATAGTGTATAAAATACTATTTTTATGCCTAAATAATAGAATAAAGAAAAAAAGAAAGAGAATAAAATATTGCAAATATTTTATGACCCGAAACCCCAAGACCTACGCATCTCGATGACTAGGTCGACAAGGAATAAAGTAAGGGGAGATAAGGGCCAAATACTAATAAAAGTTCCTTTTATTTTATTCATTCTTTATTTCATTTTGGAACCTATTTTTGGTTCTACTTTTTATACTTCAAATAAAGAAACTTTTACATGAAAGTTGTAGATAATTAAATATAGAAAAATACAATATTTATTTCATACAAAAATAATGTACAGATAAAAAGTTATGATCTGAATAAGTTTCCAAAATCCTAACTTCCCAGACTTGGTATCTCTCAAATAAAAACATGAAATGTATCAAAATCAACTTTAATTATATATAATTTTAATAAGCTATTTAATGAAGGTGGTTTCATATTTTTCGGATTAACGATTTGAAAGTTGAGCTTTGGACCCCTATTGTATACTTGTAAAGATTAAAATATTCATTTTATTTATTATTCATTATTTTGATAATTTTATATTTTTATATTTTGTAAATATTATTTATAATATATGTATGTCTTAAACATGAATAAAAACACAAAAATAAAATACTTGTATAAAATGCATAAGTATAATACCAATAAATATACCTATAAAGAATATACATCTATTTATTTAATTATACAAAATACTTCAGAAAAATAAAATAAAAATATATTTAAGTTTATAAAAAATAAGTTATAATTTAATAAAATAATAAAAAAATAATTAAAATAAAAAATGCAAAAATAAAATAAAATATTAAAATATATAGATAAAGATACCTATATAGCCTATAAAAGGAAACTTGTTATTTTATATCTCGAAAAAAAATCATAATAAAATAATTTATAATATAATAAACATTTTTATTTAATAATCTAAAATTAATAAAATCATTTATAATTTTTAATTGATTTAATAAATCTTTTTACCAAGGATTTTTCTTGTTGGTCCACGTGGACAAACCACAATCATCCGTTGGTTGACTTCGGTCAACTCTCTAACCGAGGTCTGTCAAGTGTCAGATATGCGATTTTAGCCATCTTTGACCTTTTTTCGAGGGGAATCCTTGCATCTTCTCGAGATGGACCCTTCATGACTTTTCATGCTCGCATATCAAGGATACACGCCCAGGTCTTTCTCGGGCATTGCATCGCTGGCGTACCCGTTGTTCGTCGATCTTTGAGCCATCTCGTCAATCCATTCAAAAGGGCACCCGACTTCTCCTTTGATCCTTGAACCCTCATTGACCGTTTTCTTCCCTCTCTTTGGTGATCTTTGGACTGGAGCTCGTGACAGGAGATCCTCCAGCTCCCCAGAGGCGGGGTTAGGCGACCATGGAGGCGCTCCACCACCCATCTCCGGCCTTGGCCATTGAGGTCCTTATCTCCGGTCTTTTGGACCATTGAGGTTCATGTTTTTCTTTACTTTTCTTTGCATTTTATTCCCTGTAGACGTAGGATTCAATATCCCTCTTCTTTCTTGCGTTCTTCTGTCCGATCTCCCCGCCAATCACCTCATCGGAGCTTGCTCCGGCGAGCCTCCATCCCGCGATTTCCACCTTCTTTTGCCATCTGGAGGTGCGTGGCAATTTGCCCGTGCTCCTCTTCACTCTTTTTTTGCAGGTAGCTGGGCATACTGCTCGCTTGGGGCGATTTTGTGACGTCCCGGAGGCACCTGGGGCGTGCCTACTCCTCCACCCTCGTGGGTGAGCTCCTGTGCTCCTCCGGCCGTCTTGGCGCCCTTGGAAGATTCAGGGCTACTCCAGGAAGAAACTCGACGCTTTAGGAACTTCATTGAACGTCGGAGGGGAGCGGATAGGCTGGAGGAAGCTCGCCTTAGCCGGCGTGCATCCCTGTTCTTCCATCGCCCTTCGCAGCCGTCAGAAACCCGCTAGTCCTTCATACCGCATAGATGACGTCCGATTGAAGCAAGCATGCACCGTTGATCTCCTCGAAGAGATATAATCCTAGGATTCGTATCTGAAGCGGTATCCACCGCCTGATCGAGTGCACGGGGTATTTTGCAATCTTAACCTCACGCAATTTTGGTAATTTATATTCCGTACTAAAACATTAATCTGATGTATAAATATTTTTGGTACATTTGCAATTTAGCCCCTCAGTTTTAAGTAATTACGGATGGGTCCTTGGCCACGTCACCTTACGTGACCTGTGCACGTGAGGATGGGCCATTTTGCTAAGGACCCCCTGTGGGTTTGCGTATTTCACTTTGGTCACAAAATCTTTCAATATAGTTATAAACTTTCTCGAAATATTTACATTTCAGCCCTGAGGTTTCGGATAATTACTATCAGGCCCTTCCCAGGTCACGTGTCCTGTGCAAGTGACCTTGAAAATTTTGCAAGTATAACCTTGGGTCTTTGCTTATTACAGATTGCTCCAGGAATTTATTTTATGCATTGTATTTTTTCTGGAATATTTACAACTTGGCCCCGGACTTTGCATATTTCCAAAAATACCCATGTCAGGCTGAATTTTCTCTTTGTTTTTTGTATTTATTTCATGCATATATAAATTCCTAAAAATCCCAAAAAATTATCCTAGCTTCCTGTTGCATTCCTCTATCACGCCATATTTTTATTTTTCATTTTTACATCATTTTAATATTTATAAAAAATAAAAAAAAGCATTTTCAACCATGTTTGCATTATAAAATTCAAAAAATTATAAAAACTTCTCAAAAAATTCCCCAGAAAATGCATTTTATTTATTTTTGTATCTTTTAACTTCAGACCAAAATGCTCTAAAAATACAAAAGAAAACCCATAAGAATTATAAAACTCCAAAAAACTTCATAAAAATATTAAAAATCCAGAAAAATAACAAAAATATAATCTCTATTTATAAATTTTCTCTATTTAATTATCTTTATTTTAAAATTAATTTGGAGAATTTTTGTTATTATTTTGTATTTTATTTCTCCATTTTAATTTCGGCTTTTTATTTTATTCACTGTTTTCAGTATTTTTGACTTTAAAATATCAAAACAATTAGAAAAAATATAGAAAAATCATACAACCATTATAAAAATATAAAAAGCCCAAAAATATTTTATTTCCTACATTTTGCCTATTTTTACTTATTTTTATAAATACATTATCTCATCTTTTCTTTCTTATATATATACTTTATTATTTGAAAGAAAAAGAAATTAAAAAATATAAAATATAAAAAGAAAATATAAATAAAGAAAACTAAAAATCAAAATATAAAAATAGAAAATTAAAAAAATAAATTAGATTAAATTAAATTAAAACCCACAAAAAGATAGCACGCTTAGACAAATACATCACATTCACATTTTTGAGCATTCATCTGCAATGATCTACCTGTTTGCTCCCTGTGTTCGACCTCTACACTACTTACACTATACACATCTTTTGTAGAGTTATAATAAATTTTAACTCCGCATCGCTTTTCACTATTTGATCTATGTTGTGGGTTAACTGTTGTCTGAATTTCGGATTTCCTGTGGTCGCCACAACAACTATCTCCGCCATGTATGAGACATATTTAGACCGCTCGATTTTTGGGTTCAACAAATGGCGCCGTTGTCAGGGAGCAACAACGCTTAGATTGGAATTATTTGTGCTTGTGATTGTTTGTCTGTTTTTAAGGTTTTATTTATTTGGTTTTTATTTGATATAATTTTTTGAGTTTTCTAACCCCTCTCTTTGTTGACTTCGTGCGAGGTACCGCGGACCGAGAGAGGCGCTCCACCCTAGGCGCCTGTGCACCCACGTGAAGCTGGCTCTAGCTTGCCTAGCATCGAAGGAGACTTAGAGAGATTTTTGAAGACAGAGCTCCTGTTTATTTTATTGCATTTATTTTTGTAATTTAAGTGAGAGAGAGACTCTATTATTGTAATATTACAGGTACTTAGACTCTGGATATTCGAGCCCAATTTCTAAGTGTTTGTACACTTGGGGGCTCACCGTGATTTTCTCGTGTTTTCATCGTATTTTTTATTTGTTTTCCGATTTTATTGTATTTCTTTTGTGTGATTGAGCCCTTATATTTAGGATCTGCTTGGTGATATTATTAGGTCCAAACACATTAATCACCATTGCATGTACCTATAGTCTCATTTGGACTTAGTCAAATCTTGAAAATCGTGCTTCACACTAATAGCAGCTTCTCATCCTAGGGTGATTTCATCGATTGCATTTGCATATAGTTTAGGTTTCAATTCTGCTGAGCATCCTTACATGTAGAGTGTTGGAGGCAAGGTGAGCGTTTATGCTTTAGCATTCATCATCGTTTGCCGCTTGCATTGCTTTTCCGCTCCTCTACCTCTGATTTTGCCATCCTAGGTGCTTAAAGAATTGACTCCTCGTTATCATTAAAAATCCAAGAAAAAAGTGATAACAAATAAAATAGGGACTGCTAACATTACTTGACCCTAAAATCGATCAAAAAGGAAAACATTGTCTTGGGGCGAGTAATCCCATCATTGTCTTCGCTTTTACTTGCTCGCGTACACACTAAGGATTAGTACCAAAATCCTATTAAGCCCCTAAGTGTTTGTGCAACATCTTGACTTCTCACCTAACTCTAAAAACAGACAAGATAAAAAGACCGCATTTGCAATCTTCACTGAGTTGAGTAGGTGAATTAAAGGTTTGTATTGTGTGAGTTTTGTTTGTGATTGTTTGTGTGCATTCCTAGACTACTTCTGTACACTTGCACCTTTTTCTTCAATCTCTTGATTTGACCTCCGTGCTCTTCTGAATCATTTTCTTTTGTTTTCGAGATGGACCCCTGGAGCGTATTTTATCTGGACTTTGTGGATCCCTCGTTCACTCCAGCCGGTCCACCTCCCTTTTATCAGGAGGATCCTCCTCCTATTTTTCCGATTTTTGTACATATCCGCCTCAGCCACAGTATCAGACCTCGGATTTCTACCCACATCCACCACCGCCTGCATATTTTCCACCTTCACATACCCCTGAGACTGCGCTGTTGTAGTCACCTTTCATGGATTCCACACTTGAGCACTTGACCCAGATGATGGATCAGATGAGACAGAAGATTGATAACCTCACTAAGAGCGACCATGATATTCCACCATTTGATGATATAGGTTCATTCGAGGATTTCCATGAGAGCTTGCAATCGCCAAATACAAAAAAATGAGAAAATTTTAAAAATCCAAAAAGATTTCAGGAGACACATGATCAAGTCAAACTGTGAGGAGAGGTTCCACTTGCCAAATCCCTTGCCCACACAACCATTCACACCCTATCCTGCCTTTGACCCCGAGGATGCCACTGTACAGACTGCTCTTGGCATGCCTCATGTAGATTCTGATTCCGACCTTCTCCCTTGTATGCACCATCTATGACCACACATGTGATCACACTCTCCTAGACGACAGTGCTTCGATTAGCATTATACGCTTCTCGCTGGTACAGTCTCTTCACTTAGGGTCTCTAAAGAAAATCAGGATGATCGTTCAGTTTGCTGATGGATCAATAAAGAGGCTAAAGAGTATCCTTGAAAATGCTGTCATTTCGATTCAGGACACAAGCTTCCATGTTGACTTTGTCGTTTTGCCCATGGAGACCTCCACAGGGGAGCATTCTCCGATCATCTTGGGATGACCATTCCTCGCCTCTGCAAGGGTCGTTATTGATTACGGATTAGGAGAGATTCACTTCCATCCTGTTGACGAGAGCGAAGTGTTGATCACTGCATACACAGTTGACCAGAGACATGCACCTGATGTGACTACACCTATTATGGCTGACCCCGAGGCCTATGATCTTTATGCGGATATTAGAGAGACCTTCTTTATGACCGATGATGAGACCCAAAAATTCCTCTCCAAGGAGGAATACTCGAAAAGCATAGACCTTGGTGTTTCTACTTCTTGTGATTGGCGATGTGTTGATGACATCCGCGGGATGTACACGATTGACACCATTGAGCGGAGGGCAGATACTGATGAGACTAAGGTCGAATCTGATCATGTTGCTTTTTTTCAGAAATTCGGGCCTTTTGATGAAAAAGATGATCCGGTTGAGATTGTAGAGGATGAATATATTTCGACTACTTCCACTGATGGGTTCATTCCTTTTGGTTTTGATCTGGAAGAGCCCTCGTAGGACGACACTGACTACACTTCTTCCGATTATGATGAGTTCGTCCCATTTCACTTTGATATCAGCGAGACTCCTAAGGCCAGACCTAGCCATACTCCCTCCACTAACCTGTCTGTGCCTTCACACCCTAGGACCACCGAGGACCCTCACCGTGTCGACCCTGGTCGGATTCCGTCCACTATGGACCCTGATGCCGACCTGCACCATGCCAGATCCATTCCTAGACGGTCCCGCAAGAAGGTTCGCTTTCTACCTTCTTGATCTCCGTACATCCATCCCTGTTGTATATTCGCTCTTGTCCATCTCCTATATTGCTCATCCACCCATTCTCGTGTTAGCCTTGCTTAGGACGTACTTTGTCCTAAGTATAGGGGGTGGATGAGCCAAGTGTTCATTCGTCGTTCCATTTCATTACTCTTGTTATCTCATATACTTAGGGCTTCTTTTACCCTAAGTATAGGGGGAGTGATGTGTACATCCTCATTTCTTCTACCATCTTCGTATCTCTTTTCTTCTTTTCTTCTTTTCCTTTTCTATTTTCTTTTTCCTAACGAAAAATGTGTCGCACCTTGTTGTCAGTCTTCTATACTTAGGACGTACTTTGTCCTAAGTATAGGGGGTGTGCACCCCGTGTTCTTCTATTCTTTGATCCTCTCCATTGTCTCCTCTTCTTTCCTATACTTAGGGATATCTTACCATAAGTATAGGGGGAGACAATCTTAGTACGATCTATTCATTCCCACCCTTGACCCTCCCTGCTTTGTGTACAGTCTGCTATACTTAGGATTATTTGATCCTAAGTATAGGGGGGACGGTCAACTTTTCATTCGTTCATTCATTCCTTCATTAGTTCTTTATTCATTAGACTTTTCTATACTCAGTACGAGTTATGTCTTCTCTTTTCTCTCTAATCTATGAGGACATAGCTCAAGCTAAGTATAGGGGGGTCTGCGTATATACTTTAGCCATAACTCATACTTTCGTATTTTTGCTAATATTTATGGCTAATAATACTTAAAAATTCATTAAAAACCCTAAAAAAAGATGTTATTATTCCTCAAACTCTTTTTGTATTTATTGATTAATAAATCAGAAGAAAATGTTTTTTGCAAAATGTTTGAAAAATAGTTTGAAAATCTCTTTGAAAAATATTTTGAAAACTATTTGGAAAACATTTTGTTCAATATTTTCAACCTTTGTAAAAATATTTTGTTTGAAAATTTTATTTTTTTGTGTGAAATAAAATTTTTTGAAAAATTATTTGCAAATGGTTTGAAAATGGTAGCAAAAATATTTTGAAAAATCTATCTATACTGTTTGAAAAACCTTTGCAAAATTATTTTCAAATGTGTGTACATGTTTGTAAAAGATGTTTGTAAAAATTATTTTGGACTATAGTTTTTAATTTTTTTTTGAAAAACCTTTTCAAATAAGTTTGAGGAATATATACATCACACCAAAGTCTATTACTTATATTTATAAAATTGACCACTTATCCTTGTAAATTCTTAAAATCCACTTCTTGTAAATATAAGATGCATCCCTGTGTAAATATTTATAACCTAGTTTTTATCCAAAATATTTTCTTTTAAAAAATCCCAAAAGCATTTGCAAAATTAAAATACCAAAAACATTTCTGAAAAATCTTTTGAAAATACAAAAAATGCATATGCATCATCTTTCCAAAAATCCATACAAAGTTCAAAATCTTTGAAAATTGCATCACAAAAATATTTTCCGCATTCTACATAGCATAAGCATTTTTCGGATTGAGTTTGATAGTTGAACAAGTCTAAGTAAAATCCAGATATTGGAGCTTGATTGGACCTTAAAATCTACCCAAGAGCAAGAACCTTATAGGAGCTGGAATTGAGGTACTTCAGGTCTAGTTGACTTAATTCTTTGAGGATCACGAGACTTGGATCAATGGATTCTTGACTTCCTAAGTAGAGTATTTCGGAGCACACGCACGACTCTTGTTGATAATGACCTAACTTGGACACCTGCACCTTTCACATGGCTCAACTCAGTTGGAGTGGTGGTGGGATTGGATTTACCGGTCTGAGACACACACAAGTGGAAACATTTGTCCTCCTCTAGGGAGGGAAGTGCACCCCAACGCGTCCAGTGATGAGGAATTCTAAAGACAAGAGAGTGTGGGTTGCAATAAAGCTTCAAAAGAGGGATAGTCTACTGGCTCAAGAGGAAAATCTCCTTATGTAAATGCTGTTGTAAATAATATTTCAAAAAAAAGAGATAAAGCAAAAACTCCAAAAAGATGGACATGCCTGTATAAATATAAATTGCATGCCGGAGTGTACATATGTTGTATAGTCAATAAGCAAGCTTGAGCATCAAAGTCAAATCATGTGAGGCTTCAGTTGGATGACTTGACTACACTGGTCTTCCATCCTAGGATAGGTAGCTACACTAGCTACCGTCCATTCTTTTCTTCATCCCCTCCTCTTGAGTTAGTTGTTACTTGAACTTAGAAGGGAATACCCCACTCCTCGAGGGAGGAGGAGTTGGATTGGGGAATCGTTGGGTTGTCGTACTGGAGAAGTCAGTCTCTTTGTCACTCTAGATGGGGAGGGGCACTATCACTTACACTGTATGAGTCAGATTCATAGTCGTAAGGGTTTGTGTATGAGTTGAAATATTTCTGACCTGGCTATTGAGGAGACTTGAACAGAGTTTTGGGATTATCGAAAGCTGTTGGATTTTAAATCTGATTCCCATTAAGGTTCCGCCCGCACTAAAATTTGAAAGGTCTGACTTGAGCTCCAAACTTTGATTTTGTGAAGACATGTTTGATAATTAAACTTAATCCAAATTTCTTCCTTTTCTTTTCTTTGTTTTTCTTTTTCTGCACTTATTGCATAAATGTTTGCTAGGGACTAGCAAAGGCAAGTATAGGGGGATGATGAATCTACGTTTCATCATCTTTATTCTATCATTTTGGCCTTAAAAACCCTAGTAAATGCGTGTAAATAGGCTTAATTTAGGCATTTTATCATCCATGCATATTTGTGTAAATAGTATTTAAAATATTATTTTTAATACCAAAATGATAGAATAAAGAAAAGAAAATAAAACAAAAAGAATAAAATATTGCAAATATTTTATGACCCGAAACCTCGAGACGTAGGCATCTCAATGACTAGGTCGACAAGAAATAAAGTAGGGGGAGATAAAGGCCCAAATACCAGTAAAAGTTCCTTTCATTTTATTCATTTTTTATTCATTTTGGGACCTATTTTTTGTTCCACTTTTTATACTCCAAATAAAGAATCTTTGTACATGAAATTTGTAGATAATTAAATGTAGAAAAATACAAAATTTATTTCATACAAAAATAGTGTACAGATAAAATGTTATGATCTGAATAAGTTTCCAAAATCCTAACTTCCCAGACTTCTATCTCTCAAATAAAAACTCGAAATGTATCAAAATCACCTTTAATTGTATATAATTTTTAATAAGCTATTTAATGAAGTGATTTCATATTTTTAGGAGTTACGGTTTGAAAGTTGTGTTTTAGAACCCTATTGTATACTTGTAAAGATTAAAATATTCATTTTATTTATTATTCATTATTTTGATAATTTTATATTTTTATAATTTTGTAAATATTATTTATAATATACATGTGTATTAAAACATGAATAAAAACATATATAAAACACAAAAAAATAAAATACTTGTATAAAATGCATAGGTATAATAACAATAAATATACTTATAAAGAATATACATCTATTTATTTAATTATACAAAATACTTCAAAAAAATATAATAAAAATATATTTAGGTTTATAAAAATAAGTTATAAATTAATAAAATAATAAACAAAAATAATAAAATAAAAAAATGCAAAATAAAAATAAAATATTAAAATATATACAAAAATACCTATATAGCCTATAAAAGGAAACTTGTTATTTTATACCTCGAAAAAAAATCGTAAT
The DNA here is from genome assembly GCA_037367405.1 of Ottelia alismoides. Lineage (NCBI taxonomy): Eukaryota > Viridiplantae > Streptophyta > Magnoliopsida > Alismatales > Hydrocharitaceae > Ottelia > Ottelia alismoides. The sequence continues at coordinate 162,227 of JAZKJV010009004.1, forward strand.
AAAATAATTTATAATATAATAAACATTTTTATTTAATAATCTAAAATTAATAAAATCATTTATTATTTTTAATCGATTTAGTAAATCTTTTTGCCAAGGCTTTTTCTTGTTGGTCCACGTGGACCAACCAGAATCATCCGTTGGTTGACCTCGGTCAACTCACTAACCGAAGTTTGTCAAGTGTCAGACTTGTGATTTTAGCCATCTTGGACCTTTTTTCGAGGGGAATCCTTGCATCTTCTCGTGATGAACCCTTCATGACTTTTCATGCCCGCATATCAAGGATACACGCCCAGGTCTTTCCTCAGGCATTGCATCGCTGGCGTACCCGTTGTCCGTCGATCTTTGAGCCATCTCGTCAATCCATTCAAAAGGGCACCCGACTTCCCCTTTGATCCATGAACCCTCCTTGACTGTTTTCTTCCCTCTCTTTGGCAAGCTTTGGACTAGAGCTCGTGATAGGAGATCCTCCAGCTCCCCAGAGGTGGGGTTAGGCGGCCGTGGAGGCGCTCCACCACCCATCTCCGGCCTTGGCTATTGAGGTCCTTATCTCTGGTCTTTTGGACCATTGAGGTTCGCATTTTTCTTTACTTTTCTTTGCATTTTATTCCCTGTAGACGTAGGATTCAATATCCCTCTTCTTTCTTGCGTTCTTCCGTCCAATCTCCCGGCGATCACCTCGTCGGAGCTTTGCTCCGGCGAGCCTCCATCCCACGATTTCCACCTTCTTTCTCCATGGAGGTGCGCGGCAATTTTCCTGCGCTCCTCTTCACTCTTTTTTTGCTGGTAGATGGGCATACTTCTCGCCTGGGGCGATTTTGTGATGTCCCTGAGGTACCTGGGGCATGCCTGCTCCTCCACCCTCGTGGGCGAGCTCCCGTGCTCCTCTGGCCGTCTTGGCACCCTTGGAAGATTCAGGGCTACTATAGGAAGAAACACGACGCTTTTGGAACTTCATTGAACGTCGAAGGGGAGCAGATAGGCCGAAGGAAGCTCGCCTAGGCTGGCGTGCATCCCTGTTCTTCCATCACCCTTCGCAGCCGTCGGATCCCCGCCAGTTCTTCAGACCGTACAGATGACGTCCGATTGAAGCAAGCAGGTACCGTTGATCTCCTCGCAGAGATCTAATCCTAGGCGTCAGATCTGAAGCGGTATCGTGCAAGGAGGGCGCGACGCGTGGCAAGTCATTGTACGCCCGTCGTCTGATCGCGTGTGCGGGGTATTTTGCAATCATAACCCCGCACAATTTTGTAATTTATGTTCCGTACTAAAACATTATCTGTTGTGTAAATATTTTTTGGTATATTTGTAATTTAGCCCCTCGGTTTTAAGTAATTACGGATGGGTCCCTAGCCACGTCACCTCACGTGACCTATGCACGTGAGGAGGGACCATTTTGCTAAGGACCCCCTTTGTGTTTGCGTATTTCACTTTTATCCCAAAACTTTTCAATATAGTTATAAACTTTTTGGAAATATTTACATTTCAGCCCCGAGGTTTCAGATAATTACTATCAGGTCCTTCCAGGTCACGTGTCCTGTGCACGTGACCTTTAAAATTTTGCAAGTATAACCTTGGTACTTTGCTTATTTCGGAATGCTCCAGGAATTTATTTTGTGTGTTATTTTTCTGGAATATTTACAACTTGGTCCCTGGACTTTGCATATTTCTAAAAATACCCATGTTAGGCTGAATTTTCTCTTTGTTTCTTGCATTCATTTCATGCATATATAAATTCTTAGAAAATCCCAAAAAAATTACCCTGGCTTCCTGTTGCATTCCTCTATCACGCTATATTTTTATTTTGCATTTTTACATCATTTTAATATTTATAAAAAAATAAAAAACAAGCATTTTCAGCCTTGTTTGCATTATAAAATTCATTAAAATTATAAAAACTTCTCAAAAATTCCCCAAAAAATATATTTTGTTTATTCTTAATTCTTTAACTTCAGACTAAAATTCACTAAAAAATACAAAAGAAAATCCATAAAAATTATAAAACTCCAAAAACCTTCATAAAAATATTAAAAATCTAGAAAAATCACAAAAATATAATCCATATTTCTGAATTTTCTCTATTTTATTATCTTTATTTTAAAATTAAATTGGAGAACTTTTGTTATGTTTTGTATTTTATTTCTCCATTTTAATTTTGGCTTTTTATTTTATTCAATGTTTTCAGTATTTTTTGACTTTAGAAATACCAAAAAAATCGCAAAAATATAGAAAAATCACAAAAACATTATAAAAATATAAAAAGCCTAAAAATATTTTATTTCCTGCATTTTACTTATTTTTACTTATTTTTATAAATACATTATCTCCTCTTTTCTTTCTTATATATATACTTTAATATTTGAAAAAAAAATAAAAAATATAAAATATAAAAAGAAAGTTAAAAATAAGAAAATTAAAAATCATAATAGAAAAATAGAAAATTAAAAAATAAAATATAAAATTAAAACCCATAAAAAATAGCACACATTCACATTTTTGAGCATTCATCTGCCCTTATCTACCTGTTTTCTCCTTGTGTTCGACCTCTACACTACTTGCACTATACACATCTTTTGTAGAGTTATAATAAATTTTAACTCCGCACTGCTTTTGATTGTTTGATCTCTGTTGTGGGTTAATTGTTGTTTGAATTCTGGATTTCGTGCGGTCGCCACAGCGACTGTGTCTCCGCCCTTGCTGAGACATATTCAGACCGCTCGATTTTTGTGTTCAACATGCTTCTTCTCTATAATCTCGAATGCGGTCCAGCTTCTCGCTGATGATACCCATATCAATGGCCGACGACTCTGCCTGTGCTGCGGCTGCCGATGACGTGGAAGGACCTACATCGATACGTCCTATCCTTTGATTGGTCACGGCCTGGGGTGAGGGCTTCCCCTGAGTGTAGAGACAGGTCTGGGACATGACAGTGTAGTTCTCGGCCATCTCCTCATATATGTCCCAGACCTAATCCTCATCCTTGGCAAAATAGGATCCCCCACAAGATGTGTTCACGAGCCCCTGCAACTCCGATGTCAGCCCACAAAAGAAACTCTACACTAGGTTGGGATTGGATATATCATGGTGTGGATACCGATCGATGAGCTCTCAGAAGCGGTCCCATGCCTCATGAAATTGCTCGTTAGGAAGCATGGAGAAATTGTTGATGAGGGCTCGCGTTGCGTTCGTCCAGTCGAGTGTATAATACTTGTTCAATTACTCATTCCGGAGCTGTTCCCACGAAGTGGTGTATCTCCCTAAATGCTTTAGCTAGTAGGTTGCTCTGCCGACAAGGGAGAACACGAAGGCCATCATCTTGATGGTGTCCTCGTCCACGAATCTATCGTGGATCGTGCTGCAGATCATCTCAAACTCCTGGAGATGCAGATGCGGCTCCTCAGTGGCTAGCCCGTGAAATATGGGAAACAACTAGATCGTCTGAGGAGGGAGCTTGAAATCTCCTAGGATCGCTGGAAGCTAAATCCAACGGTGTGTCAGAGTTGCACCAGGGTTGTGCAACTCTCTCATCGTGTGGGATGGTCGGACTGGCTCTTGTGGCTCATCTGGATGTGGTCCATCTCCTCCTCCGAGCTCTGGTATCTCTCCACCATCGGCTATGTTCTCTCCTCGGTCAGCTCGCATCTGATCCATCTCCCTGCGCATATCTGCCATGAAAGCCCGCTGATCTTGAATCTGTCGCTGCATAGTCTCTAAGGAAGCTAACAGGGTGTTGTTGATGGCGCCCTAATCTAGAACATACGTGGTGGTCTGGGGTTGTCCATATGTGTGCTCCTCGCTGCTGGCCATCTCTTGGGTCTCTGCAAAGACAAAAGATCCGAACTCATGTGCCGTCAAATGAATATATATCTGCTCCGGTCTCTTCTCGGGCACCTCGGGACTGGAAGAAGGGTGGTCGAGTGGAAATAGGGCGGAGTCGAACTCAGGTTTGGAGAGCGGGTCTGGGCTCTCACGAGCCAACCTAGATGAATGGGACAGAGTGCTCGAAAGCGGTGTAACCAAGGGCTGCCTAAGGGAGCTCCGGCCCATCATCGTGTTCTAGAGAGGAATGCGGATGGGATCTGGAAACAAACAAGATCAAACAACAAACACCCAATTCACCTACTCAACACTGAGAGCTAATATCCGTAAAGGTTTGGTCTTTTATCTTTTTGATTTTATTTAGGTGATAATTCAGTCTAGTAGACTGATTAAGAGAGCTGGTAGGAACCCGATGCTCTCAGCAGACTGGCCCAATCCTGAAGCTAGATCTCTCCCAGCTAGTACAAGTTGCGGACCGTTTACCGGCTACCCGATCAACTCGCTCTGTTAAGGATATCACGGTCCTCTTTATCGGAAACCGGAGCGATCCTCACTGGAGAACGGCTAACTTCAAGACCAGTAGTCTGATGAAAGATCAGGTATGGCTCTAGCCTAGTGTGTGGATCACTCTCTCGTGCATGCAAACCAAACAAGGTGGGGATTGCTCTCCCAAGACAGATTTTTAAGTTGAGTATCTTTTAAGATCAAGTGTGTTTGGCAATCCCAATTTTATGATTTTCACTTTTTTATGTATTTTTCAATAATCAAACAAATGCCCAATGAATTTTTCGATCTCCTTGTTATTTTAAGTCTAAAAACAGGGGGAGTAGTCGAAAAAGCTGATGCGCGGTCAAACACAATAATGCATGCAAAGTCGAAGATGTGTATCTGTCGCCAGCACTCTACATGCAGGGTGATCCGCGCATAAATAAAAGACAGAAATTAGACTACCTATATGATGCAAGAAGAAATCGACCTTAGACAAAAAATTTCTACATGCGAAGAATGGTAGCTTATAGGTCAAAGAGAGAGGTCAGAGTCCAGTCTCTGATGCTGATCAGTGTTCGCCACAACGGATCCTGCACGCGCTGTATACGGCCTCTAGCGGTATGTGACCTCTCAAGTGACCAAATTAGACTTTTCTTGTGATTTAATTGATTAAGTCCTATTACGATCTATAGGCATAGGTAGATAATTAGGGATGTGAACTTAATTAATTACGTCACAATCAGAAAGAAAATCCTAAGTCTAGGGGCCAAATTCTTCGAGAATCAAAAATAAAAGAAAAATCGAGAAAAGAAAATCGGTGAAAACCACGGTGAGGTCCCACGAGAACACCGGTGCTCAGTGAAACAGACACCGATAAGCCAAGTGTCCAAGTGTCTCTGGTCCTGTATTATTACAACAATAACAGAATAAAATGCTAAAAGTCCTCAAAGGATCTTCCAAATCTTCTGCTCCTCTTCTCCTACGCTCTACTACTGCTCGATGAATAAAAGAGCTGCCTCCACTTCGCTCGAGTGCGCTGACCCTCCTATGAATGTCGCCCTCGCTCGTCGGGCCCTCGCAAGAAAGAGAGAAACAAAAAAATTGTCAGATCATAGTTATGAAAAAAAACTAGAAATAATTAAAGAAATAATAATAAAAATGAAAAGCAAGAAAAAAAGAAAAAGGAAAATAAAAAGAAAAAGAAAAATGAAACAAAGAAAATCGACTACTAAGTCGTGATCCCCGGCAACAGCGCTATTCTGATAAGCGGTCGACCGGCAGAGGCTAAGTGATATCAAAGGTCGTTGCGACCTCAACCACTCGAGCCAAACTCACTAGAAAAATCAGACCACCAAAGAAAGCAATCAAGCACGAAAAATAAGAGAAGCAGCCTCACTATTTATTTAACATGGTATAGCCATCAGGGTCGAACACAAGGAGCACAAGATAGTCCTACGAAGTAGTCGAGAAATCAAAAATAAAAAGACAAACTTTTGGTGGCTTTTTTTAATTGGCAATTTTTTTTTATATTTTTTATATTTTCAAATAGGAAAACAAATAAGAAAATAAAAGCAAGCACACTACAACAAATTTTATTAAGGTCTAAAATGCTCAAAATTCAAAACAAAAATATTTTTATATTTTTTAAATATGCAAGTATTTTTGGGCATTTTATGGAATTTTTCAGATTTTTATATATTTTCTAAAAATAAAAGAAAGGTGGCAAATAAACAAACAGTGTACAACCTGGAGAAAAAGGCAACTTTAAAATATATAAAGTGGCCTAAATTCCTTGTTGCAAATATATGTGAAAATAAACAACAAAATCTAACTACAGAAATAGAAAACATATTTTTTGAATTTTATAGAATTTTTAATGATTTTTGTAGAATTTTTGCTCTTTTATAATTTTTAGGGGTTGTCTGAAAGATGAAGTAAAAATGCTACATAAATTAAAATAAAGCAAAACAAGCACTCAGGAATTTTTTTTAAAATTTTTAAAGTGATTTCTATATTTTTTAGGTGTTAGACAGACTTTGTTTTTTTTGTTTATGATTTTTAGAAAATAACAAATAAACCTAATTTGCATCACAAAAATCACCAAAAATACTACTTTGTAGCAGGAGCTACTGGTATTTTTTTGGGAATTTTCAGAATAGATTTGATATTTATTTAATTAAAACAACAAACACAAGTTGCAGGTACCTAAATGCAAATAGTTTAAGTTTCAAGACGAAATAATAACAAGCACAAAAAGAACAGGGGTATTTGTGTAAAATTTCCAATCAATTCCAGCACATACGCAATTTCAACATTCACATGGGCATAAGTGCAAATTCAAAAAACCTTTCATGCAAACATTAACATAACAAATATTCTGAAATAATTATACAAAAGCACCATTGTTCACGTGATCAAGCACGTGTCTCCAAACAGGGTGGACTCAAATGCAAATACCAGAAACTATAGGGACTAAAGTGCAAATAAGTTCAACTTTTATTTACAGACTAGAACATAAAACATAACAAATGTAGGGTAAAAAGAGTAATATACCCTTGCAGCACATGAGAGGTGCGTGAGGACACGTGGAAGCCGGTGGTGTGGGCACGGATGCACGGCTCTAATTGATGCAGGTGTCAGATCTGACACTCCAGAACGGTCGGGGACGTGGGGCGCTAATGGACATTAGATCTGACATCCAACGGTCTGACAAGTCTGGTGTGCCGACGGTCCAGATGCAATCTGGAGGTATAGGGCTAATCCAACGGTGCTGGAGTGGTCTGGACGAACAGCACTGGGGCGAACTTCATCGGAGCACAGGAGGTGTTCCTTAGATCCGATGATCGATCAGGAAGCACCGGATGGATTGTGGAAGGCTTCCGCGTCGACTGCGTGGACCCGATGGAGCAGCCACCAACCGAATGGGCATGCCGACGAAGGGGACCTGGAGCTACTCCAGCGAGTCTCGGATGGATGGAATCGGGGGTCTTCAGCACATGCTTTCACCTGCAAAGGGCAGCTGGGACTCGGGGCGATGCTCCGGTCCAGGTTATTGGAACTCAAAGCCAATGAAGCGGAGGGAGGCGGGCATCGATCCCAAGCGAAGATGGCAGGAGGGACCTAAATCCTAATCTCGACATGATGGTCGAGGCTAAGGGCGATCAGGTTGCGGAGCAAGATGTGGGGTGAGCGTGTGGGACGATCGGAGCAGCTGGAAGTGGGTGACGGAGCTCCGACCGGCTGGTCGGAGCTGGCGAAGGCACGGCAGCGATAAATGGAAAGATTCGATCGAACTGTGAAATGGGAAGGATATAAGGGTTACCTGAAGGTCAGGATGTGCTCCTGAGCTCCAGGCGAGGGTGGTCGTCGGGGTGATGGCCTCGACCTCGATGCGGAAGTCAGGGGAGGCTATTTGCGGCGGAGGTCCAGCCACGAAGGTCGAGCATCGGCTCTGCTGCACCAAATCGTGCGCTAAGCGGTGCTCCAGGCAGCTGTCACTCAGTTGGAGGTGGCTAGGGTTAGAAATGGGGGTGAGGCACGAGTTGCCGTCGGAGAGCGGATGAGAAGCTTTATAGCATTCCTAGGAGGCTAGAAAAATCAGGTGGAAGCATGCAACCCTAGGAATATCCGTGCCTTCCTAGGGATTCATGAAGGTCATGGATCCACGGGGAAGATGCGGGCGAGGAATCAGGGTGAATGGACGTGTGATCCGATGGGAAGAAATAGGAGAAATCGGTCCGGTGAAACGGTCGGTTTGGGTCAAGCCCTATAAGAGGGGGTTGACTCGGGTCAATAATCTGGCGTGGACCAATCACAAGCGGTAGGGGAAAAGACAAAATAGGCCAAAGGACAAAATAACAGAGAAAATTGAATATAAAAAATTAAAATTAATAAATGAATTTAAATTAAAAATGAATAAAATGAAAAATGTTTATTATTTTTCAAGGAATTTTTCTGTGATATTTATTTATTTTTTTTGAAAAAATTAGTCTATATACAATATAGTGTAGTATATATAGGTATAATATATCTATGTATTTTGTACAATTATATTTAATTTGTTATTTTTACAAAAATACCCCAATTTTATATTTTATTTATTTACAACATATATTTTGGGAGTAGAAAATAATTTTTATTTTATTTTTATTATTAATTTACTGGTATATTATAAATAGAGAAGGAATCATATATACATGTATTATGTACAAGGGAGAGAGAGTTTTATTTTATTTTTATTTTTCTATTTTTTGCTTTATTTTTAAAAATATATATACAAGGACGTAAAAAGAATATTTTATTTTTTTGGAAAAAATAATTATTTATTTACACCATGATATATACAATATAGAGTGGGCCCTATCTCTCTCTACTTGTTTTATTTGGCGATCAGGCCAATGCATGACCCTCTCTTGGGGTTTGGGTCATTCTGTATTTATTCTAAATGCCTCCTTCCTTTTTCTTTTCCTTTATTCTTTTATTTTTGCACAAATACATGCTAATTATGGAATATTAACACATGCATGCATATTGCTAACTTATTGTATTTACATCTATTTACATGATGCTTTGCCAAATAATTTGCTAAAATAAAAGAATAAAGAGTGATGATCAGGGATTCATCAGCACGTAATACACATGATGGATGGATGACGGTTGCCCTGGACTCTATTGTTGTGCTTGTTCTTTCTACTCAACAGAAGTCGTGACTATTGAGCTCACAGACTGACACGAGTTGATTTTGCTGACCAGCAGCTCCGGCATCTTGGTGATCTGTTAGAGTTTGTCTCGATGCTTGGTTCTTTATTCGAACACATATAATTTTTCCAGATCCTATGATCATTTCTCTATTATGTCTACTTGTATAGGTGGCTTCAATGATGCTCAAGTTGGTGCTCTCGTCCATGTCCTCATCATGTGAAGGTGCCATGTTGATGGTTTTATGGTGGATCTACGATTGTTTTCGATAAGAATTGGATGAAGATAGATCAGCTTCTCAATATCTACCAGACTACTTCTTCATCCCTGTTAAAGTGAGAGCCACCACACATGGTATCAATCAACCTCTAACTCTCTTGAGTCAGGCCTCCACAAAAGTATTGGACCAGACTGGTCCTAAGGATATTGTGATGGGGCAACTTCTCTAGCAAATCCTTGAATCTCTCCCAGGCTTCATGTATGAATTCATGGGGTCCTTGAGAGAAATTTGAAATCATGGCACACATCTGATTGAGATGACCTAGAGGGTAAAACTTTTGAAGGAATGCTGACTTGAGTTAATCCCATGTCATCACTACCTTTACCAAATGATCAATCTAATATAAATCCTTGTACTAAAGGTTGAATGGAAAGGTAGTCATTTTTACTATACCTAATGGGATGTTAGCGTAGTAAGTGGTTTCGTAGATGCATCTGAACTGGTGTAGATGGATGTAGGGTTCCTCATTCGTGTTCTTGTGGAACGAGGGAATAAGAGAAAAGAGCTGCGATTTCAGCTTGAAATGTTTATGGAATGGGGGAATTCGGATCCACTCGATCATCTGGCCGACACCAGGATTATATGTCTTCTTCAAAGTAGGCTTAGGAGCCTCTATTTTTTCCTCTACTTTCAGTCCACGGAGTCCATATGCCCATGCTTCTCCTCCTCCTCCTCTATTCTCTCTATCTCTTCATAGCTCCAATAACATATCCTAAAAGGCAACCTGTGCTTCGGCCAGTGCAGTTAGTTGTGTATGGATCGCTTGTATGGTTGCGAGCATCTGTGCGTTAACTTCATTATGCTTAACTTGTTGTCCCTTCTTTTTAGGAGCCATTTTTGATGTAGACGAAGCAAATTCCATATCGGATTCTTTAGCTACACAAGGAAATGTATCTTAATCAGACTGTAATCGATCACCAAATGTAGAGAAATGTTCGGAATTAGGTTCAATTCTGAACATTATTGGATTAGGTAGTGCGTATCGACAAAGGAGGAATTTTGGGACAAGTGTGAACTCAATTAATAGATGAAAAGGAGAATGAGGAGTATTGTGAGTGGTTCATAAAATATGAACCGGTCATGCGAGAATTGCCTCGAATTATTGGACATATCAGAGTTGTGGAGTCAGTTTTGGTGTTCTCAGAGTCTAGACTAAGCCATCCAAGATCTGACATCTTGAGAAACAAAAAGAGTGGAGATATGGAATAATGAGCCTGAGGATTAACAAGGAATAAAATGAAGAGAAATAAGAAAAGGCTCAAAGTGAGCAAAAAGAAAAAGAAATGATAAAAGAAGTGAAAAGGAAAGGCGCAAGAGCGTAGAACTGAGATCTTTGACCTAGAATAGATCCAAACAAACCCCAATGCAATTGGGTTCACCAATTCAACATAGATGAAGCCATAAAAGTTCAACTTTTTATCTTGTCAACTTTATTGATTGTTTCATGAAATGTTATCAAACTTAGTGCTTAGCATTACCCTATAGGCGAATGTGTAATAGCAAACAAGCGCCCTACACTTCCCACTGCCTTTGTAACTAGTAGTCTACACTTTTTGATGTCCTTGATATCTGATCTGGGCCTGCTACTTAGCTAAAGAATAGAGAGAGGAAGCTAGTGTAGCGAATCAAATACTTCCCCCTTGCAGGGTACTCAGACGTTGAACCATAAGACAAGGACTCGCCATCATAGTTCCCCTATGCTCAAGTAATTCAGACTAAGTCAGCAAGAAAATTTAACCCTACGCGCCCATACATCGATAGAAGCGATATTACTTCACAAACCTAGGCGATAATCAAGGCAGCCACATACTGGTATTTGGGCTCTATTCCTTAAGGGTTGCGCCTCACCTAGTCTGGAAGGTACTTGAAAATAATGTGGGCTTTAAGAACCCAATACAATGAAGTCCATTACATATTTTAATTAGGGTCAAAATTTATTTAGCAGTATCTTTTTTTAGTTTTTGAAGTTTTCAAATTTTTGAGTATTTTTCAAGAAATATCAACTAGTAAATTTTTTGATTTCCTTTTTATTTAAATCCAAGAAAAACTGAGGGAGATGTCTGAAAAGTTGATGCATGTCAAATCAATGAATGCATGCAAAGATATAAATGCATACTTTGATCCATCGTTCTATATGCAAAGTGGTCTGCGCATAAATGCAAGATATTCTATATGCTATGCATTTGAAGAAATCACCCTAAGATCAAGAATTGCTATTAGCATGAAGAATAAATTGATTTTACTAAGTGCAAGCGAAGAGACTATATGTGGATGTGGAAAATTAGTCTTTGGACCTAGTTTACCGAACAAGCAATCCTCAATAACTAAGGGCTCAATCAGTGAAGACATGAAAAATAAAAAAAGTGAAAGACACAAATAGCGAGAAATAAATGAAAAAGGAGAAAATAGGGAGAATAAAAAGTGAGAATGTGAATAAAACTCGTAAAAATCGTGCAGTCCCCAAGTGAACAAACTCTTGGTAAAATAGACCCGATGTGACTAATTGTCTAGGGAGTCAAATTATTACAAATTTATTTATAAATGTCTCTTTTTCAAAAAAAACTAAATTATCCTAAGCTACTTTGCTCCTCTCGGTCTCTTGCACTTCTTTATTGCTCGCTCATGCCGGCCTGTTACAAATTGTTCGTCGGCCTCGCTTAGGTGCTCTGGACTCCTAAGAAACCCACCCTCACTCTACGGGCCCTCATAAAAAGTCAACAAGAGAAAGTTATTGGAACAGATAAATAATTATCAAAAAAATAAAAGTAGATAAAGAAAATAAGTAGGCTATATTTTATGTGCAATCTACTCTACGCGTTGTGCTCCTCAGTAATGGTGCCATTTGTTTACTTGAAAGCTGGTCTAATAGGGCTAACAAGCTAGCCTAGTAATCACTATGATGACCAACTCTCAAATAATCAACAATCAAATCCATAATTAAATGATAATTCAATCCAAGTGTAAGATGTGAGTTAGAAATTTATTTTATTTAACTCTACAAATTGTGTGTATAGGCAAGTATGTGGTGTAGAACGCTAGGGGGCAAAATGGTAGGTAGTTAATGATTGTTAATTATTTTTAATTAATAATAATTGTTTTGTATTTTTCTTGCTTTTTTATCTTATTTTTATGTGTGTTTTTTACTGTAATTGATTTTAGGGATTTTTAGTTGTTTTATAATTTTTTATGTTTCAATTTTGAATTTTATATTTCCTTTTTAATTTTGAAAATTTTAATTTCTTTTTTATTTTTAATAAGATATATAATTGTATTTAACAATATATATTATAGATATTATAAGTAATATATAGTTAATACGTATAATATAACTATTTATAATTTTATTTAAGTCATAATATATCCAAAATATAGAAAATAAAATATTTTTGTATTTTTTTTATAATTTTCTCTATTTTTGGTCATTTTTATAGAATTTTTCTTACTTTTATGGATTTTTAAAGTAATAAATTATACAAAATAATGCACGGATTATTTATCCAAGATTTTTTTGTGTTTAATAAATATAAATAAGTTCAAAATAAGGAAAATTGGGGATGCCAACATGGCTACCCCTGCCCCTATTTTTCATATTTTTATTTTTTTAAAATATCATCAAATATATTCATCTATATATCCCTCCAATATGCCATTCGAATTTCGTCAGAAACAGAGACTCCCCTCCATCTAGAACATGTAATTTTAATGGTCTAAACATTACTGTAATTGACCTTTTCTAGATGGAGGGCATGTGAGTCTCAGTTTCTTACGAAATTCGAATGACATATAGGAGGGATATATAGATGAATATACTTTGTGATATTTTTGAAAAAATAAAAAAAATGAAAATGGGAGGGGGGCATCCCCTTGAACCCTCAAAATAAATCCAAAGCTATTTTTAAGAGATAATATTTGTAATATAGAAAAATTCTCAAGTAGAAAGAAACAATTTTGGATTTTTAGATATTTTTTTTTAAGTTTTATAAGGTTTTCAGGGTTTTGTGATTTCTAGGCTTTATATTTTATAGTTTTAGGGATTTTTGGATATGTGGTAGTATATAATATAATGTAGCTATTATATTTTTTTGAAATTTTGTAAAAGGTTTTATAATTTTTATGAGTTTTTATTTGTATATAAAAATAAAATACGTATTTCTAGATTTTTAATAAATTGAAAAACAAGCTAAATGCTAAAATAAAAGTTATGTGAGGTTCAACATGACAACACGCATCTACACTAACTTTCCTATAATTTATAGCACAATAAAAATACTTAATATGACAAATATACACAAAATAAAAATACCACAGTTATAGGGGCCTATTTGCAAGTATATGAAACATGTCTTTATTTAATAATTGGTCCAAGCATGAATATTTATAGAGCCTCATGTGTTGCTACAAGTGAGGTAGAAGGACTAAATAGTAATAACAATAAAATACAAGGTTCTTCTTGTAAAATATTTGATTTATTTTACATGGGAAATAATATTTACAATATGTAAAAGAAATACAAAGAAGAGAGGGGAACTTGTGTGATATACCCAAGAGTTCACGTGGGTCGTGCGTAGGGCAGAGATATGCGGCTGGAGGTGCTCCATGTGTCCACACTTAAGATCTAGTGACAGATAAGGCACGACAGTTCATTTAAATACAATTGCCTAGATTAGATGTGGGTTGAGGCTTGATCGAACGATTGATAGAGTGAGATAGATGAGGATCCTAACGCTTGGTCTAGGAGGGCATGCGATGTCCGACAAGTCATCTCTAGGAATCGTTGTATCGATTGCTCTCATGGTACTTGGATCTTGAACAAATCAAATTATCAACAATCAACCCATGATATAGATAAATAATGTATAAAATGTAAGGAGGAATTTATTATATCCTGCAAAATGTGTATAGTGACAAAGTAGCAGGGGTCGAACCACTAAGAGAAAGATGAGGATATGTAAAATTATTATTAATTAATAACTAATAATAACTATTATTGTATGTTTTTGTGCTTTTTCTGTTTTTTATGGGTTTTTAATTAGATTTGTTTTTTATGGATTTTCTATGGTTTATAATTTTTATATTTTTGAATATTTATTTTCTTTTTTTACTTTTGTGAATTTTAAATTTCTTTTTAATTTTTAAGATATAATATATTTATATATATTAATAATGATATTATAGATATTATAAATAATATATAGAATATACTGTTGGACATGCGAGCCCACGGCGAGCCATTATGCAATAAATATTATTGCGAATATCATTCCCTGATCTGAAATGAAGAATAATTAATTTGCATAATAGGTCCATTAGTACAATTAGGGTTATGTACCATGGCCATCTTGATGATCATACAACTGTTGATTTTGTTATTGAATCATAGAGGTTGGTGCTTGGATGAAAATCTAAAGAGTTAGATTGAAGACTCATCAAGCATCGTCAAATGATTATTAAGAGAGGATCTCCAGCTTGAGTAGGATATGGAAATCCTTTCTCACTTGGCTAATATATGACCGACCTATTGATGCAGGTCCTCTGCATAGGAATAGAGATTCGAAGGTGTCAGATTAGATAGGTCAAAGAGTTGACTTAACGAGATTGAGATAACCAAAGTCCTATATCGTATGCTGTCATGATATAGGCATGCATCCTCTGACCGGAGACAGATGTGTTACTATATGTCTGAGTATGTACATTTGGCAGATCAATAGGTTGATGACCTAATCAACTCATACGATCTCTCAAAGGGATCATACAGGTTCACTTACCGAATCGGAAGACATGAGCTCACTCGTGAGATGTTGGGAAGAATCAAATTCCGTGCACGGTCGTCTCGCTTTGGAAGCTTGACTGAATTTGTAGGTTTGATATATACTTTTGGAAAGTATATGATCAAGACCTAGGTATGATATATGCTTTTGGAAATTATATGATCAATACTGACTCCCAATGATCGAATGAGAAACTTAATGGTAAAACTCTGAAGTAGACAATGTAAAATTGATCTTATACTTTGGGATTATTCTGGGTCTTCCAGTATGCAGGATGTACAGGTATTGGGAATACCTGAGGGTGATGTGATCATAAACGATTGTATAACCATGACGCTTCCATTCCTAGGGAGTGATGAAATGGGTCTGGATTTTAGTGACTCCTCTTAGTAGAGAAGTGATCTGATCTTGGTCCAAATATTGGACATTGATCTGAATGTGATTCAGATGCAATTAGAAGATTAGATTTACGGTCTTGATTTAATCAAGCATCTATGGGAGGCCCGAGATCTGGAATTGAGATGTGATCTCAATATCCAAGTCACTATACATGGAACAATACAATCACCCTGTCCTTATCTCCAAGTATCCGCGGAGAAAGCGCATTATCCTTGAAAGAGTTCAGGATAATTTCATTGTTGATATAAGTATCTGAGCACTGAAAAAATGGATAACTAAATGTGATTTAATTATCATGAATAATATGAATTTAATTCATATTATAAGGAGAGTTATCTTAGATAATTAAATGTGATTTGATTATCAAAGATGTGAATAATATGAATGTGATTCACATTATTTAGACACATGAGAATAGAGATCCAAGATGATTAAATGTGATTTAAATATCATGGATATGAATAATGTAGATAGCACTATCCATATTAATCATAGATATTATAAATGTGATTTATACCATATAAGAGAGAGCAATTTGTAATTCACATTTGTTAATTAAATATTGATGTGAATTGGATTCACATTGAACAATTAATTGAAAGTGTATTTCACATTTTATTTTGGGTTGTGGATGTGATTCACATTTTTCCAATGGCAAGATTGTAATATTCACAAAATATTTATGAATTATTTTTGTTGAATAATTTACAACAAGTGTTATTGTAAATCTTGGAGATTTCCATGGAATGATATAATCTCATGAGATATCATGAGATTACATGAGATTGCCACCAAATGCTATATTATGGAAGGAGGCAATCTTCATTCCATAATATCCATGCTTGATTGATTTAATTTAAGATTAAATCATATTGATTTATCAATATATATTTAACCTAAATTAGATTAATTGTTGTTGCTTTTTACCAACATAAATCTTAGCCATTAAAAGAAACACAAATCAATGAGAGCCATTGGATTTGTGTTGTCCATGGATTGAGATCCATGGATTCCAAAACATTATAAAAGGAGAGGCAACCCCATTACTCTTTTTTACACAAAGAGAACATATCTCTCTCTCTCTCTTTCTCTCTACACGTCAGCCCTCTCTCATCCTCTCTCATGGTCGTCCACCATGGATGCCCTAGAGAGAGTCTCCATCACCGTAGCGTCGTCGTTATGCTGCCCGATCGTTTGCTCGTGGATCTCCGTCTCCTTCAATGCGCCTTGCTCGTGAAGAAGACGTCATATCTCGTGTGTCGAGATCAGGAGATCCACTTCTTGGATCATCAACATGGATTGCGAGAAGCACGCGATTCATCCCCGTGCTCGCAAGCGTCTCCTCCGTCAAATCAGACCTGAGACAGGAGGTCTCTTCATTTAGAGACTCGATCGCAACTGCGCTTCAAGAGGAAATCCTATTACTTGTTTGTGATTTAGACGAAACGATCCGAGAAGTGTTCTTGGATTATGCGGTTTCGTCGCATGAAAATTTTTAATTTCCGCTGCATAGAACAACTAGTGCGACTAGTCGTTCCTCGTCATATTCGATACGACGCTCATGCTTCCATGATGCGCTTGAGGATTATCCCATATTCTTCAAGTGGTATCAGAGCCTTAGGTCGAAGGTTTTGGATACGATCTATAAAATCGAAGGCAACTTGGGTTCATTAGGGTTGCGAAAGTTTTATCGCATTTCATTTTTGCATCTCTGTTTAGTGATTATTTTCAACCTTGTCTAAATTGTTTGAACATGAAAATAAACTTGGATTTTGTTCCCCATTAAATAAGGAAACCATAGGATCTAAGTTTACGTAATTTAAATTCCGTTTGCTCGAGATATGATTGTTTTAATGAACATGTATTCACTGTTGCGGGAACTGCAAATCTTAACATGATTAATGAGTTAATTACTATTTTGATCCGCCTAGAAATGTATGAAATATCACTTACGTTCTGTCCTAAATCAAATTAGCAATCTTTGAAAATTGATTTTGTCTAATTTGGATTTAAATTGATTGAGATATGTTAATTTTAGTAAGTAGGGGTCACTGCTGAAATTACCGTCCTAATCAAGAACCATGTGATTGTCAATTAGTGAAATTAATTGTTAATTTCATGAAATATTTATGGAAAATATTTGAGAAATATTTAATGGTGATTATTTCCTTAATTGACTTGACCTCAACCAACAATTGATTAGATTTGACCTAGATCATAATTGGAAACACAATCAACAAACAACTTACTTGAATATGATTGGGAATTTGGTTAGCAAATTTCCTTATAATAAAAAATATTTTGATTATTACTATATGGTATAATTTCCGTTGAAGAACTGATGATCATCTTAAGTACAAAGTTATTGTCTCGGCATTATTTTTTCCCGAGGCGAATATGGTGTCTAGTCGGGGATCGCTGGGGTAGCGGGTCGCACCAATTGTGGTCCGTCCCACTCCCACCGGTATTGGCCATGACAGCGGGTAGGGAACGAATGATGCCTGAGAGATCATGATGTATTTTCTAATTATTAAAATTCAAACTAATACGTACTTTGATATAATACCATATATTCATGTAAAATCAAGTTTTTTGATTGAATTGAATTGATAATTAGATTAATGTGATTAAGTTAATTATATCCAATTAAAAACACTCTATTATGAATAGATGTGTATTTCCCTTGGAAGAATTAATTATATGAATATGATTCATAATAATTGATTAAAATTTGAATATGATATGGAGGATCACATAAGTGACATCCATGGTCTCCCGTCAAGGAGAAGGGTTCCATCGCCAGATATTGTATATGGGAGACGCATGTACGAAGTGACAGCTCCTGCATACGATCCATTTGGATCGAGCTCGTCGCTTCTCGAAAGAGTAAGGACGTATGCGTAGTGACCCCAATATCGGGTCCTCATATTATTGGGGCAATATTGGATTGCGCATAGCGAGTTGTATTCCTGTTGACGGTTGGTTCAATTAATGACGGGTCAACATCACCTTAGGGGTGGTGGGCCCGGGTGTTAAAGATCGAATTGGGAGATGCAAGTTGGACTTGCAAGGTGGAATGTGTTCCCGGTTCTTTTTATCTGAGTTATAGGTTCTCATATTATTGAGATGTAACAAAGATAAGGAAGGAGATCCCAGATCTTGCTTGAGATATAATGTTAAGTATATCTCTTACATTGAAAGTGATTAAGGGAATGAACTTTCATTATTGACATGGCAAGACAACTTTGATATAAAAATTCCTAAATCAAAGTAAATTATATATTTATATGTTTATGCAAATTTCTTATTTTAGATAATCCTTCTTTAATCCCACTCAATGTTATACTCAATAATAACCAGTAGAATATCATGGATTGGACCCATGATCCAGATATTGTACTTGCAATTGGACACATAATGTATGTGGTTGCAATGTGCAAGTTTCCTCATAATAATGAGGAATGATAATTAAATAGACAATAGGACTAAAACCCTAGGGTTTGTATGTCTCTATAAGTCTTGATCTCATCGAATGTACTTTTGAAGTGACATGTCGACAATGATCATAATTATCAAATAATCCTTATAAAATCTAAGAAGATGTTGTGGCATACATATGTGCTCTCAACATATAATCATGAATGGCATGGTTCTCTGCATTATGCAGAATGGTGGCTCTATGAGAGATGATGTATTCAAATTGTTTGAGTACCTACCTGAACCAATGTTTTAAGAGTTTAGATGGATGTAGATATGATGAGTGTCATCATTCTACTATCTATACTCTATTCTTTCATGAAGCTTCAGAATATTCATATTGTATGAATTGAATGAAGCATGTATAAATATTGAAATACTCTTATATTTAAATTTTTGATTTCGACATAAGAGAGCCTTTGTCTTGAGAAATGCTTGCTTATAGATAAAGGGAGAGTAGTGGAAGCATGGGTTGGACCCAAGTAAGAAGGAAGGTCAAGAAGTTGACTGTACTTATGTGACTTCCATATGACATCCAAATAGTTGTATGAATGCCAATACTGCAATAAGTTGATGTATTGATATTGTGACTATCTTGTCTATCTACGATCCTTAGAGAAGGATCCAGATGGTGCATCAGTAAAATCTACATCTACATATAATCATTGAAATTAAATTTCTTATTTGATAAGATCAAAGTCTAATAATTGTATCTTATTATTCTAACAACACTTGCATTTGGTTGCATATGTATTAGTGATAACGCGTCCCACTACCCTTGTTAATTCGAGCAAATTAATGTTCAAATTAATTACTAATGTTCGTTGCAGTCGGATAATGAGAGCAAATCAAAAACCACTTTTAATTATATTCAAATTAATTTCGAGCGGTAATTTTTTTTACTTGGTTGGAATTCCAAGGTCGAACTCAAGGAGGCAGCTGTCTCCTTAGGTTGATTTGAAGCAAATTTCCAAGGTGTGATTTTCGGGGAATAATTTTTTTGGTCTTTTTCGGTTTTTATGCAAGACACATGCAAAATCAGGCCAAATTACAAGTTAAATTAAAAATATAGACAAATTAATTCAAAAAATTATGAAACTTGGCCAGATGATGAAGAGGGATGAAATTAGATAATCCTATTTTTTTTGGAATTTTTAGATGCGCGGATAATAAAAAATGCAGACTTTAGTGAAAATGACTAATCCAGTTTTAATAATTAACAAACGGTGATATTTTTTAGAAACAAAATTAATCCAAATAGGTCTAATTAAGAGCTATCCAAATCAACTTGAATTTCGTTAAAACACTTCATAGTTGATTAATTAAAAATCGATTAATATTTTCACTAAATGTTTTTTTAAGACAAACTATGCGTGCAAATGGTGTGATTTTCTGATATGTTTCAGCAGAGACTTATATCTACCAATGATGATTTTTCAGAAATTTTTCGATAAGCAGATAATGCGAAATCAATTAATCAGTGAAAATGGGTAAAATATTGCAATTTTTACCAAATTAAATTCCGTAAATATTCTACGAATCAGAAAAATACTAATAAATGATGAAATGGTAGAACAAGAGTTATGCTACACAATGCAATTTTCGAAATTGAAAATGGACAACAGAATGATGACTAAATAAACGTGCAAATGCAGGGGTATGAATGCAATACAAAAAAGGAATACGAACTCAAATGAAGAACAGGGACTTACATGCAATTAGCAGAAACTTGGAATTTTTATAAAAACTTGCAAAGGGCTGCAAGTGTCCCCTTTGTAAATTTCCTTTTTTTATTGTGTGATAGCTTCTTCTCTGTTTTGGAGATGAAACAGGCGAGGAGCTTCACGGTGGCGAGGAAGAAGGCGGCCAGCGTTGGAGGGGCTCAGAGGGTGGGCGTGCGAGGAGGCGACCGACGGCTGGAGGAGGAGGTTGAGATGCACGGACGGGCTGGAGCGGTGCCGGCGTTGGAGCAGGCAGCAGCCGCGCGCGGGGCCGGTGAGAGGACGTGGGCAGCTGCGGAGGCGGCTGTGCGCGCATAGCTGTGAGGCACGTGGCGGAGGGCAGGAGGATCCCCTCCGGGGGTGGGCGGCTGGAGTCGACGGTGGGGCTCGCGCACGGGGTCTGGAGCGCGGAAGGATTCGCGATGCGGGGCCGCGTGGCGCGCGGGGCACAGGCGGGCGGAGGACCTCGCGCGGAAGGGCGGCGCCCAGCCGCTGCTGGTGGTGAGGGCGAGTGGAGGCGGGCCGGTAGCACGCACGCGGCCTTGCGGTTGGGCACGCGAGTGGGAGCGACAGCCTGGTTGGAGGTAGATGCACGTGGTTGGTGAAGAGGCGGAGTAGTCGACGGTGAGGATGACGTCGGGAGCTCCTCGCTCGTCGACACACAACGGAGCGGGAGAAGGGGGGATTGCGGCCTGGCTGGGGTGTGGCCGTACATCACGCCTCACTATACATGGAGGAGATGGTGGGAGGGAACACGGGCGAAGTGCGGCGGCCGCAGCTGGTGGTGCAGTGGTTGGCTGGCGATGGTAGGAGTCCGATGGCGGCCACGCGGCACGGAGCCTCGGTGGATATACCTGCAATGAAAGAGAAAGCTCGAGCCGAGCTCGGCTATGGTGGAGGTGCGGCGGCACTCTAGCTGAAGGTGGAGATGGAAGAAGGGAGAGGGAGAGAGACATGGGGAGGGAACATGGGATTTCACAAAATCCCCTGTTTCACATGCATTTGTTTAGCGGCCTTAAATGTTGGATTAATCAGTTGATGAAATTGTTTCGAAAAATTAATTAAAAATCATCACTGCGTTTGCAACGTGTGATTTATCCGTGGAAACAAAATTTGTTTGGCGATTTGATGGATGGAAGATGGTGAATCGAGGAGAGCGAGAGAGAGAGAGAGGGTGTGTGATGAGGAAGAAGAAGAGAAGAGAAGAAGATTACCTGTAGGTGGGATGCATGGGTGCCTAGGAATTGCTGAGGCAAGGCTCGGCCGAGGTCGTCGCTCGAAGCCGCAGCGAGGCTGAGCTTAGTATCTCCGCTTAGGTGGCTACGACGGTGATGAGATCACCGGATCTCACCTGCGAGACGGGTCGTTGTCGCTCGATGGGAACTCTTGGAGCTGTCACCTACACGATCTCAGAGTTGGACCTCTCTCCTCTTGAGTGGTGGATGGGGATGAATGGAGGAGTGGAAGGGATTATAAAGAGGAGAAGGTGGAGGTTGGAGAGGACATGGAGAGAGTGGGAGAGATGGAAGATGGAGTGGAGAAGATGGGGTGGGATTTGGAGGTGTCGAAGTGGCCTCTCTCTTAAGTTAAGGGAGAGTGGGAGAAAAATGGGTAGAGAAGAAGCTTAGTCGTTGATGATATATCCTTTCATCCGATGGCCCTGGATGAAGGAGGGGGTGGCATAAGTGGATGAATGAGGAGGCGACACGTGTTGGCTCCAGGAGATGCCACGTGTCGCTCCCAGAAAAATCTACAACTAAATACAAATAAAAATTGGAAAGAAATAATAAAAGAGGCTAAATCAAAAAGTGATCAACACAAAAGTTGCTCGTCTCGATGAGATCTACAACTTTTGTGAAGGGCCGAAAATCAAAGGAAGTGATCTGTACAAAAATGTATTTTTGGGTGGAACCTTATAGATATAAAATACCGTATTTTATCTTTTCAAACTTTTTTGTCATTTTTAATTAAGAGAAAAATCAAAATAAAAATAGAGAAAATATGAGGAAAATATTTACAACTTAATCTATTTTTTTTGGATTTTTAATAAATAAAAAATTGAAATAGTAAAATACATGGGTAAAACTGTCATTATGTACAATGTACAAAAGGGGCCCAAAATCCAAGTTTTGGATACGAGCTCCGATTTTAATGAAATTGGTCTTGTTTCGAAGGTCTCCGAATGTATATTACTTTAAAAGTGAGTAGACCTAATTCGGAGGTTGTATGAGAGAGATATGTGCATTTTTAAGGTTCAAGGTCTCCAATTGGGTTTGGTGGTTTATTGGTTAATTTTACAAGTTAATATTTTTTGATATTTTTCTTTAATTAATGTTAGTAATATATACACAACAGAGTTGATTTTATTGGATTTGGAGTTAGTATAAAATATATACAAATAAGTGAAATATGGTGAATATACATGTGAATATTTACAAGTGAAATTGGCTTCTTATTTTATGTAAATATGAATGCTAAAATGCATATATTATGCTTGCAAGCATGAATGCTAATTATGCAATATAAAGGGAAATATGCTGCTATTTACTCGGGAACAAAGCTCTATTTTCAACTTTTTGAGTGATGAATCACATATTCGTCAAACCCCTATACTTAAACCTTGCTCGTCCCCGAGAAACTAAAATGAAATGCAAGAGTGAAATGATTTTGGGTTCCATACCAAGGTCATGAACAAAAGTTGAAAATGGGGCTTGACTCTACCTTTGGATTAATGGTGTGGCGGAACCTTATTGGGATCTGAATTTAAGACCTAACAGACTTCAAGTTCCACAAGTCTTCTATTCAAGACGCCTCAATAGTCAGGTCAGAACAAATCCTCAGACGCAAATTTCTGATGACTATGCTTCTTACTTGTACTGTGTAAGTGAGATGTAACTCTCCACATCAGAAATGGCTCAGAACCAGCCTGCTCTAACAAGGTAACTCAAATAACCCGATCCAGTAACTCTTTCCTCGAGGAGCGGGGTATTCCCTTCTAAGTTCAAGTGCGACCAGCTCAAGAGGAGTGGGTGGAGAAAAGAATGGACGGTAGCCAGTGTAGCTACCTATCCCGGGATGCCTGACCAGTGTAGCCAAGTCATCCAGCTGCAGCCTTCTTGCTAATATACATACTCCGACAGGTATTTTATTTTCACTTGGACCCGTCTGATTTTTTTGGAGTTTTTGCATTTTTTTCCTTTTTTTTCTTTTTTTTCTTTTCTTTTTTTAAACTATATACTAGGTGCAACATGTACAACAGGAGTTTTTCCTCTTGAGCCAGTAGACTATCCCTCTTTTGAAGCATTATTGCAACCCACAACATCCTATCCTTAGATGTCAACACCACCAGACTAGGTTGAGATGCACTACCCTCCCTAGAGGAGGACGGATGTTTCCACCCGTGTGCTACTCCAAGCTAAAGGATTCTACCTCCTCACCACCTCATGAATGAAGAGCTACGTACATTGTGCTTGTCCAAGTTAGGTCACTATCTAAAATAATCATGCGTGTGCACGAGATATTCTAGTTAGACTAATCAAGATGACATGTGAACATAGACTTGCGGACTCAAAGAATTAAGTCACTTGACCTGAGAAATCTTAACTCCATTTCCTATAAGGTTCCTCTGAAATTAGGTGGATTAAGGTCAAATCAAGTCCATCCTCAATATCTACTCATAACTTGGTGCAGAACCCACTAGCTTTTCACCTTGCATATGCAAGATATGAAGATGAGATGCAGATGACATGCTATGAAGATGAATGAAATGCAAGACTCTTTGTTTTTTTAATGCAAAGATGATATGCAAGAGTAAATAAGAAGCCTATTTTCTTTTGTTTTTTTGTTGTTTTTTTGTTTTTTTGTTTTTTTGGTAAACATCCTATGTTACAACAATTTACAAGAGTTTTATAAGTATTATACAAATTATACAAGTGTTATACAGGTATACAATTTTTTTAAATTTTTACCCACCCGTAATTATTGCAAAATATATACAAAAAATACGCGAAAATACGTGAAAGTACGAGATATGGGTAAAGTATATATGTAATATATACACGTCCCCCTATACTTAGCGTGTGCTATGTCCTCAGAGCATGAAAAGCGAGGAAAAAGACATAGCTCGTGCTAAGCATAGGAGAGCTAAAATAATAAAAATGTATAGAAGACGCTCCGCCCCCTATACTTAGGCTTTGGCAGCCTAAGTGTAGAAGAAGATCAAAAATGGGGCGAGCAGGGTTAAGAGGAGAAATGGAGGAGTATATACACGGCGGGCATCGGTCCCCCTCCCCCCTATACTTAGGCTCTGGTCAGCCTAAGTATAGGACATGAGTGAGTGTGAGAACCGATGTGATCTGGAGGATGTACAGTGAACAGACTCAGGTGGCTCATCCCCCCTATACTTAGGATCTGGTCATCCTAAGTATAGTCCAAGATAGTGATCAATGAGGTGGGGATGGGTTACTAGAGTCGTAGGGAAAAATGACAGAATGTACAGGAATGATGATATATACAAGTGAGTCGGTCTGAATCTTTCAAGATGCTGCTGATGGCTAGAGCTCACTGCTGCAAGGTCTCATACGCAGCTCGAGGTGTATCTGCTGAATTTGTCTCGCACATGAATACAATCTCCTCAACATGGACTAACTACTCATTGGATTCAACGAAGTGCTTCAACAGTTGTCCATTCACCAGGAATGTCGGTGCGTCATCTGCAAGATCTGAGATCTCGACACATCCACTATCATGCACCGTACGGACGACAAATGGGCCTGTCCACTTGGACTTCAACTTGCCTTGGAAGATCTTCAGCCTTGCATTAAACAACCATACCTTCTGTCCAGGAACAAAGGTCTTTCGTCTGATATATCTATCATTCCAACGCTTCACTTTGTCCTTGTACACCAAACTGTTGTCATATGCATGGTTTCTGACTTCCACAAGCTCATTCAGATCCATTTCTCTCTGCTTCTGCCCAATGTGTGTGTTCCAGTTGACCTTCTTGATTGCCCATTCTGATTTATGCACTAGTTCTGCGGGCAAATGGCACGGCTTTCCGAATACCATTCAGAATGGGGAGGTTCCTAACGGTGTCTTGTAAGATGTCCTATATGCCCATAGGACCTGATCCAAGATCTGAGACCAATCCTTCCTGTCTGGGCGGACAAGCTTTTGCAATATAGTTTTCACCTCCCTATTCGACACCTCAGCCATACCATTGGTCTGTGGGTGGTAAGGACTCGCGACACGGTGTTCGATGCCGTACTCCTTCCGGAGTTTCTTTACCTCCGGATTTACAAAGTGGCTACCCCCGTCTGATATCATCATTTTGGGGATCCCGAACCTAGAAATGATGTGCTCTCTGATAAATTTACATACAGTCTTGCTGTCTGCGGCTCGGGTCGGGATAGCCTCCACCCCCCTGGATAGATAATCTACCGCAAGAAGGATATACTCGAACCCGTGGCTAACAGGGAATGGGCCCATGAAATCGATGCCCCAGGCGTCAAAGATATCACAAATGATGACAGGCTGCATCGACATCTCATCCTTGGAACTAACGGTTCCTCCCATTCTCTGGCATACTGGACATGACTTCAGAAAGGTGATGGCATCGTGAAACAGAGTCGGCCAGTAAAAGCCACACTGAAGTACCTTCCATGCGGTCCTCTTCCCGGAGTGATGTCCTCCTGCCTCTAAGCTATGGCATAAAGAAAGGGCACTCCGGTATTCCTCCTGAGGAATACACCGTCTCCAAACACAATCCGGTTCCTCAAAGAAAAGGATCAGATCCTCCCAATGGTAGTGTCTAGCATCCGACTTCAGTCGATCGATGTGGCTCTTGGGCCAACCCTCGGGAGCCTTCTTGGAGACAAGATAGTTCACCATATTGGCATACCATGGGAGAGAGTCGACAACAAAAATCGACTCGTCAGGGAAGGAGTCTCGAATTGGTGAATCCTCATAAGTATTAAGATCTTCGAGACGAGAGAGATGATCGGCTACTACGTTCTTCTTTCCAGGTTTATCACGGATGTCCAAATCAGACTCCTAGATAAGCAAAATCTACCGAAGAAGATGCGCCTTCGCGTCCTTCTTCTCCATCAAGTATCGTAGCGTCGTGTGGTCAGTGAACACAATTACCTTGGATCCAATTAAATGAGATCTGAACTTGTCCAAGGCAAACAGTACCACAAGTATCTCCTTTTTCGTAACTGTATAGTTACGCTGAGCAGTATCAAGCACTTTGCTTGTGTAGTGTATCGTAAATGGGACGCCATCTCTCCTCTGTCCTAATACAGCCCCAACAGCAAAGTCTGAGGCATCCGTCATGATCTCAAAAGGTAGAGACCAATCTGGGGCTTGTAGGATAGGTGTGTTCATGATCATTCCTTGTAATAGCTTAAAGGCCTCGAGACATTTGTGATCAACAACAAACTCCATGTCTTTGCCTAAAAGCTCAGTTAGCAGTCAGGCAATCTTAGAAAATCCTTGATGAATCTCCGATAAAATCCGACATGCCCGAGGAACGACCGCAACTGCTTGATGTTGGTTGGTGGCTGGAGTCGTCTGATCACATCCACCTTGGCAGGGTCAACCTCCATTCCTCTCTTGGAGATGACATGCCACAACACAATGCCCTCCATCACCATGAAGTGACTTTTCTCCCAGGAGAGCACCAGATTGACCTCACAACATCGTTTGAGGACTCGGTCCAGATTCCTAAGGCAGGAATCGAAGGAATCGTCATGGACCGAGAAGTCGTCCATGAAGACTTCCAGGAATTCGCCGACCATTTCGGCAAATATAGCAATCATGCACCTTTGGAAAGTACCTGGAGGATTACATAACCCAAAGGGCATGCGCCTGAAAGCATAGGTACCAAAGGGGCATGTGAACGTGGTCTTTTCCTGGTCCTCCAGAGCTATGGCTACTTGATTGTAGCCCGAGAACCCATCCAAGAAACAGAAGAACTCTTTCCTCACTAGTCTCTCTAGGATCTGATCAATGAATGGCACGGGAAAATAATCCTTCTTC
Source organism: Ottelia alismoides (assembly GCA_037367405.1). NCBI lineage: Eukaryota > Viridiplantae > Streptophyta > Magnoliopsida > Alismatales > Hydrocharitaceae > Ottelia > Ottelia alismoides. The sequence goes on from JAZKJV010009004.1 coordinate 189,916, forward strand.
GTCGCGGCATTCAGGCGCCTGTAATCCACACAGACGCGCCACGACATGGGCACTCGCGTCACGATCTCCTCTCCGTCCTCGTTGGTGGTCGTCTGAATTCCCGATTTTTTCGGGACTACATGGATCGAGACCACCCATTTAGAGTCGGAGATGGGGTAAATGAAACCCGCATTGCACCATTTCTCTATCTCCTTCTTTACTACCTCTCATAAATTTAGATTCGAACGACGTTGGAATTCACGAGAGGGTTTGGCTCCATTCTCCAAGTAGATATGGTGCGAACACAGAGTGGGATTTATCCCGTGGAGATCGGAAATGCTTCAACCTATCGCCTTGCGGTTTTTCTCCAGGATCTCTAGCAAGGGAGATTCCTGCTCCTCAGTCAATCGCGAACTGATGATGACCAGATATTTCTTATCCTGACCTGCAAGGAAGGCGTATTTCAGTGTTTTGGGTAAAGGCTTGAGCTCAAGTATGGTGTGATCGTCTAGGAAATATGGCTCAATCGAATCTGGCTCGATGTTGGAAGTGGCTGGATCTTTCTCTGTAATTGCTACCACCAAGTTATTCAGCTCTGGAGTCGGATCGTCTAAGGTCTCCATGCAATCGGCAAAAGCCACGTCCGACTCGTCATCCTCATCTTTCGATTGTCCTAAAGAGGGAAGGACTGACAGGCCCAGCTGGGCCTCTAAGTCATCAAAGATGTAGGGCGATACAAGTTCTGAGCTGTACTCGTCTCTGAGAACCTCGCAAACTGACTCATGCACGGGATCATCTCCGGAGGGGAGGGACTCATTGGTGCTAGCTGGGTTCTGTCTTCATGGCCCAACTGTGTCTACATGATCGCAGTCTGCTTCAGTTGAAGAGTACTCGATGCTGGATTCAGAATCCGGTCTCTGCCATCTGGTCTGCTTCATCTCGAGTTCCTCATCTCCGCCTGGAGTTTGGAACAGGATCTTCCCGATCTTATAATCAAATAAGGCCCCCGCTGTTCTGAGGAAGGGCCTACCTAAGATGATCTGGGAATCTCTCCAATAACTAGGGGTTTCCATATCTAGGACAGTGAAGTCCACGATGTATTCCTGCCCCTCGACTTTGATCACAACATTCCTCGATTCTCCTTGGGACCTCTTGGTTGATTTATCAGCGAACTGCAGGAGGGCTCTAGATTTCCTATGAGGTCCGAGATTAAGCCTCTCATAGAGGGTTGTAGGCATTAGATTAATTGAGGATCCGTTGTCTAGGAGAGTACGTGCAAACGCGATGTCATCAACATGACTCACTACATAGTGTGCACCCATGTCTCTTCGTTTCCTTGGAAACGGGTTCTTTATTGTACAAGTCGTGGCTACTGATAGAACGTGTTTCTAAACACGGCTTTTGGTCTTCCTGCTAACCCTATTAGGTGTGCATCTCACCTTAAGGTACTTCTGAAATGCAAGAGTCATTTCCACGTACTTGTCAAAGGGGATTGTGACCTTGATGTATTTGTTGCAGAACTCTGCCATCTCAGGGTCATATTTTTGGATTTTTTTTCATTTTCTTCTTTCCACCCTTGAGGGCTCAGGGGAAAGGGATTATTGACTCCAACTCATGTTCTGAAACTGAAATATTTTTATTGAAAGCTGGAACTGAGTTCTGTACATGACTCAGACTCTTAAACAGACTCGGACTACAACTCTGACTAAAAGGAAAATGCTGAGGCGAAACTGGTGATGCATCTTCCACGACTTCGTGACGGTCCTCCTCAGATGGAGGTACGGGCTCTTCATCAGTTCCGTTGGACTCTCTGCTGGAGCGAGTTTGCTGCTTCAAGGACCCATAAGTCCTCTTCTTCTGCCGGTGGTGATGGTGGTGCTGCTTCTCTTCTTCCTCCAAGTCCTCCTCAGGTAGAGACTTGGTGGCTCCTTCCTTCGGTGTCTGTGCCCAATCAGGTACGATCACGGTCCTTCCGCTCCTGAGGTACATATGATTTACATTATCATACGAAAAGATCTCATGTTCAGATAAAGACTTATCTGAATAGAATACCTGCTCACGAGGTCGGTTCTGGCCTTGAGTTAAGCTGTTCGGGTTGGCCTGAACTTGTGCAGGAATTGGGGTCTTTGGCGCCATTTGTTGATCCTGGGTACAAGAGACACGATTCAGATCGGTTCTCATATCCAGATAGTCATTCTGGATCTGTTGGACCCTATCAGATATGGTCTAGATCGCCAAGGTGAGGGACTCCAATTCGGTGGGCTGGGCTTGATGCTGACTTGTGGACGAGGTTCTGTACTGGCCCTGCTGGCCATGCGATACTGCTGCTGCTGGTGGGACGGTGTCGGGCCCTGCTGAAATGTGTGCTGCTGCTGCTAGTTCTGCTGAGGCTGGTACCCTTGTTCGGACCTAGACTGAACAAAGCACGGTGAGGGGATGGAGCTGGTTCCTTGGTAAGCTGGGGTAGGTCAGTGAGGCTGACCGTTCCCCATCCCCGACTGTCTATCGACGGGGTCACAGCTGTACCACAGCCCATTGATCTCGAACACCTGCGGAGGCTCCTCGTATCAGGTTTCCACTTGTGGGGATGCATGCTGGTCATGTTGGGTGTAAGTCTGATCCCAGCCACTCTGAGGCTCCGGTGCCTGTTCCTGTACAAGATGGACTCTGTGCACAGTTGCGGGTGGTGCAGAAGGGGCAGGTAGCTTCATCTTAGCTACCTTCTCAGTAAGTTCCTCCACTTGCTTCGGCAGATGTGAGAGAGACTCAAGGTCAGTGACCCTCTTGTGGATCTGCTCGACCATAGTTAACTTGTCAGCTATCATCCCCATGCTAGGGATGAGGTCCTCTGTCAGATCCGCTACCATAGTTAACTAAGATCACTAGCACCTTCCCAAGACGCGTGCTGACCCTTCAGGAATATTACAATTTATATGTTGACTCGTCTGATGAGGAACCCATAGTCAGCACCACACCACGACCCGGACCTTCTAAGGAAACAATCCAGATAAAATTGACTCCACATAAAAACACGATTGCTCCCTCTTCTGGCCGGCTATCTAGTGAAAGGAAGTCGAGAATTGATTCCTCGAGATGTTCCCCCAAACCTCTCAAGGTGCATCACTCTCATCTCCCTCTCAATGATTCAGGTTCTAAAAAACCGACTAAGAAAGTTTCCTTCAACACACCGGAGAAGGAATTTTCTGAGGAGTCCTCATCTGGTCCGGATAAGGTGATTTATATGAGTGAGCTCAGTTCGGCTGTTCTCAAGACTTATCTAAGCAAGCAGCCGTGTGTCGACCCACGTTGGATGATCCATACTCCTCACTATTATTCATCTGAGGACGATTCTGACAGCGACACATATGTATATTATCCACCTCCTCGCATCCGCAAGAAGGTTCGTCACAAACTTTCTTAATCATTGTATATTCTCACTCTTTCTTGTACATACATTCTCTCCCTCCCTTCCCAATGATTCGAATCACTCGCCCCGGCAACGACGCCATTTTGATAATGCGTCCCATTACCCTTATTAATTCAAGCAAATTAATGTTCAAATTAATTACTAATGTTCGTTGCAGTCGGATAATGAGAGCAAATCAAAAACCATTTTCACTTATATTCAAATTAATTTCGAGCGGCAATTTTTTTTACTTGGTTGGAAGTCCAAGGTCAAACTCAGGGAGGCAGCTATCTCCTTAGGTTGATTTGAAGAAAATTCCAAGGTGTGATTTTTGGGGAATAATTTTTTTTGGTATTTTTCGGTTTTTTTATGCAAGACACATGCAAAATCGGGCCAAATTACAAGTTAAATTAAAAATATAGTCAAATTAATTCAAAAAATTATAAAACTTAGCCAGATGATGAAATGGGATGAAATTAGATAACCCTAATTTTTTTTGAATTTTTAGATGCGCGGAAAATAAAAAATGCAAGACTTTAGTGAAAATGATTAATCTAATTTTAATAATTAACAAACGATGATATTTTTCAAAAACAAAATTAATCCAATGGGTGTAATTAAGAGCTATCCAAATCAACTTGAATTTCGTTAAAACACTTCATGCTTGATTAATTAAAAATCGATTATTGTTTACACTAAATGATTTTTTAAGACAAACTATACGTGCAAATGGTGTGATTTTCTGATATGTTGCAGCAGAGACTTATATCTACTAATGATGATTTTTCAGAAATTTTTCGATAATCAGATAATGCAAAATCAATTAATCAGTGAAAATGGGTAAAATATTGCAATTTTTTACCAAATTAAATTCCGTAAATATTCTGCGAATCAGAAAAATACAAATAAATGATGAAATGGTAGAACAAGAGTTATGGTACACAATGCAATTTTCGAAATTAAAAATGGACAACAGAATGATGACTAAATAAACGTACAAATGCAGGGGTATGAATGCAATACAAAAAAAGAAATATGAACTCAAATGAAGAACAGGGACTTACATGCAATTAGCAGAAACTTAAATTTTTTATAAAAACTTTCAAAGGGATACAAGTTTCCCCTTTGTAAATTCCCTTTTTTTATTGTGTGATAGCTTCTTCTCTGTTTTGGAAATGAAACAGGGGAGGAGCTTCACGGTAGCGAGGAAGAAGGCGGCCGGCGTTGGAGGGGCTCAGAGGGCGGGCGTGCGAGGAGGCGACCGGCAGCTGAAGGAGGCGGTTGAGACGCGCGGACGGGCTGGAGCGGTGCCGGCGTTGGAGCAGGCAGCAGCCGCGCGCGGGGCCGGTGAGAGGACGCGGGCGGTTGCAGAGGCGGTTGTGCACGCACAGCCGTGAGGTGCATGGCGGAGGGAAGGAGGATCCCCGTCACGGGAGGACGACTGTAGTCGACGGTGGGGCTCGCGCACGGGGTCTGGAGCGTGGAAGGATCTGCGATGCGGGGCCGCGTGGCGCGCGGGGCAGAGGCGAACGGAGGACCTCGCGTAGAAGGGGCGGCGCACAGCCGTTGCTGGTGGCGAGGGCGAGTGGAGACAGGCCGGTAGCACGCACGCGGCCTCGCGGCTGGGCACGCGAGTGGGAGCGGCGGCCTGGTTGGAGGTAGCTGCACGTGGTTGGTGAAGAGGCGGAGTAGTCGACGGTGAGGATGACGTCGGGAGCTCCTCGCTCCTCGACACACAACGGAGCAGGAGAAGGGGGACTGTGGCCTGGCTGGGGCATGGCCGTACGTCGTGCCTCGCTGTGCGTGGAGGATATGGTGGGAGGGAACACGGGTGAAGTGCGGTGACCGCAGCTGGTGGTGCAGCGGTTGGCTGAAGATGGCAGGAGTCCGGTGGCGGCCTGATGACAGGGACCTGACGAGGGTCTAGAGTAATCCGCACAAGGCGGGACCACAATGTCGCTGAGGCGATCGCTCAACAGATCCCGAATCAATCAACAATTAACCCACAATAAATATATGCAATGAATATCCAAAAATGTGGAGTTAAAATTTATTATAACTCTACATGCAATGTGTATAGGCGTAAGCACAGGTAGAGGTCGAACACTGGGAGGTGAAGGGAATGTATGTTATGTATCATTTATTCAATCCATTATTCATGTCCTTTTATTGTTTTAGTGGGTTTTGGGTTTTGTAATTTTTTTATATTTTGTTTTTATAATTTTTATTTTGTTTTTAGATTTTATATTTTTTTTATTTTTTATTTAGTTATATGAATATATATAATATATATAAAGATGTATATATGAATCAGAAGAGAGAGAGAGGAATAATAGAATATATATAAATATAGATATAAATACTTAATATATATATATATATTAATTTTTTTTAGCTTTTTAATATTTTTCTCATTTTTTTGTTATTTTTCTTGAATATTTCTAATTTTTATGTATTTTTAATTGCAAAAATGTCCATAATATTGGACCAATTAAATAGCCGTATATAATTTGGGTTTTTAAAAATATAAAATAAACTCCAAAATTACCCAAATTAATTTTAATACATTAATAATGATATATAGATAATTATAAAAGAGAAAAATATATTTTTGGGGTTTTTTAAGGATTTTTATATTTTTTGTTGGATTTTGGAGCTTTCTGATTTTTTTAATTTTCTTTTTCATATTTTTAGGGTTTTTCATTTTCTGGACTCAATATATATATAAATATATCATATATAATTTTTTTGGAATTTTTCAAAAACATTTTCTAATTTTTTTGTATTTTCTAATTTAGACAGTACAAAAATGGCTTCTTTTTCATTTTTAATAATTAGGAAAAATGCAAAAAAATGCAAACTAAAATACTGGCGTGAACAAGCATGGCATGGAGCACTTATCCTAATTTTTGTGGATTTTTAGAAGCCTTCTAGGTATTTTTAAAAATAGATAAAGAGACAAAAATAAAATTGCCTGGCAGGGGTATTTTTGCAAATAAAATAAGTTACAGGGGCATCAGTGCAAAAATACAACAGGAATAACCATTTATTTAAATTTTTAGAACTATTTTACAATATACAAAAACCGCCAGGGCTCAAATGCAAAATTTCACGCGCCTCACGTGGGACTGCACGTGAGGCGCGGAAGGACCTAAATGTAATTTCAAGAAACTCAGGGTCCGTTCTGCAAAATTTACAATTTATTTATAACGTGCTAATTTATTTACAGGACCAAAAATGAAATACGAAAACTAACGGGGTAGAATAAGAAAATTACCCCCAAAAGGCGCTTTATCCGACGGCTGATCTTCGTTCACTTGACACATGGCGCCTCCACGTGCGCCGATGCCGGTTCGTCGATAAGTGGTTGAGATTAGATCACTCGTGTGATCTGACGGTTGCTGCTTCGCTACATCGGACGGCTCTCCTTCTATCTGGGCCTTCGTTCTTCATCCAACGGCGGGGAGCACGCGTGGAAGAACAGGGACGAACGCTCGCCTGGACGAGCTTCCTCCACTCGGATCTCGCTCTCCCGCCGGTCTTCGCCGCTCCTGAAGGTCCACAAAGCTTCCTGGCAGGGTCTTCTTCATGCTGGAGGTCTTGGATCGGTCGGAGGTACCCTGGAGCGCCGCCACGAGCTCGGGGAAGAAGTGGGGCTCCAGGTACCTCCACCGGCATGGGAATCGTCTCCTGGTGCTTCTCAACGCACCTAACCTGCACAGAAAGATAGAGGGGCTCGAGGGCGTCTCCCTCGACCCGGGGTTTGAAGCTGGACGCACAGGGATGAAGGTGGGCGAAGAAGCTCCGGCGAAGGGTGGTGGAGGAGCTTCGATTCGTGGATTCAGAAGCGAATCCGGTTGGACAAGGTGGCTAGGATATGTAGAAGGCGTAGGGGAATGAAATGGCAGTGGAAGGGTGGTCGGAAAACGTCGGGGTCACAGTGGAGAAGTCGCCGGATCGCCTAAACTAAGCTACAACTAAGTGCTACTGACTAATCTAATGACAGAAATGAAATGCTGAAATAAAATCCTAACTAAAATAAGCAAAAGCGCAGCTCTTATACCTGGGGGCCGCCAGGGAGCAGGGTAGTCGCCGGAGCACCACCGCGACAAAATTTCCCACCTCCTTGGGCCGAATCGAGGTGCTGGGAAGCGCCTCCTGTCACGAGGGCTCCGCCAGGAGCTCATTCAAGCTCAAAGAAGGGGATGAAAATGGCCAAATTCGGCCAAGGAAGTGGGAGGAGTTATTTATATACAGTCCAAGGGACCCCCATTGACCGGCGATTATTAAGGAATCGGGGCTATGTACAAGGGATCTAAGTAGACGGCGAGGATGTACATTGATCAGGGAAGATCTTTCATGAAGGATTCGAGGGCGATGGGTGAAAGAGACGCCCAGGAAAAAGGCATGAAATCCGGGGATGCGATTTGTTCTGACGGGTCAGTCAGAAGCGCAGGGGGAGTTGACCGGAGGTCAACTTTCCTTGGCTCCTGATTGGTCCACATCGGACCGAGCTTGACCCATTTATTTAACATATTAAATGAATTAATTAGAATTTTCTTATAAAATAAAAAATGTTCATAAATTAATGTAGTATTTATTTATGATTTTTATTTATTTTTTTGAATTATTTTATTACGGATTTATTCTAATAATATAATTATGAGTATATTTATATACATTTATTTTTATTTTGTTTATTTTATTTTATTATTTTATTTTTCTTATTTTGTAAATTTATGATTTATTTTTGTGAGTATAAATATATTTTTATTTACTTTTTATGAGTTTATTTACATATTTTAAATAAATGTGTTGGTGTATAAGTATACTTATAGGTATTTTACCTATATATTATATACATTGTATTTATTTAATGGATTTTATTTGTTTTTTTTATTTTAGCTTTGTACTTTTAATAATATATATATACATTATTATAAAAATATAAATGAATAAAGAGTAAAAGAATGTTTTCCTCTTTTATTTATGTACATTAGGTAGCATAGGTATTTTGTCTATGTATTATATAGACTTATTTTTATTTACAAATTCTTTTTGGTTTTCTTTTACTTTTATTATGTACATGTGTTATATACATTATTTACAAGATTCTAAAAATATGAATTTATAAAAATAATGATTATTGAATAAAATGAATATTTTAATCAGGTATTATGTACAAGAAGGGTCAAAAACCTAACTTCCACAGATGGACTCCAAAAACTATGAAACCAATTTTATAAAATAGTTTCTGAAATTCTATATACAATTAAAGGTGAGTTTGGGTGATTTGGAGTTTTTATTTGCAAGATATGGGCCTGTGAAGTTGAGATTTTGGCTTTTTATTTTGTGCATAAAATGTTCACTGTGTATTATTTTTGTACAAACTCAATTTTGTATTTTTATTCACATTATTATTTACAACTTTTATGTACAAAGTTTCTTTATTTGATGAATAAATAATTATGTACAAAATAGGTGCCGAAAATGCATGAATAAATGAATTAATAAATGAAGCATTTATTGTATACTGGCCCTTATCTCCCCCTACTTTATTCCTTGTCGACCAACTCCATGCTGGCCTTGGTCTCGGGGTTAGGGTCATAAAATATTTGCAATATTTTATTCCTTTTTCTTTTCTTCTCTTTATTCTATAATTTTGGCATTAAAAACCTTATTTAATGTACAATAAATACAAGAAACAATGAATGCTATTATATACAAATTAATGTTATTTACATGCATTTGCTGGGGTTTTTAAGGCCAAAATGATAGAATAAAGGTGATGAAATGGAGATTCATCACGGCCACACGGCACGGAGCCTCGGTGGATATAACTGCAATGAAAGAGAAAGCTCGAGCCGAGCTCGGCTATAATGGAGGTGTGGTGGCACTCTAGCTGAAGGTGGAGATGGAAGAAGGGAGAGGGAGAGAGACGTGGGGATGGAATATGGGATTTCACAAAATCCCCTGTTTCACATGCATTTGTTTAGCGGCCTTAAATGTTGGATTAATCGATTGATGAAATTATTTTGAAAAATTAATTAAAAATCACCGCTGCATTCGCAACATGTGATTTATCATGGAAACACAATTTGTTTGGCGATTTGATGGATGGAAGATGGTGAATCGAGGAGAGAGAGAGTGGGTGTGTGATGAGGAATAAGAAGAGAAGAGAAGAAGATTACCTGTAGGTGGGATGCGTGGGTGCCTAGGAATGGTTGAGGCAAGGCTCGGCCAAGGTCGTCACTCGAAGCCGCGGTGAGGCTGAGCTTAGTAGCTCCGATTAGGTGGCTATGACGGTGATGAGATCACCGGATCTCGCCTGCAAGATGGGTCGTTGTCGCTCGATGGGAACTCTTGGAGCTGTCACCTACAAGATCTCAGAGCTGGACCTCTCTCCTCTTGAGTGGCGGATGGGGATGAATGGAGGAGTGGACGGGATTATAAAGAGGAGAAGGTGGAGGTTGGAGAGGACATGGAGAGAGTGGGAGAGATGGAAGATGGAGTGGAAAAGATGAGGTGGGATTTGGAGGTGTCGAAGTGGCCTCTCCCTTAAGTTAAGGGAGAGTAGGAGAAGAATGGGTAGAGAAGAAGCTTAGACGTTGATGATATATCCTTTCATCCAATGACCCTGGATGAAGGAGGGGGTGGCATAAGTGGATGAATGAGGAGGCGACACGTGGTGGCTCCAGGAGTGACCACGTGTCGCTCCCAGAAAAATCTACAACTAAATACAAAGAAAAATCGGAAAGAAATATTAAAAGAGGTTATATCAAAAAGTAATCAACACGAAAGTTGTTTGTCTCGACGAGATCTACAACTTTCATGAAGGGCCTAAAATCAATGGAAGTGATCTGTACAAAAATGTATTTTTGGGTGGTACCTTATAGATATAAAATACCGCATTTTATCTTTTCTAATTTTTTTGTCAATTATAATTAAGAGAAAAATCAAAATAAAAATAGAGAAAATATGAGGAAAATATTTACAACTCAATCTAATTTTTTGTATTTTTGATAATTAAAGAAAAATGAAATGGTAAAATACAAGGGTAAAACGGTCATTATGTACAATGTATAAAATGGGCCTAAAACCGAAGTTTTGCATACGAGCTCCGATTTTAATGAAATTGGTCTTGTTTCGAAGGTCTCTGAATGTATATTACTTTAAAAGTTAGTAGACCTAATTCGGAGGCTGTATGAGAGAGATAAGTGCATTTTAAGGTTCAAGGTCTCCGATTGGGTTTGGGGGTTTATTGGGTAATTTTACAAGTTAATTTTTTTTGATATTTTTCTTTAATTAATGTTAGTAATATATACACAATAGAGTTGATTTTATTGGATTTGGAGTTAGTATAAAATATATACAAATAAGTGAAATATGGTGAATATACAGGTGAATATTTACAAGTGAAATTGGCTTCTTATTTTTTGCAAATATGAATGCTAAAATGCATATATTATGCTTGCACGCATGAATGCTAATTATGCAATATAAGGGGAAATATGCTACTATTTACTCGGGAACAAAGCTCTATTTTCAACTTTTAGAGCGATGAATCACAGATTCATTAATTAGAAGACTATAAAATTTGATTTTAAGATTTAATAGTCATCCACAAGGACATTGATGCAATCGTTGCAACAATCTCTATTGGATAGATGGACTTGTTATTTTCAGTGGGAGAGCATTAGTCTTAGAGAATGCCTCTATGACCTAGACATTAGAATACACTCATTGTTTATTTCTAAATGTTGGAAATAAACATGAATTCTGTAATAAATCTATCATCAAGAGTTATGATAGAGATATTTCATATAGTAATCTAAAATCTAGTGGACTCTACTAAATTAGAAAATTAATGAATGGTTCATTAACATTTCTAATACTGAAATTAAACCTTAAAAGATCAATAGGAGAATGAGGATCATTTGACAATGATCTGGCATCAAGCCTTGTACATTTGTCTGTTGATGTGATCAATAGACTAGTAAGAGATGAAACTTGTCTAAAAGTTCAAATCTTACATACTTGTGAATATTGTATTCAAAAGTAGAAATGTCCAATATACCCTTCCTTGGAATGGTGTAAGATGTCAAGGTATTAAAGATCTCATATATATATTGATGTATGTGAGTCATCTATATTAGAATAAACATTATGGATATGTGATATCTATTGATGATTATTTGTGAAATGAGATTTCTTCTCTTCACTTAGAAACCTTTGAAATGTTCAAAGACTTCACAATTTCGGTTTAGAACCAAAGTTTTAAGGAAGATTAAATGAATTTGAACTAATCTAGGTAGTCTGTACCTATAAGATGAATTCATAGAATACTTTATAGAGATATGAATATCATTTCTATCTCACCCCTCCTAATAAACCTAAACTCAATAAGAGTTGTAGGGAGATACAATTGGATCATGTGTGGCATGATATGATCAATGATGAATCTTAGCATAATTACCTCTTAGTTTCCAAGGTATATATGTAGTAGAGACTACAATATATCCCTAATAAGATTCCATGCACGTAAGCTGTAACTTAGCACCTGAGAGTGCTACTTCATTAGGAAAATAAAGGATGGTATTGGATACCTACTTTATGATCTTGAGATGCTTAAACGATTTCATATCTGAGAATGTGATTCTTAGATGATGAGACTCTTGAGAATCAAGATGAAAATGAAGTAAAGGAACTCATTTAGTCCTGTGAAGATAATAAGGCTCTTAAAATTGGAAACTAAATAGGACAATTAAAGATGAAACTATAATACCTCTTCATATAAGTTTGAAGATGGATTCCATGTGTCAGTTGAATCTGACAATGATCTGACTTCATGTGATGAAACTCCTGAGGATCATGACATGGAAAAATGGATGTCAGCAATAAAAGTCTAATGTAGACTTCATATACAAGTGTTGTATGTGGACCCTCGAGGATCCACCTATAAGGGTCAGACCCATTAAGGTGTAAATGGATCTTCAGGAGAAAGAGGGAATCTGATGAGAAGGTAGAGACCTTTAAAGTACGATTCGTGGCCATGAGATACTTACCGAAGAGAAGGCATTGCTTGCGATGAGACTTGCTCTTCAGTGACCATGCTTAAACCCATTAGAATAATGCTAACCATAGCTAGACAACTTGACTACGGCATCTTCATGATGTAAGTCAAGATTGCATTCCTTTATGAATACGTCTCTGAGAACATTCACATGAAGCAGCCCCAGGGATTCATGGTTGAGGAAGGCAAGATGTGCAAGTTAAAGAAACTCCATTTATGTTTTCAAATAAGCTTCTTGTAGTTGATTTGATGAAATCATAAATGTTATGATTTCAGATAGAATCTTGATAAACCATATGAAGCTTAGTGGGAGTGTCATTGTGTTCATCATGTTAAATGTAGATATCCTAATCATTTGGAATGATCTAAGGATGATAATAATAAGTGTTTTATAATATGGTTGTCCCATACCTCGAGATATGATCTCAAGGATACCTCTTAGATCTTAGTTCTGAAGTTGTTCAGAAGTAAAGAGAGGAGGATATTGGGATCGTCACATTAATGGTACACCTTGGACATTTCCATTTTCTAGAAAATTCCAAGAAATGTTTATTTCCTTCAAGATATGGTACTGGCCTATCTAAAGGGATAGCACCTCAAAGAGTTGAGGATGTGAATGCTAAAACTGCTAGCCCTTGGGCATCAGTTCCGAGAAGCCAGGAGTATGCTAGATGTGTACAAAAGCCAGATGTATACCATGCAGTGGGAGTAGTAAACTGTTATTAATCCTATATGGTGATAAAACACTTGATTGCAGTAATAACGATATCTTCATAGAGGGAAAAACTTTTGAGATAGTGATCTCAAAGTCTTATCTTCAAGAAATTAAGACTTTATAGATAGTGATCTAAAAGGTCTTAACTATGAATACCTTAAGAGATGGAGATCTCCAAGAATAAGGGTATTCTAATAAGGATAATAGAAATTACATACTGGTTAAATAATTATTATAATGTAGTGTCAAGGACACTATAACTGACAATGTTGAGTATTGATTGCATAAGATGCAACTTTCGCATTGGATGCGAGCACTATTACCTTAGGATATGCAAGTATCGTAAAAGGACTTTGTATAGTCTCTTGGAAACAGAGTGACTGATCATCTTACCTAACTATTTTTCTAAATACTCTATGATTGTCACGTGAGTGCAGGTTTAAATGATTAGCCCATTAATGGCTCTTTGGGCTAGTGGGAGATTGTTGTACATGCGAGCCCACAGCGAGCCATTATGCAATAAATGTTTTTGCGAATATCATTCCCTAATCTGAAATGAAGAATAATTAGTTTGCATAATAGGTCCCTTAGTACAATTTGGGTTATGTACCAGGGCCATCTCAATAATCATACAGTTGTTGATTCAATAATTGAATCATAGGGGCTGGTGCTTGGATGAATATCTAAAGGGTTAGATTAAAGGACTTATCAAGCACCGTCAAATGATTGTTAAGAGATGATCTCCAGCCTGAGTAGGAGACGGCAATCCTTTCTTACATAGGCTGATATCTGACCGACCTCTTGATGCAGGTCCTCTGCATAGGAATAGATATTCGGAGGTGTCAGATTAGTTAGTTCTAAGAGTTGACTTAACGAGATCGAGATAACCAAAGTCCTATATCGTATGATGTCATGATATAGGCACGAATCCTCTGACCGGAGAAAGATGTGTTACTATATGTCTGAGTATGTACATTTGGCAGACCAATAGGTTGATGACCTAATCAAGGTCTATACACTGACGCGCTGGTGTGCATGCAAGGGCATATAAGTAATACGATCTCTCAAAGGGATCATACAGGTTCAGTTATCGAACCGGAAGACATGAGCTCACTCATGAGATGTTGGGAAGAATCGAATTCCGTGCACGGTCGTCTCGCTTTGGAAGCATGACTGAATTTGTAGGTTTGATATATACTTTTGGAAAGACCTAGGTATGATATATACTTTTGGAAAGTATATGATCAATACCGACTCCCAATGATCGAATGAGAAACTTAATGATAAAACTTCGAAGTAGACAGTGTAAAATTGATCTTATACTTCGGGATTATTCTGGGTCTTCCCGTATGCAGGATGTACAGGTATTGGGAATACCTGAGGGTGATGTACGATTGTATAACCATGACGCTTCCATTCCTAGGTAGTGATGAAACAGGTCTGGATTTTAGTGACTCCTCTTAGTAGAGAAGTGATCTGATCGTGGTCCAAATATTGGATATTGATCTGAATGTGATTCATATGCAATGAGAAGATTAGATTTACGATCTTGATTTAATCAAGCATCTATGGGAGGCTCGAGATCTGGATTTGAGATGTGATCTCAATATCCAAGTCACTATACATGGAATAATACAATCACCCTATCCTTATCTCCAAGTATCCACAAAGAAAGCGTATTATCCTTAAAAGAGTTCAAGATAATTTCATTGTTAATATATGTATCCGAGCATTGAGAAAATGGATAATTAAATGTGATTTAATTATCATGAATAATATGAATTTGATTCATATTATAAGGAGAGCTATCTTTGATAATTAAATGTGATTTGATTATCAAAGATGTAAATAATATGAATGTGATTCATATTATTTGGACACATGAGAATAGAGATCCAAGATGATTAAATGTGATTTAAATATCATGGATATGAATAATGTGGATAGCACTATCCATATTATCATATATATTATAAATGTGATTTATAATATATAAGAGAGAGCAATTTGTAATTTACATTTGTTAATTAAATGTTGATGTGAATTGGATTCACATTGAACAATTAATTGAAAGTGTAATTCACATTTTATTTTGCGTTGTGAATGTGATTCACATTTTTCCAATGGCAAGATTGCAATATTCACAAAATAATTATGAATTATTTTTGTTGAATAATTTACAACAAGTGTTGTTGTAAATCTTAGAGATTTCCATGGAATAATATAATCTCATAAGATATCATGAGATTACATGAGATTGCCACCAAATCCCATATTATGGAAGGAGGCAATCTTCATTCCATAATCTCCATGCTTGATTGATTTAATTTGTGATTAAATCATATTGATTTATCAATATATATTTAATCTAAATTAGATTAATTGTTGTTGGTTTTTACCAACACAAATCTTAGCCATTAAAAGAAACACAAATCAATGAGAGCCATTGGATTTGTGTTATCCATAGATTGAGATCCATGAATTCCAAAATATTATAAAAGGAGAGGCAACCCCTTTACTCTTCTTTACACAAAGAGAACATAAGTCTCTCTCTCTACAAATCAGCCCTCTCTCATGGTCATCCACCATGGATGCCCTAGAGAGAGTCTCCATCACCACGGCATCGTTGTTATGATGCATGATCGTTTGCTCATGGATCTCCGTCTCCTTCAGTACGCCTCGCTCGTGAAGAAGACGTCGGATCTCGTGTGTCGAGATCAGGAGATCCGCCGCTTGGATTATCAACATGGATTGTGAGAAGCACGCGATTCATCCCCGCGCTCGCAAGCGTCTCCTCCGTCGGATCGGACTTGAGACAGGAGGTCTCTTCGTTTAGAGACTCGATCGCAACCACGCTTCAAGAGGTATTCCTATTACTTGTTTGTGGTTTAGACGAAATGATCCGGGAAGTGTTCTTGGAACATGTGGTTTCGTCGCATGAAATTTTTAAATTTTCGCTGCATAGAACAACTAGTCCGACTAGTCGTTCCTCGTCGTATTCGATACCACGCTCACGCTTCCATGATGCACTTGATGATTATCCCGTATTCTTCATATACAATATATAAAGAAATAGCCCCATTTATTTTTTTAAGGTTTTAAATATAATATAGAGATTTTTAAGTAATAATAATCATGAGTACATAAGTATTATAAGAAATATATAATATATAGGGTTTTATATTTTTTAATATAGCTAATCAAAATTTAGATAATAAATGTTTTTATTTTTTAATAATTTTCTTTATTTTGTTACATTTTAGGGAATGTTGGTTATTTGTTTATATATACTTAATATATAGTGAGTACAATATATAGGTCAAACTATTTTGGGTATTTAATATAGATTAATAGGTTTAAAATTCCCGAAACTATTTTTTATATATACTATGATTTAATTAAAAATACAAAGTAAAAACTATTTTTTGGATTTTAAGGAATTTTTATTGATTTTTATGGAGTTTTAAGGATTTTGTAATTTTTAAGTTTTTCTTTTTATATATTTAGTAGTTTTTAGTTTGAAGGTGTAATATATACTAATATATAATTTTGTTCATTTCTATTAGTATTTATAATTACTTAATCCTGCAGTGCATGTATAACCATTTATATCCATATTATATACTTAGTTTAAAAAATTTAAATTAGAAAATATACAGAGAAAAAACATATTATTATTATATATTTTAAAAAAATCCATATTCATGTAAATGTGTGAATATCTTATATTAACATTTGCACTTATGTATGTGTGTGTATATATTTACATATATGTATTAGTCCAATATATAAATTTTGTTATTATTAAATACATATAGACATTAATTATTAATTTTTTTAAATAATAAATATAAAAAATAAAATAAAAATGGATATACACATAAAAAACCCACGTAATGAATAAAGATACATATGTACATAATATACATTGATTAGATATAATCATAGGCTACCGGACTTGCTCTATGTGGTTCGACCACTACATACTTACATGTTATACATTTTAGGATTGTAGAGTATAATAACTTTTAACACAACTTTTTTGCTATTATTTGATTAATTATATTGTGGGTTAATTGTTGATTGACATGGGTTTCTTGTACGGTCAATGCATCGACTGCGGTCTCGCCTTGTGAGATCGTGCGACCCTAGAGAAATCCTCTTCATCACCAAGTCATCATGATGACTGGGTCTCTAGATCTAGGGTCATTCAACACCTATGGTGTCTCATTTCTTTTTGTTATTCTTTTATTTTGGATTAATTACAATATTTTTTACAGTGATTATAATACAATTAATGAATGTTATTTTGTTGAAATTAATGTTATATACATGCATTTAGATAGGGATTAAAGACCAAAATTAAAGAATAAAGGTGATGAAATAGAGATTCATCACTTCCTCAGTGCGATGGAGAGTTATGGGCTCCGATGAGGGTTACCTACCTCCTCCTTGCTCGCTAGGTGATCTTGAAGGTCGGATGACCTCCGTAACTTTCGGGCGGGGATGAGGATGGCTCAAGGGTTCTCTGTAGATGGTTAGAAGGTCACGTCGATGATGCGTTATCGGAGCAAAAATCGAAGATCGGCAGGCCTTCGAATTTCCATCCAATGAAGACTTCGAAACACATGCACTCTTTAGAAACAAAAACCAAGCCCATAACGAATCTATTTCAGAAAATATGAAGCGAAATGGGGGCTCAGGCATAACGATAGAAGAGAGCCCTAGTGGGGTCTCAAACTTTGCAAGCTTGAGAAGGGAGTCGAGATGATCAAATCATGGAGAAGTGTAAAGAAGATTCAATGATGTGCGCATGAATCATCTATAAAAATGGAAGGTTTGGTGTGAATTGGATGAGTGACATGGTGAATAAATTGGTGTAAATAAAATAGAGAAAGTACAAAGAAAATGAAAAGGGGATAAAATCTGGAAGATGGTACCGATGAAGAAGAATGGATTGAAGAAGAATCTTGGCCTAAAGAAGCTTTGAAAGCTCCTCAAGTCATCACTGAATAAGGTAGGAGAACCTTGAAGCTCAAGCAGCACCTGAACATGTCTGCAACAAGGCTGAAATGGCCTTGGATCTCACCGACGATGTGCTCTGTTGTCGCACTCGTAGCTTTCACTAAATGTCACTTAGGGTAGACAAGTTCTAGGAGGCGTCATTCACAATGGGCAGATAGTGAGGGCAGTTGTCAAATGAATGGTTTTGATGAGAAGAAGGTGGTCAAGGGAATGAATTTGATATAATATACATAAACTATGTATATGCATTATATATATAATAAAGGGAGTCTACACCCAGGGGTATAGGTACCTACACCTGACTTTTTTTTCAACAAATTTTGATTCTTTTAAAATGATGTTTTTGGAGAATTAGATCATCATATATCACCATATAGTCATTCAGAATTCAACTTAATTGAGGACTTCTATCATATCCATCAAGACTACTAAATTTTAACGGTCTCACAATAGCTGAAATTGACCTCTTCTAGATGAATGTCTTTGGAATGCTTGTTTTACATAAAACTCGAAACACATATTCCCCTCAATATATTAAGCAAATCCCCGTAATGTTTTCTTCAAAAAAACCAAAAAAAATAAAAATAAAGTTTGGGTGTAGGTAGTTACCTACACCCCCGGGTGTAGACTCCCAGCTCCCACATATATATATATATATATATATATATATATATATATATATATATATATTATGTGTGTGTGTACACACACATGAGAAATGTGAAAACGACGAACCATTCGTCGATCGGTGAGTGATTCACTGTTTGCCCATTGGTCATGCATTATAATATATAGGGTAAATTACAATTTGGGTCTCCATCTATGGGTCTGATCTCATAACGGGTCCCGATCTTTAAATTGTAACGATTCGGGTCCCAGGGTCATTAATGTAAGGAATTTTTTGGGGCTAATGACGAGTATGCTCTTGTTTAAAAGTTGGAACCCAACCCTCATTCCCTTCCCAACAAGGGCATAATCGTCATGAACTCCAAAATTTCCATTTCCTAAATGGTCTTAGGACCTTAATCGTAAGATCGGGACCCATTCTGGGATTGGACCTATAGATGAGGATCCAAATTGTAATTTACCCTAATATATATATATATATATATATATATATATATATAATTAGTGCATCTCATATATTATAATATATATCATATATTATAAATTCAAATGGCAAAACATTCTTCCATCGGAGAATGGTTTGTCAAAAATATCAGAGAAAATATTGATTGGCAAACGGTGTGGTCGGTGTTCTAATAGAGAAACTATAAAATCAGATGTCTTGAAAAGAAATTTGTGGAAAGGATGCCCTATTAGGGAAATCATTCCTTCCATAGAACAACGTTGGTATATTAAAAATAAAAATTGTAGTAATCTTCTTGTCCTTGCGAAGAAATTGAAAAATAATCTCTCTGTTCGTTTCAATCCTAAGTAGTTTTGTTGGAAAGAAAGATTTTATGGAACTTCTGAAAATTCTTCCTTGTTTGCTTCACACATCTATTGTGCTACTCAACTTTTGTTTGGATGTCCCTTAACTTTTCATTTTTACGTTTGTCTTAAAAGATGGCAGACCTCTGCCAATTCCTTAAAACTTTGACGCACGTCGATGCTCCCCAATAGTTTTGTATGTCCTTGTTGTAATTTTTGGGTTTTTGAATTGTAACAGAACTTTAACTCTCCTTTTCTTTTCCGTCTGTTTCTAAAGATAAAATATATCATGCTTTCTTTGCTGAAAAGAAGACAAGCAGGAGATTTATGCAATTTCTCTAAAAAAACCGAGACAAATAGTATATCTTCTGGTACAAAGCTACATAGTGTGGGTGTAACGGCATGGACTTTTTCAACAAATCAAAATTCAAATACATTATCTTGGATTAAATTCATTTAATTAATTGATTTAATCCTCTCATTCTTAACATTAAAACCACAAAGGTCCCCATGCCCTCACGTCACTTTGTTTTTAAAGAGAGTTAGAGAGAGAGAGAGGAAGGAAGGTTTATCTCACCGGCGTTCTTCGTCGTAGGAGAAGGCGGCGTCGAATCCGAAGAGGAGAGGAACACGAATCCGTGACCAAAAGGAGGCGCAACAACCGCGCCGGGTAGAGACAAACTTTGGATCGAGGTATGTATCGGCTTTAGGATTTCGATTTATAGACGTATGTATCGGTTTAGGATAGCGCTTATCGATGATCACATCCGAACTCTGATTTTTATGTAGGTATTGGTATAAGTTTTCGTATGAGTAATTGATCACATCCGAAATACAACCCCTTAATGTTTGTATTGGTTTCGTAGGTCAATATGTATACACAACGACTTTGTTTCGACATCTAAAGATATGTGTTGTTTCATAGATTAATACATTGGATTATTGATTTTATATCTATACGGAGACCTTGCCAAACCTAATTATATATATATATATATATACACATGAATCTGGATCATGAAACAAGCATTCTGCACCCATAAGTAATCACGCGTACACCGGAAAAGGAATCAATCATATTATTGTGGTGGTTTCGTTAATTCTCGTACGCATTATGCTTCCAGGATAATTAACTTGTGAGGTCAATAGTTGATGAAATATGTATCCGTACATATCTTAAATTTTATCTTGGTTGTTCTCATGGTGTTGCACGGGTTATGCATAATAGGTTACGTGCTTCAACAAAAACAATGAGATCTGGCCATATTATAACAACACGATGGACATAATCCCAAAGATCCCTTATATATTTAGATAAAGGTCCATCCCTTGTTTGATTAGTCCACAAGTATTAACTTTGATTGACTTAGTATAAATTATTAATAGGCCTCTTATGCACTTACCTTATGCGCCAATATGAAAACATGAGTCAAGTTTTAAGAGCATCATTGGATCATTTACCGGACATATTGTCTCACTTTATTGTTCCTAAAATAATTCGGTGTCAAAAATTATTTAATTACCTATTTTTAGTCCCATAGACAAGTCATCCAGATCAAGAACAAATAAAACACATCTTCCTACCAAATGCTTAAGTATATGTTTAATGACACATATAAGTACTTTTTTTAGCAGTTACGTGATATTGTAGAAAACCTTTAATCAACTTCTTTACGTGTAAAAAAAAAGATTTCATACATGTTATCCATCGGACTGTCCACGCCTTTCACAATTAAAGTCGCATTAAACTAAACAAAGAATTGTTATTATGATTTCATTGCTAATTTGACTATTAGTAGATGCACGGAAATAAAACCATGAATCATATAAAAAGGCGTATATACATCAAAGTATAAAGTATGTGTGGTGAGTATTTTAAAGATATGCTATTTTACAACCATATTACCGCTTACGCTTGATCAAAATTTATAAAAATAATAGCTTTTCAAGAAATAAATGACACGTTTGATGCTACAAAAATGTTCATGAGAATGATACTGTTAATAAGAAATATAGATTAAGGCACAGACTCATAATGAGTCACATGGACGACCGCAAGGGGTCGTGTAAGACGAAAGGGCTATGCCGCAAGGGGCAACGTCGCAAGGGGCATATGATTGAAAGGAACCATAGAGGCAAAAGCTAAGTCCTCTACAGTTGTAGCTACACTGTCATGTCATGCCATGGACCGCAAGTGCCAGAGTTAAAAACGTATAAAAAGATACGTAAATGAATGTTGTGTAAGAAAATGATTTACAAAGGAAAACCATCATGAAAATGCAAGGAATTGTTTAATAAGAGAATGAACCATCACATGTTATGCTAAAATTGGGTTAAAAAAGTTAAACCATCAAGGTCATGGGGCTAACATGTAAAATAGTTTATATATTTTGTAAGTATGTAAATTGCCTAGTATTTTATGAATTATGCCCACAAGTAGAAATAAATGTTGCCATGCCTACTTATGTAATTTACCTACTTTACATGTATACCCGTGTTTATGAAAGAAGCCAAACTAAACATGATAGGGATCAAACTTAGACATGCATGGGAATTATCTAGGCACGAAATGTTGTGTATGCCTGAAAATCCAAGTATATAATTTTTTTAACGGATCAAGGGTCGTTAGAATATCCATGCATGGACCCCGATGCATACTGAGCATTAGGCTCAAACAAATTATGTTTGTTAATTTCAGGTGAAGAATGGGGTTGATTGCATTCTCAGGATCGTGCTTCGGACTCATTGAGATTGCTGGCGTGGTACGAATTATCTTGTGAAGATCTAGTGGATATCTATATGCCCACAGGAACTATCGAGTTGTTATTTTTTAAAATTCTAGATTAGTTATTTGTTTATTTCCCAGTTTAGAGTTGTAATAATGGAACTCTAGTTGGAGACATTTTATGGAATTGATATTTTCTCTGCTCGTTATGTGCCATTTGTTATTTTTGGTAACGGTTCGATCGTGCGATCAATTATCGCATGCTTCCACCGATGGTCGACGCGATCCGTTCCGTTACAAATAGTATTAGAGTCAAATTCTCTCTGATAGTGGAAAGGGCTACCCGAGAGGTGGAGCCGCCCCTACAAAGAGGTTGGAGGAAAAGGCTACCCGGAGCGTGCAGCCGTCACTATCACTGGAAATAAGTGATGTGCCATGTCGCAACGAGGACGTTGCGAATATAAGTGGGGGAGGTTGTAACACCCCAACCCAAACATAGTACCACATGGAAAACACACAAAGTGTGGGTGTGGTTTATAAGTGATGGGGATTACTACTTGACAACTTGGGATTAAGCATTTTGGGTGGTTGCCAACGGGTCCATCTGGGCCCGAATTCAACAAGTTGTTAGGGCCAGTTTTCCTCAATAACGGACCGGAGACCTAAGCCCGGGACGTTACAAATGGTATCAGAGCCAAGTTTCGATCCTGGGACCTGTGGGTCAGCACTTTCATATTTGTAATGTCCCGGGCTTAGGTCCCCGGTCCTTTATCGAGGAAAACTGGCCCTAACAACTTGTTGGGTACGGGCCCAAATGGACCCGTTGACAACCACCCAAAATGCTTAAGCCTAAGTTGTCAAGTAGTAATCCCCACCACTTATAAACCACACCCACACTTTGTGTGTTTTCCATGTGGTACTATGTTTGGATTGAGGTGTTACAACCTCCCCCACTTATATTCGCAACGTCCTCGTTGCGACATGGCACATCACTTATTCCCAGTGATAGTGACGGTTCGACGCTCCAGGTAGCCTTTTCCTCCAACCTCTTTGTAGGAGCGGCTCCACCTCTCGGGTAGCCCTTTCCACTATCAGAGAGAATTTGGCTCTGATACCATTTGTAACGGAACGGGTCGCGTCGACCATCGGCGGAAGCAAGCGATAATTGATCGCACGACCGAACCGTTACCCAAAATAACAAATGGCACATAACGAGCAGAGAAAATATCCATTCCATAAAATATCTCCAACTAGAGTTCCATTATTACAACTCTAAACTGGGAAATAAACAAATAACTAATCTAGAATTTAAAAAAAATAACAACTCGATAGTTCCTGTGGGCATATAGATATCCACTAGATCTTCATAAGATAGTTCGTACCACGCCAGCAAT
Organism: Ottelia alismoides; assembly: GCA_037367405.1. Taxonomy (NCBI): domain Eukaryota; kingdom Viridiplantae; phylum Streptophyta; class Magnoliopsida; order Alismatales; family Hydrocharitaceae; genus Ottelia; species Ottelia alismoides. The sequence continues at coordinate 213,667 of JAZKJV010009004.1, forward strand.
CTCAATGAGTCCGAAGCACGATCATGAGAATGCAATCAACCATGTTCTTCACCTAAAATTAACAAACATAATTTGTATGAGCCTAATGCCCAGTATGCATTGGGGTCCATGCATGGGTATTCTAACGGCCCTTGATCCATTAAAAAAATTATATACTTGAATTTTCAGCCATACACAACATTTCGTGTCTAGATAATTCCCATGCATGTCTAAGTTCTATCCCTATCATGTTTAGTTTGGCTTCTTTCATAAACACCGGTATACATGTAAAGTAGGTAAATTACATAAGTAGGCATGACAACATTTATTTCTACTTGTGGGCATAATTGATAAAATACTAGGCAATTTACATACTTACAAAACATATAAACTATTTTACATGTTAGCCCCCATGACCTTGATGGTTTAACTTTTTTAACCCAATTTTAGCATAACATGTGATGGTTCATTCTCTTATTAAACAATTCCTTGCATTTTCATGATGGTTTTCCTTTGTAAACCATTTTCTTGCACATCATTCATTTACGTATCTTTTTATACGTTTTTAACCGTTGGCACTTGCGGTCCATGGCATGACATGACAGTGTAGCTACAACTGTAGAGGACTTAGCTTTTGCCTCTATGGTTCCTTGCAACCATACGCCCCTTGCGGCGTTGCCCCTTGCGGCATAGCCCTTTTGGCTTACACGACCCCTTGCGGTCGTCCATGTGACTCATTATGAGTCTGTGCCTTAATCTATATTTCTTATCAACAGTAACATTCTTATGAACATTTTTGTAGCATCAAACGTGTCACTTATTTCTTGAAAAGCTATTACTTTTATAAATTTTGATCAAGTGTAAGCGGTAATATGGTTGTAAAATAGCATATCTTTAAAATACTCACCACACATACTTTATACTTTGATGTATATACGCCTTTTTATATTATTCATGGTTTTATTTCCGTGCATCTACTAATAGTCAAATTAGCAACGAAATCTTAATAACAATTCTTTGTTTAGTTTAATGCGACTTTAATTGTGAAAGGCGTGGACAGTCTGATGGATAACATGTATGAAATCTTTTTTTTTACACGTAAAGAAGTTGATTAAAGGTGTTCTACAATATCACGTAACTGCTAAAAAAAGTACTTATATGTGTCATTAAACATATACTTAAGCATTTGGTAGGAAGATGTGTTTTATTTGTTCTTGATCTGGATGACTTATCTATGGGACTAAAAATAGGTAATTAAATAATTTAAAAGACACCGAATTATTTTAGGAATAATAAAGTGAGAATATGTCCGGTAAATGATCCAATGATGCTCTTAAAACTTGACTCATGTTTTCATATGGGCGCATAAGGTAAGTGCATAAGAGGCCTATTAATAATTTATACTAAGTCAATCAAAGTTAATACTTGTGGACTAATCGAACAAGGGATGGACCTTTATCTAAATATATAAGGGATCTTTGGGATTATGTCCATCGTGTTGTTATAATATGGCCAGATCTCATTGTTTTTGTTGAAGCACGTAACCTATTATGCATAACCCGTGCAATGCAATGAGAACAACCAAGATAAAACTTAAGATATGTACGGATACATATTTCATCAATTATTGACCTCACAAGTAAATTAGCCTGGAAGCATAATGCGTACGATAATTAACGAAACCACCACAATAATATGATTGATTCCTTTTCCGGTGTACGCGTGATTACTTATGGGTGCAGAATGCTTGTATCATGATCCAGATTCATGTATATATATATAGTTAGGTTTGGCAAGGTCTCCGTATAGATATAAAATTAATAATCCAATGTATTAATCTATGAAACAACACATATCTTTAGATGTCGAAACAAAGTCGTTGTGTATACATATTGACCTACGAAACCAATACAAACTACGAAACCAATACAAACATTAAGGGGTTGTATTTCGGATGTGATTAATTACTCAAACGAAAACTTATACTAATACCTACATAAAAATCATAGTTCGGATGTGATCATCGATAAGCGCATTCCTAAACCGATACATACGTCTATAAATTGAAATCCTAAAGCCGATACATACCTCGATCCAAAGCTTGTCTCTACCCGGCGCGGTTGTTGCGCCTCCTTTTGGTAACGGATATGTGTTCCCCTCCTCTTCGGATTCGACGCCGCCTTCTCCTACGACGAAGAACGCCGGTGAGATAACCCTTCCTTCCTCTTTCTCTCTCTCTCTAACTCTCTTTAAAAACAAAGTGACGTGGGCATGGGGACCCTTGTGGTTTTAATGTTGAGAATGAGAGTATTAAATCTATTAATTAAATGGATTTAATCCAAGATAATGTATTTGAATTTTTTTGTTGAAAAAGTCCATGCCGTTACAATCTACCACTCTTAAAAAATTTTCGTCCTCGAAATTTCTTACTAGAAGGACATACCAAAAAGTTGCGGGTACTTCTCTTGCATTTCACTTTCCAGCTCCCAAGTAGCATCCTCCTTTTGGTGGTGTTGCCAAAGGCCTTGACCATTGGAACTATGCGCCGACGAGGTTGATGATCTCTACGATCGATGATTCGTATAGGTTTCTCTTCAAAGGTCAAGTTTGGCTGAATATCAATGACCTCATGCTCGATCACATGTGAAAGATCAGGAGTGTACTTCCTCAGCATAGACACATGGAATACATCGTGAAGTTTTGAGTATTGAGGTGGTAATGCAATACAATATGCCACCTCTCCAATCCGCTGTAAAATCTCAAAAAGTCCTATGTATCTGGGAGTGAGCTTCCCCTTTTTGCCAAATCGTAAGACGCCCTTGGTTGGAGAGATCTTGAGGAACACGTGCTCCCCAACTCCGAAATTCAACTCTCTTCTGTGACGATCAGCGTAAGATTTTTGCCTACTTTGAGATGCCAACAATCTTTTTCTGATTAATTCAACACCATGCTTACTCGTCTGAACAAGTTCCGGTTCTAAGATGTGCTTCTCGCCAACATCACTCCAGCATGAAGGTGATCTGCAAGGTCTCCCATACAATGCTTCAAGGGTACCATCTTGATGCTCGAATGATAACTATTATTGTAAGCAAACTCCACTAATGGAAGGTATCTATCCCAGCTGCCCACAAAATCTAAAGCACAAGCTCTCAACATATCTTCTAGTGTATGGATGGTCCTTTCTGACTGACCATCAGTCTGCGGATGGAAAGAAATGTTGAACTTTAATTGAGTGCCCATAGCATCCTGAAAACTCTTCCATAAACGAGAGGTAAATCGTGTATCTCGATCAGATACAATTGATGCAGGAACACCATGAAGGCTGACAATCTCATTCACATATAATTCAGCTAGACTATCTGTCGACTGATCCAAGCGGATAGGTAGAAAATGTGCCGATTTGGTCAATCGATCAACAATCACCCATATGGTGTCATAACGATGTTTCATGGTCTTGGGTAGACCGGTGACAAAAACCATCGTTATGTGCGCCCATTTCCATTCAGGTATCTCCAAGGGTTGAACAGGTCCTGTAGGCCGCTGATGTTCAATCTTGATCTGCTGACATACCAAGCATCTAGCAACAAATTCTACGATGTCATTCTTCATTTTGGCCACCAAAAGTTCCGTTGCAGATCCTTGTACATTTTCATTGTACCTGGGTGAATAGTGTACATCGATCTGTATGCTTCGTCCAGAATCTCCTGCCTCAACTCAATATCAATTGGAATCCATAATCTTCTGCTGCGGTACCTTATATCTTCATCAGTTCTGATGGTGAAATCAGAACCTTCCTTTTTAGATGCTTCTATAAATTTAGAACGATCAACATCTACTTTTTGCGCAGTCAAAATCTTCCCAATTATCTCTGGTTGAATCTTGAGTGCTGCAAAAGATATCTTTCTCGATTCGCTCAAGAAAGGCTTCCAATCTTCAAAATCCTTCATCATATTCCATTGAAGTTTTAAACTAGCCAGTTTACCTTCCCATTTTCTACTTAATGCATCTGCTACGACATTTGCTTTCCCTGGATGGTAACTGATGGCGAAGTCATAATCTTTTAGGAATTACAACCAGCGTCGTTGTCTCAGATTAAGTTCCTTCTGAGAGAAAATATATTTGAGGCTCTTATGGTCACTGAGCACCTCAAATTATTCACCGTAAAGATAATGCCGTCAAATTTTAAGAGCAAAGACTACCGCTGCTAACTCTAAATCATGAGTTGGGTAGTTCCTCTCTTGCGGTTTTAGCTGCCGTGAGGCATAAGCAATGGCTTTCTCATTTTGCATAAGAACACACCCGAGCCCAGTGCCTGATGCATCTGTGTATACAACAAAACCTCCACTACCTGACGGTAGGGCCAATATTGGAGCTGTAGTCAATCTCTGCTTCAATTCTTCAAAGCTCTGCTCGCACTTTTCAGACCATACAAACTTCACATCATTTCGTGTGAGCTTCATTAATGGTAGCGATATTCTTGAGAAAATCTGAATAAATCGTCGATAGTATCCAGCCAGGCCAAGAAAACTACGGATCTCAGAAACATTCTTGGATTGCCTCCAATTCATCACAGCTTCTACCTTGGTTGGATCTACCTCAATGCCGTCTTTAGATACCACATGACCAAGAAATGCCACTCTATTCAGCCAAAAATCACATTTGAAAAATTTTGCATAAAGCTGGTGTTGCCTCAGAGTTTCAAATATAATCTGTAAATGTACTCGATGCTGTTCCGGATCAGATGAATATATCAATATATCATCCACAAATACAATGACAAAATTGTCAAGGTATTCTCGGAATACCCTATTCATTAGCTACATAAAAGCTGCAGGAGCGTTAGTAAGATCAAATGGCATGATCAAGAATTCATAATGACCATACCTTGTCCTGAAAGCTGTCTTTGGTATATCCTCCTCTTTTATTCGGAGTTGATGATAACCCGTACGCAGATCAATTTTTGAGAAAACGGTGACTCCCTACAATTGATCGAATAAGTCATCAATGCGAGGTAACGGGTATCTATTCTTTACGGTCACTTTGTTTAGACCTCGATAATCAATGCAGAGTGTAAGAGATCCATCTTTCTTTTTTATATAAAGAAGCAGTTGCAAGAACAATTACATAAGGGATCTGGGGACTAAGCATGAAAGTGCTGACTAGAGGTCCCACGACCTTATCTAAGGCCGTTGCAGCAGCAGTGAAGATCAATGTAGCATACCGAAGGATACAGCAAGCGAATCCTCGGAAGCGCCCTCACAAGCCGAACTTCAATGACAAGAGGCGTCACACTGCAGTGAATGCTAAGAAGACAAAGACTGATGATGCACCAGCAAACAAGAAGTATACATTTGAGGTGTGCCCGCATTGTGATAGGAGACATCTAGGAGAATGCTACAAGCTAACCACTACTTAATTTAATTGCAGAGAAAAAGGTCACTTCAGGAAAGATGCAAGAAAGATGTCAGGGATCAGAAGAAGCCATTCGAGCAGAAAAAGAAGGTAGCAGAAAGAGTCTTTGCTATCACTCCTGAGGATGCAGAAGGTGCCAACACGACAGTGGAAGGTACTCTACTAATTGAAAACCATTTATGTCATGTTCTTTTTTATTCTGGTGCCATGCATTCCTTTATGTCGAATGCTTTTGCGAGAAAGTTAAGTTTAGAAGCTGTTGAGCTTCCTTACACACTTACAGTTTCTTCACCAATGGGTGATATTATTGCCACGGGTATGTACTTAAAGGACGTACATGTTTTGGTAAAAGAAGACACCCTCACTGCCAATTTGATATTATTACCCATCACAACCTATGATGTCATCTTGGGAATGGATTGGTTATGGGAGCATTATGCAGTGGTCTATTGTCGAGAAAAGAAAGTGATCTTGAGTAGACCAAACCAGGAGAAGATAGTTATTCGTGGCACATGTAAGAGTGGGAGGTTGGTTATCTCATCATTGCAAGCAAGCCAACTACTAGCAGAAAGCTGCATCGCATTCCTCGCTAGTATAATTAACACTGAATCATCACATGCACGTCTCGAAGATTTAGATGTGGTCAGAGAGTTTGCCGATGTCTTCCCAGACGATCTTCCTGGACTACCTCCTCATAGAGAGGTTGATTTCTCAATTGGTGTGATCCCAGGAACGGCACCGATTTCCAAGGCTTCGTACAGAATGGTTATGATTTATAAGTGGTGGGGATTACTACTTGATAACTTGAACTTAAGCATTTTGGGTGGTTGTCAACAGGTCCATTTGGGCCCGAACCCAACAAGTTGTCCGGGTCAATTTTCCTCGATAACGGACCGGGGACCTAAGCCCGGGACGTTATAAATGGTATCAGAGCCAAATTCTCTCTGATAGTGGAAAGGGCTACCCGAGAGGTGGAGCCGCCCTACAAAGAGGTTGGAGGAAAAGGATACCCGGAGCATACAGCCGTCACTATCACTGGGAATAAGTGATGTGCCATGTCGCAACGAGGACGTTGCGAATATAAGTGGGGGAGGTTGTAACACCCCAACCCAAACATAGTACCACTTGGAAAACACACAAAGTGTGGGTGTGGTTTATAAGTTGTGGGGATTAATACTTGACAACATGGACTTAAGCATTTTGGGTGGTTGCCAACAGGTCCATCTGGGCCCGAACCCAACAAGTTGTTAGGACCAGTTTTCCTCAATAACGGACCGGAGACCTAAACCCGGGACGTTACAGTGGGCCGGAGTTTCCATTCATGTTTGAAAAAATTTCAAGCAAGCTGCAAGGGCCTTAAGTTTTTTTAACATTATCTTAACGTACTAAAGAAAGAAAAATATAAAACCCTTCAGCCATACAAAACAAGAGCCCGACCTTCTTGTATGCTCATTATATAATTGGTTGTCATCATGTGGTAGAGATTAAAACTGCAAAACAAACACATGTAAAAAAACAACAATATAGTCTTGCAAAATAGACAACGACATAAACCTTGAGGAAAATCCGTTCCTACCGCAAGAGGAATTTAAAATTACTATCGAGCAACAGAAATTTTTATTTTGTTAAATACCGTAAGTATAAGTCGTCTCTTCAAGATACAGCTTTGATCTTATGCTTGACATTTGGAAAGAAATCACATGGAAATCAAAGCTGTCTCTACAAGAAGCGACTTACACGTAGAAAAATCCCTTTTATTGAAGAGGCAACTCTCCGTGCTAAACAAAATAAATGTTTTCCTTCGGCTAGAGGGTAATATTAAGTTTCTCTTACAACAGCTACAGATTCTCTTCCATAAACCTTATTTTTAGAAACACTGAAGCCTCATAACACACATTAATACAAGGATGAGCTGAGAAGCCTCGATTCATGGCACGCCCATTCTATCCAATGCATTGCAGAACCTGATTTTATGCCTTCCTCGCACAACTGCCACGGCTTTTACCATGTTTGGCATCCTTTGAACCACTGTTTTTACCCAACGATCCACCTCGCCGCAGTCGAGGACGCATCCGAGTCTTGACAATATTGCAATGTTGTGTGTCATGTGATTGTCTTATTTGCTTGCTCCTTATTTTTCATTTAAATCACCTAATCGAAATCCTCGTCTATTGCTATTGTAGTTCATGAATACAGCATATTTCCGAACGGTTCTCATTCTAAAATTGGAGGCAGCAAATTTAGTGGGAACCCTCTATTTGAACCTTCCACGTCTCCTTTATTTCCAAAACTAAATCAGGAGAGTTGGCTTCACAACTACGAAAGGTCTGAATTATTTTGGAAATAATGCCACTGCAATTATGTCTGAGAAATGATACCATGGACAAATATACAAATTGTTTGCCGATATATCCTCCTTTGGGAATTATTTCCAATCCATAACCAGAATGAGAATTAGTTTCCATTCTCTCTCCAAAATTGGAATTAACTACGGAATGGAAAATGCTACGGATTGGAAATAATTCTCAAAGGAGGGATATATCGGCAAATGGTTTGCCGCGGGTCTAGCTGGAGCGGCAAACCGTTTGCTGCAACTTATGAGGGCGCGGTCGACGAGGATGCTCTGGTCTTCGAGGGAATGAATGCGGCGTGAATGCCTCTATCACGGTAAACCGTTTGCCGCGGCAGAAAATGTCGTTGACCAGGCGATCACGGCAAACAGTTTGCCGCTCCAAGGCATCCCGAGCGGCTATAAACCCCCCCTCCCCCTCCCCTCTCATTCGATATACTCACTCTCATAAGACACACTCACTCTCATACCTTCCCTCTCTCAAATTCCTCATTTCTCCTCCTCTTCAAGCTAAGGTATGCATCTTTATATTAGATTTTTAAATTTTTTTATTTAGTAAAATTTTAATTCAAAGAATATTAAATATAATAATGATAGTTGTATTAATTAACAACAAATAATTGTGCTATTTCTGCTAGTTGTATTATCCTTCATAAAATCAATAGTTCTGTTATTCTCCATAATATTGGTAGTCTGCCATTCTTGCTAGTTATATTTTTCTTCACAAAATTTCTAGTTGTGCTATTCTCCATAATGTTGCTAGTTATGCTAAATTTTATTTGACATTTATGCTAGTCATGGAGATAAAAAAGGTAGAGTAATATGGAGTAGGGAACTTTTCAATTTTTGTAACTAGAATATCGTAAATTATAAGAACAATAATTGTAACTAAAATGTGGAATAGGGAACACATATTGTATATAAATGTGTGGATAGAGACATGCATGCCCTTTTCAATATTATTTAACAACAAAATTCTACGAGTACGAGTTTGCAGTTCTTGTAATAACTTTTAGTGTTATATAGGAAATGACTGATATTGCTGCGCTATATGTGTTCTCGGGTGGATGGATTAAAATCATAGATACTGAGATTGCTTATGAAGGAGGTCATAGTGACATGATCGGAGTGCATATATCTAGCACTTATGATCTGCTTGCTCACATTTATGGGCTTATTGGTGCTAGCTCGTTTCGTCCAATCATAATTGACACAGATAAAATTACAAACTTAATGTTGTGAGTGAGTCGGCAGGCGGGAATGATGGAGCTTCTAATTGAGGCGGCGGAGTTCGCTCCATCTCAAGTTGATGTGGGAACATCATCAAGACCATGGTTTGATCTTAACGAATCCATATATGAGGAAGAAGGTGTTCAAGATTATGGTGAAAATGATGGTGAAAATGATGGTGAGGATGGAGATGAAGACGATTACGATGAGGAAGAAGAAGAAGTGCATAAAGCTGAAAGAGTGAATGAAGAAGCTTGCATGAGGACTAGTGGTGTCAGTGTGGGAGTATTGATCGATCATGATCAGGAATCTCTCATCTCTTCAAAAAACAATGAACCAATATATGATCCATCGGTGGATATGAGATGGATTTGGATCCCATGGACGATCTACCGGACTTCTTCGGTTCGGATGATTGGATATTTGGTACCTTTGCAGAGGAGGTGCCATTTTTAAATGAAGTTGATGGTGCTCCGAGCGAAGGAACATCGGGAAAGGACTTCTGGCTCAATCGATCTTTTGATTTGTAGACGAGTCTACTTGACGAGTTGTCCACTTGGAGTATGTCAAAGTACGTCGAGTTCAAGGTAGATGCCTCGAAGAGCATCTAGTACACAGGAAGCTACGTACATGGTAATTGTCATTGGAGATTACATGCAGCGTACAACAGTCATCGTGATAGTTGGCAAGTGAGCATTTATCGGGCAGGATTCACTTGTCGTATTGCAATACTTCTTGTTGACAATCGTGTCTGCACTTCGAAATTCGTTGAGAGATTTAATCTCTCCACTCTTAGATCCAATTTAACACTTACTCCAAGTGTCATCCAATCTCTCGTTGAGAAAAAGTACAAGGACAAAATTTCATATAAGAAAGCATGGAATGGGAAACGGAGAGCTTTGGAGAAGATATTCGGAGATGTTGCTGGGTCATACGCAGATATCCGTCGATTCATGTGGCTGATGAGACAATGTAATCTCGGTTCCTTCTACGAGTTCGAACATCAACCAACAGTTGATAGTAAAACTGGTGCACACATAGAAGGAAGAACTGCCTTTTCCGTCTATTTTGGGCCTTCATCCCCTCAATCTAAGGTTTTCAGTATTGTCGTCCTGTCTTGAGCATTGATGCCACCCATTTATGGGGGAAATATAAAGGGCATATGCTTGATGCTACTGCTGCTGATGCTAATGGTCACCTCTTTCATGTTGCCTTTGTTGTAGTAGAGAGTGAAAGGTTAGATTCATGGATGTTTTTTTACATAAGTTGGTTGGTATAATTGATCGCGATGGCATCTGCTTCATTAGCGATAGATTTTCCGGTCTGAAGAACTTGTTGCCCCAATACTTTCCAGACGAGAGAGGTCATTGTCATCATTTCTGCCTCCGACACATGCAGGAGAATATGCATCAGGTCGGGTTTACTAATAAGTAGATACAAAAGAAATTTTACAGCGCTGGAGTAGTGATGAGATGCGTATGACTGGATAGTAAGACAAGAAGGGAGGGGATCGCCATTACTGGGCTTGCACTTACGACGAGGGACATCGATGGGGGCTGACCACTACTAACTTCTCTGAAAGTTTTAACAGTATTCTTAGGGGAATACGAGGCTTGCCTGTATCAACGCTTGTCTTAGTTGCGTTTTATCGCCTAAACACTTACTTCATCGAATGATGAAAGTTTGGTGAGAGGGTGACCTGCCACTTAATGCTCCGATACGAGAAGCTCACAGATGGTCTTGAACAGTCAGCACGTGGTCTGATGGTGGAGCAGTTCACTCTCACGGAGTTTGAAGTCCGGGCCTCGGAAGGAAACTATAAGGTGAATATAAATGGTCAACAGTCTGTATGCACATGCGATTATATGCAGGTGATGCGATTAATATGCCCACATATAATTGTTGTATGCAGCAATGTCAATGTTCGCACGGAACACCTAAAATTGTGTTCTGATTTTTATACAGCAACCTCGTTCTGGTCCACATATGCACATGTGTTCGTCCCGATTTCCGATCGTCGCTTCTGGCCGCCACTGGAACCCTCACCGTTGCTCCATCCGAATGTAGTTTCCAATCCTGGACGACCTCGGAGGAGGCGTCTACACGGTAGCATGGATGAGATGGGTGAAGTGCAAGTTAGGAGAAGCCGTTGTAAGGAGCATGGTCATAACACAACAACTTGTGAAAGAAGGCATCAATAATTATTGTAAAAGACTTTATGTACAAAGTGCTATAATTATGAGATTCAGTTATATTGTACTGACAAGGTAGAGGGAACACCTATCTGTCCGACCATTAGCAGATGCTGATATGGTAAGATAAATAATTTGGACGATTATGTATTACTCTCATGCAAGTAATTTCAATGTCTTCGATGGATATTTAATTATTGTGACTGCACATGTGCATCGCTTTGTGGAGCATGGACGAACCCTAAACCATATACTTGAACTACCACGTAGTGATGCTGTTGATCGACACTTGGAGGTGGCAGGTTTTCTTTGCATCTCCAACCTGAAGAGAGCCATGATTGATCAGTGTTTGATGAAGGTATTGGCTGAGAGGTGGCGACCGGAAAACACACAGTTTCCACCTTCGACAAGGTGAGGCAACTGTCACATTGAAGGACGTCTCATTGTTGACTGGTTTAAGGGTGGAGCCATGGCCATTGATTGGGTTTGAGAAGAATAGCCAGCTGGATTAGGGTTCATACTGCGAGGAGTTGTTCAGTGTAAATCCGAATGACAGTGACGATCAGGAGCTAGTCGGAATCAGCTGATTATTCTTTTTACACATACTATTTTCTTGAGCGTGACCATTAGGTAACTTGTAACCGAGACTTTTAATTGTATAGATGAATTCATTATTCCGTGTAAGGGAAATGATTACAGAGCATCGATGAAGCACGTAAATGCAACAAATGATTGGCTACATCAAGTATACGATTCAAAACATGTCTCTAGTGGATCCAGGAATACACGATATCCCCTCCATGTATACATCATACACCGAACCTGCAACATTTGCGTCTCAACAATGGGGGGAACAATATAGTTTTCGGACGGACGAGCCTACCCCATCGTACGACATACTCCCTACTCAAGAAGCCCAACCAACTCAACCTCAGCAATACTGGCAGATGGGGTCCACTCAGAGTCAGCAAATGTATACTGGTGTGCCTGATTACGATATTGGATAGCTACTATCTCAACAGTTTGGCTCTGGAGCTACATCATGGGACATGAACACATCATATACAGATCTTCCTAGGTCATTCAGTGCAAGAATGCAACCAACGGTTACCCATTAAGATCTCCCCCGCACCTCAAATGTTACAGCTCAGAGAGGGAGTGGTTGGCCCACAACGGGGTAGGAGCATTCAACCACAACTGTACTTGGAAGAGGTCATGGTGACGTAGGGAGCGGTTCAACTGGCAGAGGAGAACCAGGAAGGGTGGAGGTTGGTCGGGGAGTAGGAGAGGGGGTGATGAATCTCCATTTCATCACCTTTATTCTATCATTTTGGCCTTAAAAACCCCAACAAATGCATGTAAATAGCCTCAATTTGTACACAATAGCATTCATTATTTATTGTATTAATGATACATAAAATAAGGTTTTTAATGCCAAAATTATAGAATAAAGAGAAGAAAAGAAAAAGGAATAAAATATTGCAAATATTTTATGACCCTAACCCCGAGACCAAGGCCAACATGGAAGTGGTCGACAAGGAATAAAGTAGGGGGAGATAAGGGCCAAGAGTACAATAAATACCTCATTTATTTATTCATCCATTTATGCATTCTTGACACCTATTTTGTATATAATTATTTATTCATCAAATAGAGAAACTTTGTACATGAAAGTTGTAGATAATAATGTGAATAAAATTGCAAAATTGAGTTTGTACAAAAATGATACACAATGTACATTTTATACCCAGAATAAAAAGCCAAAATCTCAACTTCACAGACCCATATCTTGCAAATAAAAACTCAAAATCACCCAAACTCACCTTTAGTTGTATATAGCTTTCCAAGAACTATTTAATAAAATTGGTTTCATAATTTTTGGAGCTCATATGTAAAAGATAAGTTTTTGGCCCTCATTGTATACAGTACTGATTAAAATATTCATTCTATTCATTATTTATTATTTCTATGAATTTATATTTTTAGAATTTTGTAAATAATGTATATAATACATGTACATATTGAAATTAAAAGAAAACCAAAAAGAATTTGTAAAATAAAATAAGTCTACAAGATACATAGACAAAATACCTATGTGAAGTATGTACATAAATAAAAAGGGGAAAACATTCTTTAATTATTTTATTCTTTCATATTTTTATAATAATGCACATATTAAATATAATTCATTAAAAATACAAATCCAAAATAAAAACCAAGAAAATACATTAAATAAATAAAGTATATACATTATATAGGTAAAATACCTATAAGTATACCTACTTATATATGCACCTATTTATTTAAATATGTAAATAAACTCATAAAAATCAAACAAAAATATATCTACACTCACAAAAATAAGTTATATATTTATAAAATAAGAAAAAAATAATAGAATAAAAATAAACAAAATAAAAATAAATACATATAAACATACTTATAAATGCATTATTAAAATAAACTCGTAATAAAATACATTAAAAAAATAAATAAATATCATAAATAAATACTACATTAATTAATAACATTTTTTATTTTATAAGAAAAATTTAATTAATTCATTTATTATGTCTAATAATTGGGTCAAATTCGGACTGACATGGACCAATCACAGCCCTGCCAATGTTGACCTCGGTCAACTCAGCCATCAGCCTCACCAGCCCGTCAAATCTGTCAGACATGGCGTATTCTCCAAATTTTCCCGATCGATCCGTCGCTCCAATGACATCGGTCCCTTCACGGAAATTACTCCCAAAGCAACCCTTATACACGCCCATAGCTTGTTTCCCCTGTATATAGCTTGGATTCCTTATTTTTGGCCGGTCAATAAGGGCTCCCATTATGTTCGAAAATAAATCAGCCTCCAGCCCGTCAGATCTATCAAATCCCCCGTCTTCTCCCATTTTTCCCGGCCGCCCCGTCCATCGATCGCAATTGATTCCTTCACAAGAAATATTCCTGACATCTTGTACATCCACGCCCAAGGCTTGTTTCCCTTGTATATATCACCGATTCCTTATTATTTGCCGGTCAATAAGGGCACATGCACATGTTTATAAATAAGTTCCCCCTCCTCCTTGGTCGAATTTGGACAACTTACTTCCCCCAAAACACCTTGAATCCGGTTCTAGATGAGCCCTTGTGACAGAAGGAGCTCCATAGCACCGTGAATCGGCCGGAGGAGGAAGAAATTTTGTCGCGGCGGAGCTCCGGCGTCCGTCCTGCTCCCTGGAGGCCCCCAGGTATAAGAGCTGCGCATTTATTTTCTTAGGTAGATTTTTATTCCCGCATTTCATTCCTGTCTTTTATTTTGCATTTAGATCGTTAGTGTAGCGTAATTTAGCTAGATCGACGTTCGCCGGAGCTCAGCTCCGGCGAACTCTCCACTATGCCCTCGACTGTTTTCCGACCGCTACGACCACCCCATTCCATTCCCTTCCCATTTCTTCATCTCCCAGCCACCTCTGTCCAACCGTATCCCTCTTGGATTCGCGAACCGAAGCTTCAAATCCGCCGCTCGCCGGAAGCTTCGCCACCTCATCCATTTTTTATGCTAACAGCTTCAAATCCAGGTTGAGGGTGAAGCCCTCGAGCCGTGCTTTCTTTCTGAGCAGGTTAGGTGCATGCTAAAGCGCCAGGAGACGAAATCCAAAGTTGCCGGAGGTACCTGGAGCAGCGTTCCTTCATCGAGCTCTCAGTAACGCTCCAGCGTACCTCGGCCCGATCCGACACCTCCAGACGACAGAGGAACCTGCCAAGAAGCTTTTGGGACACCTTGGAGCAGCAAAGGCCGGCGAAGCAACGAGTTCTCACCGGAGGAAGCTCGCCCAGGCGAGCGTTCTTCCCTGTTCTTCCAGATGTCCTCCTCGTCGTCGGATGAAGATCAAGGCCCAGTTCGTACGCCAGTCGTCCGATGGAGCCGTGTCCAGACCGTCGGATCACCCCGGGTGATCTAATCTTCACCGCCCATCGTCGAAGCGTCATCAGCAAACGTGGAGGCGCCACGTGGATAAGTCACGCGTATCAGCCGTTGGATCAAGCGCCTTTGGGGGTAATTTTCATATTTAGCCCCTGCTCTTTTTGTAATTAATTTTTAATTCTGTAAATAAAAATAACGTTGTAAATAAATTGTAAATTTTGCTAAAGGACCCCTGTACTTCCTTAAATTACTTTTTGGTCCTTCAGCGCCTCACGTGCAGTCCCACGTGAGGCGCGTGAATTTTGCACTATTGCCCTAGCAGTTTTTTGTTAATTGTAAATTAGTTTCAAAAATTAAAATAAATGTTTATTTCTGTAGGTATATTTGCACTGATGCCCCTGTCACTTATTTTATTTGCAAAAATACCCCTGCCAGGCTGTTTATTTTTGTGTCTTTTAAATATTTATTAAAAATACCTTTGAGGCTTCTAAAAATCCATAAAAATTAGAATAGATGTTTCATGTGATGCCCTTCCACGCCCATATTTTATTTCACATTTTTTTTGCATTTTTTCTAATTAGTAAAAATGAAAAAGAAGCCCTTTTTGTACTGTTTAAATTAGAAAATACAAAAAAATTAGAAAATGTTTTTGAAAATTTCCAAAAAATTATATATGGTATATTTATATATATATATTGAGTCCAGAAAATGAAAACCCTGAAAATATGAAAAGAAAAATAAAAAAATCATAAAGCTCCAAAATCCAACAAAAAATAGAAAAATCCTTAAAAAACCCCAAAAATACATTTTTCTCTTTTATAATTATCTATATATTATTATTAATGTATTAAAATTAATTTGGGAATTTTTGGAGTTTATTTTATATTTTTAAAACCCAAATTATATTCGACCATTTATTTAGTCCCATATTATGGACATTTTTGAATTTAAAAATACATAAAAATTAGAAATATTCCTGAAAAACAACAAAAAAAATTAGAAAAGGAAATATTAAAAAACAAAAAAAAAATATATCTATATATATATATATATTCAGCATTTATATCTATATATCTATATCTATATACTATATTACTCTTCTCTCTCTCTTCTTATATATACATCTCTTTATATATATGTTATATAATATATATATATACATATCTATATATTATATAATTAAAAACATAAAAAGAAAATAAAAAATTATAAAATATAAAAGCAAAATAAAAATCAAAAATATAAAAAAATATATATAATCCAAAACCCACAAAAACAATAAAAGGACATGAACAATTGATTGAATAATTAAATTACACAACACATACAACCATTCGCCTCCCAGTGTTCGACCTCTACCTGTACTTACACCTATACACATTTACATGTAGAGTTATAATAAATTTTAACTCCACATTTTTGGATATTCATTGCATATATTTATCGTGCGTTAATTGCTGATCGATTTTGGGATCTTTTGTTGGTCGCCTCAGCGACATTGTGATCCCGCCTTGTGCGGATCACTCTAGACCGATAGAAGATCCCAGTCATCAAATGGAGCCGTTGCCGGGGAGGCAACGGATTTTGTATGATTTTGTGCGCTTATTGGTTCATTTATTCAATTATTTGCTCATGTCCATGATTTAGTTATTTATTTGGTTTTTATTTCTATTTGATATCATTTGATTGATTGCTCTGACCATTTCTTTCTTTTGTCTTTGATGCGAGGGACCGCCAAGCGAAGGAGGACCTCTTAGGAGGACCTATGCACCCAAGCAAGGTGGAGTTGGCTCTTCTATGCCAAGCCAACAGGAGAGAGCATCCAGGACAGAAGAAGGAGTAGTGTTGAAGACAGTCTATATTTCTATGCATTTGATTTTATTTCATTTTATTATGTATATTCATGTGAGAGAGCGGCACTTAGAAACTTGTAATAATACAGGACTCTCACAGGTACACTTCGACTCTCGAGGCCCAGTGCCCGAGGGATTGTTCCCTTGGGGGCCTCGATGATTTTGACTTTTTTTTTCTTTATTTTATTTTCATTATTTTGTGTGAATGAGCCTTAGCTTAGGAGTTGCTTGCTCGTAGAGTTAGGTCCAAACACCCCAATATTTGCATGTACCTATAGTTCGCTTTGGACCTAGATCAAACTCTAAACAGCCGCTCATTTATCTCTTAGCCTTTGTGCCACAGCGAGCCCCGCAAAGCGCTTTCTCCTAAGCTCAAGTGTGTTGAGCACAGAGGAGGGGTGAGCCAAGACCGGACTTTTTGAGGATAAAGGTGAATGAGCGACTCGTGGTGCTTCACGATAATAGCAATTTCTGAACCTAGGGCGACTTCTTCGGTTTGCATTTGCATATAGCATAGCTTTCAAATTCTGTTATGCATCCCGCATGGAGAGAGCTGGGAGGCACTGTAAGTCTTCTTACTTAGCATGCATCATCGTTTTCCGACTTGCATGGCTTTTCCGATCTTCTCCTTCTGATTTTTCCAACCTAAGATGCTTAATGGAAATTGGAACCTCGATAGGCACGTGCATTGAAAATACCCAAAAAAGTGATAACTTAAATAAAATCGGGACTGCTAACTCTATTGGACTTAAAGATAAAATATAATGAATTCCTTCTCTTGGGGAGAGCAACCCCCTCATTGTATGCGTTTTAAATTGCTCACGTACACACTAAGGAGTAGAGCCCAAATCCTATCAAGCATTCTTTGTGATTGTACAATTTTTGTGGTTCTCACCTAACTCTAAAATTGAAAAGATAAATGACCGTCACCTGATGGTCTTCACTGTGTTGAGTAGGTGAATCGGGGGTTTGCCTTGTGTATTGATTGTGACTTGGAGTTCATTGTGTTTTTCTTTCATTCCTAGAGTAGTCGGTCCCACCGTGTGAGTCATGCATTTTTATCTTTGAGTCTCTCTATCTCTCTTATACATATATCTCTTCATTTTTGCATCGAGTCGTGATATTGGTGCTTGAGCTCAATCATTCTTCGCCAAATCCTTCGTTTCCCCTCTTCTCGCCCACCCTCCTCGTACCCTCTGTATCACTCTTCTACCACCCATGATATTGGCACGCCCGCTCAATCAGTTTCTCCACTTCCCTTTGTGTACCCTTCTTATCCATCTTCCTCGTGTCCCCCGTATCATCTCTCCCTTTACCCGGGAATGCTGTGCATAATGATAAAGCCCGCATCGAGGATTATTTATACAAACCATTTGTGTAAGTCGGGCCGATGATGTTGAGGATGCTGAGATTGATGTGCTGGATTTGTCTTTGATACATGCATATGGGCTTCTTGAGGATTTTTGATGATGCATAGAGCAGAGGTGTGATGCATTATTGAGGAATTTTAGTTCTCGTACACCGGATTAAGGATGTGATATGATGCAATTATTCGATGAATATTTCATGAGTATTGATTGATCTATCTGTCTTGAGGATCCACCCATCTTGATTTTAAGGATTGATTGATTATTCTAATTTGGACTTCCTGGTGAGGTGTGCGGATCCTGCATGATCTCTCATCGTCCTATTTGACCCATTCTTGATCTCCTAACTCTCTAATCCACCTTGGCACTTAAAGGATTCCTGACTATTTTTCGTGCCATCTTAGCTGACTGGATTGACATAAGGGAGTTTGGGTGAATAACATGAATATTTGCTCCGTGGCCTGGTCTTATGCCCTCCAAATGATTGAATGATTTATTGCTTTTGAGGACCTGAGATTTTATGCCAGCATTCCCATGGCCTACATTGATCTAGCTCGCATTCCTCCCCGAGGACTATCTGCGGGGGAACGCGACAATTTCTAGGACTGCGGTTTCATTCACTGCTTGGGTCGCCATTGTGATGGGACCCGAAACCAAGTCAGATGATATGCATGATTGGCCTCCCCTTGTGATTGTGTGCTTGACCTGTCAATACATGAGGCCAATATACTAGACTCATCTGAGTCTGCTCGCCTTGACGGTCCTCGCAAGGCTGAGCTCCTGATATATGTTATTTCCATGACTAGTTGGCAGTACGTTCCCCGAGGGTTAGTTACGGACGCTGCCACACTTTCTTGATTTGTCGGTCTCTTCTGCTGGTAGCAGATCGGTCGCCTACCAAGACCGTTTCTGTGATCCATCTGATGGATCAGGCTCCTTTGAGCCCGCTCTCCTTGACGGCCCTCGCAGAGGTGAGCGTCTGTTCTGATTATTCATTGCCTAGCATGTACTACTCCCCGAGGGTTATCTGCGGGAGAGTAAATCATTTTCTAGGTACTCGGCTTCATCTCTGGTGTCTCCCATGCGGTGGAGCACGAAGTCGGGTCTTCTGACTTGCGCACTCGGTCTCCTCCCTGGTTGTGTCTCCTCTTTGTCGGAACTGATGAATACTCATTCATCACTCTTTATTCTTATATTTTAGCTACAAAAACCTTTGCAAATGCATGTAGATATGTGTAAATAGAAATAATTACCAAAAGCATGCATTGTGTAAAAACCTATAATTAGCATGTTTTTGTGCAAAAATAAAAGAATAAAGATTAAAAAGAAAAAGAGGGAAATATTTGGAATAAATATTGAGCAACCTAACCCAAGGGAGGGCTCAGCATGGGCCTGACCGCATAAAAGCCAAAGTAGAGGGAGATAGGGGCTCATGTGTAAATATTTATGTAAATAAATAAAAATATTTTTTCTCACAAAAATAGCCTAAAAATAGGTTTGTAAATACTTGTACATATTTATAAGTATCAAAACAAAAGATAAAAATATGAAAATCAAAAAGAACAAAAATACCACTTTCACATTGAACATAGACTCACCTACATATTTATTTAGCCCTATAAATAAATAAAATTAATCTTTATAGTTTTTGTAAATATTCTTTATTATATAGTGTAAATAAATAAAATAAAAACAATCAAAACAAAAACCAAATAAAAATAACAAAATTAAAAATACAAAAATAGATTGTACATATACCATGTATATAAGTGTATATATGTATTTATTTTACCTATGTATATAAATAATAAAAATAAAATAAAAATACCTTTTTATTCCTTATTTTATAATGAAAATAAATAAAATACGAAATAGGAATAAAAATTGCATAAAAATAATAATTAAAAATCAAAAATTAAAAACCGTAATAGTGTACATATACCTATGTAGTACATATAGTGTACATACCTTATTTTTATTTCGAAAAAACTATTAAAAATCACTAAAAAATAGAAAAAAATAAAATAAAAATATTTCATGTTTTGAGTTTTTGCTAAATCGGCCCCTAGCTACCCTTATTTTTAACTTCAAAATCCATCCACGTGGCCGGTTTCTATTGGGTCCTGGGGATGTTGACCGCCCGGTCAACTACCCCCCCCCAGGACCACTCCACTCAGGTCCTTAGCGGGTCCCCAACTTCTCGGATTTTTCCCCGCTAAACCCGAGTGCCTCCCACCTAAACCCCGGGTCCGAATCCTTAATGACACATCCGACATCCTCGCCGGAGCCGCATCCTCGGGATCCGCGCGCTTCCAAGCTTGCCCGGACCTCTCTTAGTCGGACCCCTAGCCATATATAGCCGTTGCTCCGCCACCTCATTTCTCCATCTTTGGCTCCTTCGTTCCACTCCCAGTGACCTCCATCACATCGGCGAGAGTGACAGCTCGTCCCCCGTGGTGTCGCAGCGAGGAAGGAGGGCGAGACCATCGATCCGGCGAGCTTCACCGTCGTCGCTCCGCCATCAGCTGGAGCTTGAGCCTCGGAGAGAGACGCTCCTCGAGGCGACGACCAGGAGCTTCCCCAGCTCCTCCCCAGTCTCTTCGACCACCCAGGTAACCTTGTAGGTCCTTATCTTTCTTCGATTTCCATTTACGCCCAATTCGTATCGCCACCGTCTCTAGCTGATTCCGACCATCCCCTCACTCTGTTCGATCATCGGAATCGTCCATCGCATCCGCCTCCCTGCGACGCACCTTCTTCACCCCTCCATCCAACCCAGCTCGCACAGGATCTGGGAGTCGAGCTCCTCCGTCCACCCCCTTCGCCGGAGCTCGCCATTTCGACTCACAAGCCACCGTCACCTCGCCTAACCGGGTCGAGGCAGTTTGCCCTCGACCCGCGAGTATTCTGGTTCGCTTTGTAGGTCAAACGAAGGCCATCTGAGGTCCTTCGTCATTTAGTCAGGAGGCCCAGCTCCGCCGACCTAGCCCGGGCTCCTCGGAGCTCGGCTGGATCATCGGAGCCTACCGGCAGACGCGGGAGCACTCCACCTTTCTTCTCCGACCTTCAGAGTGCTTCCAGGAGGAGTCTAGCGCACGCCCAGGGCCGGCGAGTCTCGTCGGTGGCCTGTTCATCCAGCATCCTCCGTCGTCGTTCGATTCATCCTCCGGCTCCAGATTTCATCTGAACCGTCCATCTGGGGAGCAGCAGTCACCGCCCGATCATCAGGAGGATCGATTCCAGCCATCTGATGCGCCAGGGCTAGCCGCCTGCGCCCTGCACCGTCCGATCACCCACGTGGAGGAACCCTAGCCATCGGATTCGCCAAAGGACGCTAGCGTTGGAGCCGCAGCTGATCCAGACCGTCAGATCTACACGTGGCAACCATCCAGCCGGTCCGCATAATAAAGGGTAATTTACCCTTAGGCCCCCTTTCTTATTTTATTTCGCTTTAGTCCTGTAAATATTGAGTTTAGTTGTTTAGTTTTAGGGTTATTTGCATAGAGACCCCCGTACTTTGTTTTCCTTGCATTTATGCCCCTGTGCGTTGTATGACACGTGCCTCGTCACGTGCTCCTCTGGTTTATTTGCAAGACAGGCCCCTGTAGTTCTGGTTGTTATCAATGGAATGAATGTTTTAGTTTATTTGCATTTATACCCCTGTGCGTGATTTATTTCAACATGTACGTGATATTTTGGGTATTTTGCGAATAGGCCCCTGGACTTTTGGTACATGTTACCAATAAGTCCTCGGGACTTATTTTCTTTGTATTTGGGTCCCTAAGTGCCCCAGACACGCACGTGGCATGTGTTTCGCTGGGTAAATTGCACCAGACCCCCCAGACTCTTGGGTATTTGCACTTTGGTCCCTGTGCAATGTGCCCTCTCTTTATTTTTGAATAAAATAGCAAATTACCTCCAAATCCAACGAAAATTGGATACATGGCTCTTGCCATGGTGTAAAATTTTCGAGGATTTTTGAGGACATTTTTGTTTTCATTTGTTATTTTTAAAAATTCAAAAACCCTTAATTTTGCTACTGTCTAACTTTAAATTCCCCAAAAAAATATTAAAACTCACTTAAAAATTCCACAAAACTTATCTACTGTTTGCCTTGCTCAGCTTGATTTTCTAGCCAATTTTGGCTATTTTTCATTATCTAAAACACCTAAAAATTGAAAAACACATAAAAACTTATAAAAAATCTAATAATTAAACCAAAAACCTAAAAACAATGAAATTGGTGCCTAAATTTTCCTCATTTTATGTTCTTTACAGGTAGCCATTTTGGGGCTCTTAGATATTTTATCTAGGCCTTTTTGGCTCGGCTGGACAGTACCACTTATTTCAGTCACTGTTTGATTTTTAGAAAATTAAATAAATATCAGAAAATTCTCAAAAATTCACCAAAAACACTAAAAATTATAAAACACATAAAAATATTTTTGTTTGAATTTTTGGTTGATTTTTAGTGCTTTAAATAAATTGTTGAAGTGTGTGTTTATTTGTTTTTCTTATTTCCTTAATTGACTAAAATTCCAAAAAAATATAAAATAATTAAAAACCACTAAAAAAATATTTTGTTCTTTTATTTTATTCCTTTTTACTACTTCGTAGGCCGAAGGCCAACCCGTGCTCCTTGAGTTCGACCCTGGTCGCTATACCAGGTTAATCTAATAGCAGGACCGCTTTCGTGTTTCAAGTGATTTTTATCTATATCAGTGGTTCAATTTTCTTGATTGAGTGCATCTGAGTGCCTGAGGTCACAACGACCATTTCTGTACCTTTACCTTAGTCGTTCAGATCGCTCATCAGAATGGCACCGTTGCCGGGGAGCACGGCTTAGTAGTTTTTATTTTATCTTCATTTTCGTTTTCGAGGTTTTTCACGGCTCTTTCAGAGCTCGCGACTTTTTCGCGGCTTTTATTTATATTTTATTTTTGTTTTATTTTGTTTTATTTTCTTTTTCTTTTATTTTTATTTTTGTTTTAATTTTGAGTGTTTATTTTATTTTGTATTTTTGCATATATACCCTCATTTTCAGTTTCAGTTATTTTCTTTATTATTATTTGATTACTTTGGTCTGACCACTTGTCTCTGTCTCTTGCGAGGGCCCGAGGACCGCGGAGGCGACTTTCGAGGAGCCGGTGCAACCGAGGAACTTGGAGACGGCTTCCGTCTCTACGAAGTCGCAGGAGAGAGCGAGAGAGAGAGAGAGAGAGTTGAGTGGGTGAGGTTAGATTAGGTTTTATTTTTATTATTATTATTGTAATAATACATGGACTCAGACTGGACACTTGTGGACTCTTGGATTTAGCGGGTCTGTTTCGTCGAGCACCGGTGTACTCGAGGGATCCTTAGGCTTTTTCGCGGCTTTTTACGCAGCTTTGTTTTCTTTTCATTTTTTTCTGCCTTTTCCGGTGTTTGCGCGGTTTTCATCGAGCCCCTAGACTTAGGATTTTCTCTTGCTTGTGCCGTAATTAGTAGGGTCCCCACACTTAACTATTTGCTTGTTCCTATAGTGCCTAATTGGACTCACTAATAATCAATCAATAAAAATAATCGACTCATCTCCTTCGTAGCCTACGTGCCGCAGCTCACCTTGTAAAGCGCTTTCTCCTACCCCCGATTTGTCGGACAGAGGAGGGGTAGGCCAAGACCGAACCCTTTGGCTTGGAGGTCGGTGACCGATTAGACGGTTCTGCGTGTAGAAATTTCTCATCTAGGGACTTGGTTTTTCCCGCTGCATCAATTTAGGGTAGTTTACTTTTCTGTCTTTAAATCTGCGCGGATCACTTGCATGTAAAGTGCTGGAGGCAAGGTACGCATTTCTGACTCAGCATGCATCATTGATTTATCACGCATCGGCTTTTTCGCCTTCTCCCCCCTGTTTTTGGCTTAATAACCAGGAGAACCGAAAATTCGTTAGGCGTTTGTTTTCTATTTGAAAAATATTAAAAAGAAAAATCATAAAATTGGGACTGGATAAAACTATTGACCCTAAAAGACACTCACCCTAAAAATTTGTCTTGGGGAGAGCAACCCCCTCATTGTTTGGTTTGGATGCGCGAGAGAGTGACCCGCACCCTAGGTAGAGCCCTCTGTTGTTATTCCCGACTGATTACCGACTTCTCCGTGCGGGCCAGTCGGTTGGGGTAGCATCGGGTATCCTAACAGGTCACGTAAGCGCTCTGATATCTTGTGTGTTCACTTAATAAAAATTGACAAGATAATTTGACCGAACTTTCACGGTCTTCAGCTCGCGTTGCGTTGGTGAACCGGGGTTTTGCATTGTGATTATAATTTCTCCAGATCTCATCCGCACTACTCGCCAGATCAAGATGATGGGTAGACGCTCTCTTAGGCAGCCTCTAGCTGCACCGCTTTCGGGCACGTCTACCCAATCATCTAGGTTGGCCCGCGAGAGCCAAGACCAGCTCTCCGAGCCCGAGTATGACTCCGCCCTGTTCCCCCTCGACCCCCTTTCTTTCATACCTGAGCGACATGAGCCCGAGGAGAGATTGATGGATTTGACAGCACCTGAGTTGGGCTCATTTGATTTTGCAGACGTCATGGCCGCCAGTTCTGAGGATCGCTCCCGTCAGCCTGAGCACTTCGTATTGGATCAGGGAGCGATCAACTCCACTCGGATCGCCTCGTTAGAGACCGTCCAGCAGCAGCTGAGGGATCAGGGAGCATTTATGCTCGACATGAGGAGAGAGATGGAGCAGATGCGAGCAGAGAGAGCAGAGCGAGAGCAGAGGAGAGAGAGACCAAGGATCCCAGATGATGCGGATGCAGCAGCCGCAGCCGCCGCAGCTGCGGCCGGAGGACCACCGAGACCGATGCGGGAGTTACACAACCCCGGATCGACGCTGACGCACCACTGGGTAGTACTTCCAGCGATCGTGGGGGACTTCAAGTTCCCCCCCGAACACTTTGCAGCTACTCCCCCGCTTCCACGGACTCGCGACGGAGGAGCCCCATCTCCACCTCCAGGAGTTCTTGATGATATGCAGCACTGTCCACGACCGTCAGGTGGACCAGGACACGATCAGGATGATCGCCTTCCCCTTCTCCTTAGCAGACAGAGCAGCCACCTGGCTGAAGCATTTGGGGAAGTTTGTTTACACCTGGGAGCAGCTCCGCACCGAGTACTTGAATAAGTACTATCCACTCGGGCGGACGAATGCAGCGAGGGCCCTGATCAGCAACTTCTCCATGCTCCCCAATGAGCAATTCCACGAGGCATGGGAGAGGTTCCGAGAGCTCACAGACAGATGCCCGTACCACGACATCTCGAAGCCGAACCTTGTTCAGAGCTTCTTCAGCGGGTTGACACCAGAGCTCCAGGGCCTGGTGAATGCTTCTTGCGGCGGGTCCTACTTCACCAAGGACCACGACCAGGTCTGGGCCATCTACGAGGAGATGGCCGAGAATTACATGGTGATGTCCCAGACCAGGTTGTACACTCAGGGGAGACCCCAGCAGCAGCCAGGACCCGTACAGTACCAGAGGATAGCACGGGTCGACGCCGGTCCATCCAGTTCTTCCGTAGTTGCAGCAGCACAGGCAGAGTCGTCCGCTGCGGATATGGGCATCATCAGCGAGAAGTTGGACCGGATGGAGCTGATCGAGAAGAAGCAGTGCCAGAGCATCACGCAGATGGAGCAGATGGCACAGACTCTGAGCGATATGAAGACCCAGCTCATGTGTCTCCAGGAGGCACAGACGGCTTCACAGCCCCGTCTTCAGTCGCGAGGCGACACCGGCGGCAGCAGCAGCTCGTCCCAGCGCTCCAGCTCCTTTCAGCAGCCTAGATAGGTTCACCTTGTACAGGCGGAGCTGTACCAGCAGCAGCAGCCCTCTTACCAGTCCCCACCACCTCCAGACATGCAGATGGTGGTATACCAGTCGGATCAGCCTCTGGCAGTACTCCCGCCAGCCCCCTACGATGCAGAGTCGTTGATGGATGTCAACGGGATTTGGTATGACCGCCCCCAGCCTGGGATCCGACGAGACCATCCCGGATTTAGGTGGGGGAGTGGAGGTGCCCAGCCCCAGCAGCAGCCATCTAGTCAGGGAGGGCAGTATGGCCAGCAGAGAGACCACCAGCCGCAACACCAGCCCCCAGCATACCAGTCACACCAGCCTTCGTCCTTCGTTCCTCATCCCTATCAGCAGCAGGGACAGCCTTGGAGACGTGAGCAGCAGGCTCACTCACCACACTAGCAGCATCCTACCTCCTACCCCTCTCAGCAGCAATTCCAGCAGCCTCAGTACTAGAGAGGCTACCCGTTGGGCTCCCATGAGAGCCCCGCCTTGGATGACATCGCCCGCCTCCTCACGGATCAGCAGGCTACGTTTAGACGTGAGATGGACGAGTTCCGCCAGGAGATGCAGGACCTTGTGAGAGGGAAGGCCGCCATTCCTGTACAGATCGAGCTGAATCCGAACAACCTGAAGAGGAAATCTGAGCAGGTAGTTTCCACTGAACATGCCACTCCTAGTGACCCATTTGATGATATGTCTTCGGATCTATTTGATGCTGATTTTGTTAGACTTAGGAGCGGTAGAGCACCAGTAGGCGGCGCCTCATCTGAGCGACGATGCGAGGAGCCACCCAGGGCGCCAGATGATGAGGAGGAGAGCGGTACTGAGGCCGCAGATGATGACGGTGGTACTGACGCCACCAAGGATGCTGATTCCACCGGCGGTACTGAGGCCGCCGCTTCACCAGTTCGAGGAGGTGGTACTGACGCCACCAGTATAGCCGAGCCAGCCCGCGGTACTGAGAACGCGAGACGTCCAGTTGCAGAGCCAGCCCGAGGTGGTACTGAGGCCACCGGTGTTTGTTTTGATAGAGATGTTGTCTTTCCTCGTGTGGATGTATCTCAGAACTATATTTTGAATAAAGGAAAAGGTTTAGCTTCTTCTGGTCCCACTGTGGTGCTTGATGTATGTGCGGATCCGGCTGTCGAGCCGTCTAGGCCTTTTCCTAGTCCTTCATCTGCGAAGGACCTTGTGATCCCCTTCCCTAGAGCCCTTCAGATGGGGAAGGGGAAGAAAAAAGAAAAAGATCCAAAAAAGAGAGAGCAGGAGGAGTTCAGCCAGAGCATGATCGACAAATTTCACATACAGCTGACCCTCCAGGAGGCTTTGCAGCACATTCCCCTTCTTCAGCGATCGTTGAGAGACAGGACCACAGTCAGGAGGAGGAGGAGGAACCACACTTCAGAGATTCATGTGCTGACGAAAGCCACGTGTTTTGCGATCCAGAACCGTCTGCCAGCCAAGAGGCCAGATTCAGGGGCCTCGTATGTCAGATGCCAGATTAGTGAGCAGAGGTTCGACCAGACTCTATTAGATAGCGGATCGTCGATCAACCTACTTCCGGCAGCCCTTCTCGACCGCTTCGAGTTGGGCACTCTTCGACAGAGCAGGACAGTCCTTCAGTTTGCTGATCGATCTGTCAAGAGGCCGAAGGGGTTGTTGCGAGACGTTATCGTCACGATTCAGGGCCTGAAATTCCCCGTGGACTTCATAGTGTTGGACATGGAGATCCCTGATTCAGTGGCCGATACCCCCATCATCCTCGGTCGCCCGTTCTTGGCCACAGCCAAGGCGGTGACTGATCATGATAGCGGGAAGGTATACTTTCGCGTCGAGGGCGAGAGTATACAAATAGAGACGGTCGAGGACTACAGAGCTAGAGAGAGCACGCTCAGAGGCTAGCACAGATTCAGAGCAGCTGACAGACGTCGAGCCAGACATCCACCAGGACTGTGATTTTGTGATCACAGACGACGAGGCAGCATGGGCAGACCCTTCAGCACAGGCCATCCTCTCATTTCCAGACACAGCTGATGCAGAGATGATAGCAGAGGAGAGTCTGGAGAGCACAGCCCTGGTCCAGGATACCACAGAGGCAGCAGAGCCGGTTCTTGACCGCGACACGGTTTTCAGTGATGGTGGCGCTGAGGCCACTTTGTGTTTCGGTGGTACTGATGCCACCGTATTTGATGCAGATCCCTCGGATTCAGAGTCTGATTGGGCAGATTGTGATGATCAGATGCCAGACTTGAGTCCACATGAGCCTACAGATGAAGAGGAGGTAGAGGCAGAGCAGATCAGAGACAACACAGTTGAGCAGCCTTCTCCAGATCCAGTTTGTGAGAGTTCGCTTTCTTTCTCCCAGGCAGATTTGGCAGACTTAGCAGCATTGACACATTTCCTTCCGCAGCCAGATTTGCCAGCACCCAGCTGTCCAGAGCTGAAGCCGCTCCCTACTTCGCTGAAGTATCGGTTCCTTGCGGGCGAGCCTGAGATGTACCCAGTCATCATCACCGCCGATCTGACTGGAGAGCAGGATCCCGTTTGATGGGGGTTCTTGAAAAGAACCGCAAGGCAATCGGATGGAGCATAGCAGATCTCCATGGGATTAGTCCATCAGTGTGCTCCCACCATATTTATCTCGAGGAGGGGGCGAAGCCGTCGCGTGAGTTCCAGCGGCGACTGAACCCCAACCTAAGAGAGGTCGTGATGAAGGAAATATCAAAATGGTGGAGTGCAGATTTTATTTATCCCATTTCCGACTCCAAGTGGGTTAGCCCCTTGCATGTGGTGCCCAAGAAGATGGGCATCACGACTGTGATCAGTGAGTCGGGAGAGGAGATTGCTACACGAGTACCCACCTCTCGGAGGGTCTGTGTTGACTACAAGAGACTCAACCAGGCCACCAAGAAGGACCATTTCCCCCTGCCTTTTATTGACCAGATCATTGAGAGACTCGCAGGGAAGAGCCATTATTGCTTCCTGGATGGGTACTCGGGCTACAACCCGGTGGCCATCGCTCCTGAGGATCAGGAGAAGACCACCTTTACCTGTCCCTTTGGTACATATGCCTTTCGACGCATGCCATTTTGGCTATGCAACGCTCCTGCGACCTTTCAGAGGTACATGCTGTCGATCTTTTCAGACATGGTAGGGGAGTGTTTGGAGGTCTTCATGGACGATTTCTCGGTCTACGGCGACGGATTCAACTTCTGTCTTGACTGCCTAGACCGAGTACTCCAGCAATGTATTGAGTACCATTTGGTTCTATCTTGGGAGAAGAGTCACTTCATGGTGACTCAAGGGACGGTGCTTGGCCACATCATCTCCAACAGGGGCATGGAGGTGGATCCGGCCAAGGTTGATGTCATTAGAAAACTCGCACCACCGTCCAATTTGAGGCAGCTACGGTCATTCCTGGGGCACGTTGGATTTTATAGGAGATTTATTCAGGATTTCAGCAGGATTGCCCGGCCGTTGACTGACCTCTTGACGAAAGACACCGAGTTCCTTGTCGATGACAAGTGTCTTTTGTCCTTCGCGACTCTCCAGCAGTGTGTGATTGAGGATCCTGTCCTCCAGCCGCCTGATTGGTCTCTCCCATTCGAGATCATGACGGATGCCTCCGATTTTGTCGTAGGGGCAGTGCTGGGACAGAGGAGGGATGGAGTTCCATTTGCCATTCACTACGCTAGCCGCACATTGGATTCCGCCCAGCGGAATTACACGGTCACAGAGAAGGAGATGCTAGCCGTAGTGTTCGCCCTAGATAAGTTTCGATCTTATATCATTGGATCTAGAGTGACTTTGTATACCGATCACACCGCCATCAGGTACCTCATGGCAAAGAAGGATGCCAAGGCCAGATTGACTAGATGGATCCTTCTACTCCAGGAGTTCGACATTGAGATCAAGGATAAGCCTGGAGTCAAGAATGTGGTGGCGGATCATCTCTCCCAATTAGAGCAGCCTGAGGAGTCTGAGCAGATTGACCCCATTCGAGATACCTTCCCAGATGAGGCGATCCTTGCTATCGCCTCACTCCCGTGGTACGCCGATATTGTGAACTTTCTCGTTGCTGGGAAAGTCCCACAAGATTGGCCCCAGGCAGAGGCTTGAGACCTTCCTTGCGAAGGCCAAGTCCTACCACTGGGAGGATCCCATCCTTTACCACGAAGGAGGGGATAGCGTCTGGCGTCGGTGTATTCCTCAGGAGGAACACCATAGCGTCCTCACTTACTGCCACAAGCTTAAGGCAGGAGGACATCATTCTGGGAGGAGAACGGCACAGAAAGTGCTCCAATCCGGCTTGTGGTGGCCTACCCTCTTCAAGGACTCAGATGAGTTCGTGAAGAGGTATACCGACTGTCAGAGGATGGGCACTTGTGGACAGCGTGATATGATGCTGATGCAGCCCATTCACTTCTGTGAGGTTTTTGACGCATGGAGCATCGATTTCATGGGTCCATTCCCTAAGAGTCAGGGATTTGAGTACATTCTGTTGGTCGTGGATTATGTTAGTCGTTGGGTTGAGGCTATCCCTGCCCGAGCCGCTGATGCGAGGACAATTGGCAGATTTTTGAGGAAGCACATCATCACGCGGTTCGGGATTCCACGAGTTCTGATTTCTGATGGGGGATCTCACTTCATCAACGACCAGGTGAAGGCCCTTGCTAGCGTGTTCGGTATAGACCATCGTGTTGCTACATCGTACCATCCACAGACGAATGGTCTAGCCGATGTGTCGAATAGGGAGATCAAGACTATATTGCAGAAAGTCGTCTGCCCTGACCGAAAGGATTGGTCACAGCTTTTGGACTCGGTCTTGTGGGCATATAGGACGTCTTTCAAGACTCCATTGGGCACATCTCCCTTTCACCTCGTATATGGCAAGTCGTGCCATTTACCTGTTGAGCTGAGGCACAAGTCACTTTGGGAAGTTACAGATATTCTTATGGATCCAGATGGTATGGGAGACCAGAGGAGGGCAGAGTTGGCAGCCCTGGAGGAGCTTAGAGATACAACATTCTCAAACAGCCTACATTATAAGGAGAGAGTGAAGGAGTGGCATGATTCTCACATCAGCCACAAGCATTTTGAGATTGGACAGAGAGTATGGCTGTTTGATGCGAGGCTATGTCTATTTCCAGGGAAGCTACAGAGCAAATGGAAGGGACCCTACTTGGTCAGAAAGGTACACGACAATGGTAGCATTGACATATCTGAGTTGTCTTCTGAGAGTACCTTTCGAGTGAACGGCCAGCGGCTCAAACCATTTCTAGATCATGAGCCGCGGGTCGCGGATCTTGCCCCTATTCATTTTGCGTGAGATGTGGTCTTTGACTCACATCTAATGCATCTCACGCCTGAGTTTCACTGATCTTCCGCCTTGTATAGATCCAGATGTCCATATCACTACATTCTTTAGTTCCACATCCCTTTATTCATCTTGTGATTATGCTATACTTAGGGTGCACTTTACCCTAAGTATAGGAGGGATGCGAGACCGTTTGGGTATTTCTTTTGTTTCTGCCTACCCCTGTTTTGCTGCCTATACTTAGGGATATTTTACCCTAAGTATAGGGCGGGGTAGACCCTGTACATTCTCCACTCAGTTTTCCCTTAGTGTACAGCCTGCTATACTTAGGATTATTTAATCCTAAGTATAGGGGGAAGACCCGAGACCCTCTTGACTTTTCATTCATTCGTCTCTGTATATAGCCTTTCTTTTCACTTCCCTATACCTAGCACGAGTTATGTCTTCTTCATCGCTCTTGACTCTGAGGACATCGTTCGAGCTACGTATAGGGGGGTGTGTATATATTTCATATATACTTTAGCCATAACTCGTACTTTGTGTGAGTGTGTTAATAAATAAAATGGCTAAAAATCACAAAAATTAAAAAATTTGCATGTTCATAAACATTCTTTTATTTGCACATAAATAGCTAGTGTACAAATTATTTTTGTAAAAATGATTTCAAAAATCTTTTGTGTAAAGCTTGTGTAAATATTTTCTTATCAAAATTATGTATATAGTACAACATTTTTCCAAAATGTTTTGAAAATCAAAAGTTTGCAAAAATCTTGTGTAAATGTGTGTAAATATCTTTTTGCAAAACTTGCACTTCATGCATCATCCATCCATGATTTCAAAACATTTTTCAAAAATTTTGCATGATTGTAAAATTTGTGTAAATAAGCATCTTTTGTACATATGTATATAGTTTTTCTGGATGATAGTTGACATTTAAACTAGCCTGGAATCAAATTGAGAAATGGAGCTTGATTAAGATCTTAATCCACCTAACTTTTAAGAGGAACCTTATAGGGCTTAGGTTTAAGGCTTTTCAGGTCCAGGGTGACTTAATTCTTTGAGTCCACTAGGCTATGATCACATGTCATCTTAATGAGCCTAAGTAGAGCACTTAACAACAACACATGACTCATATAGACAATGGCTTTACTTGGACACCAGCACTATGCACCGAGCTCTCTACGGATGAGGTGGTGAGGAGGCAGTCTTCCTTGACTTGGGGTAGCATATGAGGGTAGTACTTCTAGGCGGAACCTCTCTTCTTCTTTTAGTGAAGGAAGTGCGTCTCAACTTGGTCTGGTTTCCATGAGGTCTAACGACGGGAGTTGTGGGTTGCAATAAAGCTTCAAAAGAGGGATAGTCCACTGGCTCAAGAGGAAAAACTCCTTGTATATATGCTGCACATGTATATGTTGTACAAATGCACTTGAAAAAAAATGTGCAAAAAGAAAATAACTCCAAAAAGTGGTGGGTATGATAGAAATGATAATCCCACCGGAGTATGTATATAGAGTGCAATAAGCAAAGCTTGAGTTTCATGATCCACCTGATGTAGCTTGCAGCAGGAAGACTTGGCGACACTGGTCAAGCTCCCAAGGGTACTTGGCTACACTGGCCTTGACCCATTCTCTTCTTCCTCATCTTCTTGAGCCGGTTGAACTTGAACTTAGAAGGGAATACCCCGCTCCTCGAGGAAAGAGTGGCCAGACTGAGGTCATAGAGTTACCTTGTTGGGGAGGGTTGTCAAGTTGCCATTTCTGAGGTGGAGAGCTTAGACCTCACATTCACAGGACAAGAAAAGATTCATGGTCTTCAGGGTTTGTGATTGATGACTTGTTCTGACCTGGAGCATTGAGGAGTCTTGGTTATAGATTAGTGGAACTTAGAGGCTGTTGAGTTTTAGACTTAAGTCCAAATGAGGTTCCGACACATTAATAATCCAAAGATCTGATCGAGCTCCATACCCCAATTTAATGAAGGCAAGTTTAATAATCAACCTTGATCCATGTGCATCCTCTTTTTCTTTTTCTTTCTTTCTTTTTCACTTCTTTTTCAAATAAGTGTTTGCTAAGGGACTAGCAAAGTTAAGTATAGGGGGGTGATGAATACTCATTCATCACTCTTTATTCTTATATTTTAGCTACAAAAACCTTTGCAAATGCATGTAGATATGTGTAAATAGAAATAATTACCAAAAGCAAGCATTGTGTAAAAACCTATAATTAGCATGTTTTTGTGCAAAAATAAAAGAATAAAGATTAAAAAGAAAAAGAGGGAAATATTTAGAATAAATATTGAGCAACCTAACCCAAGGGAGGGCTCAGCATGGGCCTGACCGCATAAAAGCCAAAGTAGAGGGAGATAGGGGCTCATGTGTAAATATTTATGTAAATAAATAAAAATATTTTTCCTCACAAAAATAGCCTAAAAATAGGTTTGTAAATACTTGTACATATTTATAAGTATCAAAACAAAAGATAAAAATATGAAAATCAAAAAGAACAAAAATACCACTTTCACATTGAACATAGACTCACCTACATATTTATTTAGCCCTATAAATAAATAAAATTAATCTTTATAGTTTTTGTAAATATTCTTTATTATATAGTGTAAATAAATAAAATAAAAACAATCAAATTAAAAACCAAATAAAAATAACAAAATTAAAAATACAAAAATAGATTGTACATATACCATGTATATAAGTGTATATATGTATTTATTTTACCTATGTATATAAATAATAAAAATAAAATAAAAATACCTTTTTATTCCTTATTTTATAATGAAAATAAATAAAATACGAAATAGGAATAAAAATTGCATAAAAATAATAATTAAAAATCAAAAATTAAAAACCCTAATAGTGTACATATACCTATGTAGTACATATAGTGTACATACCTTATTTTTATTTCGAAAAAACTATCAAAAATCACTAAAAAATAGAAAAAAATAAAATAAAAATATTTCATGTTTTGAGTTTTTGCTAAATCGGCCCCTAGCTACCCTTATTTTTAACTTCAAAATCCATCCACGTGGCCGGTTTCTATTAGGTCCTGGGGATGTTGACCGCCCGGTCAACTACCCCCCCCCCCCCCCCCCAAGACCACTCCACTCGGGTCCTTAGCGGGTCCCCAACTTCTCGGATTTTTCCCCGCTAAACCCGAGTGCCTCCCACCTAAACCCCGGGTCCGAATCCTTAATGACACATCCGACATCCTCGCCGGAGCCGCATCCTCGGGATCCGCGCGCTTCCAAGCTTGCCCGGACCTCTCTTAGTCGGACCCCTAGCCATATATAGACGTTTCTCCGCCACCTCATTTCTCCATCTTTGGCTCCTTCGTTCCACTCCCAGTGACCTCCATCACATCGGCGAGAGTGACAGCTCGTCCCCCGTGGTGTCGCAGCGAGGAAGGAGGGCGAGACCATCGATCCGGCGAGCTTCGCCACCGTCGCTCCGCCATCAGCTGGAGCTTGAGCCTCGGAGGGAGACGCTCCTCGAGGCGACGACCAGGAGCTTCCCCAGCTCCTCCCCAGTCTCTTCGACCACCCAGGTAACCTTGTAGGTCCTTATCTTTCTTCGATTTCCATTTACGCCCAATTCGTATCGCCGCCGTCTCTAGCTGATTCCGACCATCCCCTCACTCCATTCGATCATCGGAATCGTCCATCGCATCCGCCTCCCTGCGACGCACCTTCTTCACCCCTCCATCCAACCCAGCTCGCACAGGAGCTGGGAGTCGAGCTCCTCCGTCCACCCCCTTCGCCGGAGCTCGCCATTTCGACTCACGAGCCACCGTCACCTCGCCTAACCGGGTCGAGGCAGTTTGCCCTCGACCCGCGAGTCTTCTGGTTCGCTTTGCAGGTCAAACGAAGGCCATCTGAGGTCCTTCGTCATTCAGTCAGGAGGCCCAGCTCCGCCGACCTAGCCCGAGCTCCTCGGAGCTCGGCTGGATCATCGGAGCCTACCGGCAGACGCGGGAGCACTCCACCTTTCTTCTCCGACCTTCAGAGTGCTTCCAGGAGGAGTCTAGCGCACGCCCGAGGCCGGCGAGTCTCGCCGGTGACCTGTTCATCCAGCATCCTCCGTCGCCGTTCGATTCGTCCTCCGGCTCCAGATTTCATCTTAACCGTCCATCTGGGGAGCAGCAGTCACCGCCCGATCATCAGGAGGATCGATTCCAGCCATCCGATGCGCCAGGGTTAGCCGCCTGCGCCCTGCACCGTCCGATCACCCACGTGGAGGAACCCTAGCATCGGATTCGCCAAAGGACGCTAGCATTGGAGCCGTAGCTGATCCAGACCGTCAGATCTACACGTGGCAACCATCCAGTCGGTCCGCATAATAAAGGGTAATTTACCCTTAGGCCCCCTTTCTTATTTTATTTCGCTTTAGTCCTGTAAATATTGAGTTTAGCTGTTTAGTTTTAGGGTTATTTGCATAGAGACCCCCGTACTTTGTTTTTCTTGCATTTATGCCCCTGTGCGTTGTATGACACGTGCCTCGTCACGTGCTCCTCTGGTTTATTTGCAAGACAGGCCCGTGTAGTTCTGGTTGTTATCAATGGAATGAATGTTTTAGTTTATTTGCATTTATACCCCTGTGCGTGATTTATTTCAACATGTGCGTGATATTTTGGGTATTTTGCGAATAGGCCCCTGGACTTTTGGTACCTGTTACCAATAAGTCCTCGGGACTTATTTTCTTTGCATTTGGGTCCCTGAGTGCCCCAGACACGCGCGTGGCGCGTGTTTCGCTAGGTAAATTGCACCAGACCTCCCAGACTCTTGGGTATTTGCACTTTGGTCCCTGTGCACTGTGCCCTCTCTTTATTTTTGAATAAAATAGCAAATTACCTCCAAATCCAACGAAAATTGGACACATGGCTCCTGCCATGGTGTAAAATTTTCGAGGATTTTTTAGGACATTTTTGTTTTCATTTGTTGTTTTTAAAAATTCAAAAACCCTTAATTTTACTACTGTCTAACTTTAAAAACCTCAAAAAAATATTAAAACTCACTTAAAAATTCCACAAAAATTATCTACTGTTTGCCTTGCTCAGCTTGATTTTCTAGCCAATTTTGGCTATTTTTCATTATCTAAAACACCTAAAAATTGAAAAACACATAAAACTTATAAAAATTCTAATAATTAAACCAAAAATCCAAAAATAATAAAATTGGTGCCTAAATTTTCCTCATTTTGTCTTCTCTACAGGAAAATTACCTCCCAGCCATTTTGGGGCTCTTAGATATTTTATCTAGGCCTTTTTGGCTCGGCTGGACAGTACCATTTATTTCAGTCACTGTTTGATTTTTAGAAAATTAAATAAATATCAGAAAATTCTCAAAAATTCACCAAAAACACTAAAAATTATAAAACACATAAAAATATTTTTGTTTGAATTTTTGGTTGATTTTTAGTGCATTAAATAAATTGTTGAAGTGTGTGTTTATTTGTTTTTCTTATTTCCTTAATTGACTAAAAATCCAAAAAAATATAAAATAATTAAAAACCACTAAAAAATATTTTGTTCTTTTATTTTATTCCTTTTTACTACTTCGTAGGCTGAAGGCCAACCCGTGCTCCTTGAGTTCGACCCTGGTCGCTATACCAGGTTAATCCAATAGCAGGACCGCTTTCGTGTTTCGAGTGATTTTTATCTATATCAGTGGATCAATTTTCTTGATTGAGTGCATCTGAGTGCCTGAGATCGCAACGACCATTTCTGTACCTTTACCTTAGTCGTTCAGATCGCTCATCAGGAACACGGAGCCATGTCTTCTGATTATTCTCTGATTCCGCTCACCTTGAGGACTCTCGCAAGAATGAGCCATATATTGTGTTATTCGGTGTATTCTTGTGACTTTCAGATTATATCACCATCGTGCATCACACTGTCTCATATGCTTTATTTCCGATCTATCTGAGACTATGATTGACTAGGAGGAGTCTGTACTGCTCTTTCTTCCTCCCGGTCTTACAGTATCGGCTCCGTTCCATCATGTTGACCCTATGAGCCGATTGACTGCTTCATGCTACCGGACCCGATATCTATCCTTTTGACCTATTTGTCTCCAGTAGCTGACACCCACTTGATTGCAGATTCGGTGTCTTTTCACCTTCTGACTGCGTCCTCGTTCTCACAGGGAGACGACGGCGAGAGTACGGTAGTCGCTTACCAGATACCGTCCTGTACTCCACCAGTTTTTCACCGCTTGTATATATGTGTGCCTTTTTCATTCTTTCTCCCATATGTTTTAGTGTACCCCAGATCTATCACCATATCTTTGTGTCTACACTTAGGACGTACCTTGTCCTAAGTGTAGGGGGGCACACACCGAGTTGTTCTTCCGTCGTTCAGTTTCGTCACTCTTGTTGTTGCCTATACTTAGGGATATCTCACACTAAGTATAGGGGGAGTGATGCGTATATTCTACACGATCTTTTCATCAATATGTATATATCTCTTCTTTTCTTCTTTTCCTTTCTATCTTCTGTATCTAAATAAAAGGTGTCGCCCCTTTGTGTCAGTTTTCTGTACTTAGGACATACTTTTTCCTAAGTATAGGGGGGTGCACCCATGATTTGTTAATTCTTGGAACTGTTTATTCCCACCCTTGACCCACCCTGCTTTGTGTACAGTCGGCTATACTTAGGATTACTTGATCCTAAGTATAGGGGGGACGGTCAACTTCTATTTCCTTCGCCTCTTATTCGTATCCTTTAGACTTGTCTATACTCAGTATGAGTTATGTCTTCTCTTTTCTTTTCGATCTATGAGGACATAGCTCAAGCTAAGTATAGGGGTACTTTAGCCATAACTCGTACTTACGTATTATCTTAATAAAATGGCTAACAATTCTTTAAAATTCACTAAAACATCTTAATAAAAAGATGTGATTATTCCTCAAATTCTTTCTTGTATATACTGATTAATAAATCAGGTGAAAATGTTTTTTTACAAAATGTTTGAAAAATAGTTTGAAAATCTTTGTGGACATTTATTGAAAACTATTTTGAAAACGTTTTGTTACATGTTTTCAACCTGTGTAAAAATGTGTGGTTTGTAAAAATTTATTTTCTTTGTGTGAAATAAAATGTTTGAAAAATGATTTGCAAATGGTTTGAAAAATGGTTGCAAAAATATTTTGAAAATCTATATATACTGTTTTGAAAAACCTTTGCAAAATGATTTTTAAATGTGTGTACATGTTTGTAAAAATGTTTGTAAAAATTATTTTGGACTATAGTTTTCAAAAATTGTTTGAAAAATTTGTGTCAAATAAGTTTGAGGAATAGATACTTCTAATAAATAAAAAAATAGTAAAAAATTATTATAAAAAAATAAAATAAACAAAATTCTTTAATAAGTGTACATATATACCTATAAATAAAAACTAAATTGTAAATTCTTAATTCTTGTAAAATAAAGCGGCACGCCCGTGTAAATAGTTGTACATATTTTATACTTCGAGTGCCAAAATTATTTTATTTGCAAAAAAAAATCTTTGTGTAAAAATTCTTCTCTTTGTTTTCAAATTCTTTGAAAAATTGCATTATTCTTTGCATATTTGTAAATAGCATTTGCATTGCATTCATATTCTTTCATTGAGCTTGATAATTGAACTAGTCCAATAAGGTCGAAGATTGGAGCTTGGTTGGACCTTACTGTACCTAACTGCACTGGAACCTTACGAGAACTAGGTTTAAGGTACTTCAGGTCTATTCAGACTTAATTCTTTGAAAAATCAGGGCTGGGTTCAAGTCACCTCAGTGGACTAAATAGAACTTTTCGAAACACACGTATGACTCTTGTCGATCGTGACCTAACTTGGACACTTGCACCTTTCACTTGGCTCAACTCA
Source organism: Ottelia alismoides (assembly GCA_037367405.1). NCBI lineage: Eukaryota > Viridiplantae > Streptophyta > Magnoliopsida > Alismatales > Hydrocharitaceae > Ottelia > Ottelia alismoides. Next base: position 252,997 of record JAZKJV010009004.1, read on the forward strand.
GTTGGAGTGGTGAGGGGGTTGGATTTGCCAGTCTGAGACGCACACGGGTGGAAACATTCGTCCTCGTCTAGGGAGGGAAGTGCACCCCAACCTGGTCCAGTAGCCATGAGGTCTAACGACAGGAGAGTGTGGGTTGCAATAATGCTTCAAAAGAGGGATAGTCTTCTGGCTCAAGAGGAAAAAGTCCTTATGTAAATGCTGCTGTAAATAGTATGTTTGAAAAAAAAACTCCAAAAAAGTGGACATGCTTGAAAATAATAACAATAAAAAAAAGAGTGCCTGCCGGAGTATGTACATATGTTGTAAAGCCAATAAGCAAGCTTGAGTTCCAAAGTCAAATATGTGAGCATGCAGCTGGATGACTTGGCTACACTGGTCTTGCATCCCAGGATAGGTAGCTACACTGGCTACCATCCATTCTTTTCTCAACCTCCTCCTCTTGAGTTGGATGCCACTTGAACTTAGAAGGGAATACCCTGCTCCTCGAGGAAAGAGCTGTTGGATTAGGGAATCATTGGGTTGTCATTCTGGAGAAGTCAGTCTCTTTGTCATTTCAGTTGGGGAGAGCCACTATCACTTACACGTACAAGTCAGCTTCATAGTCATAAGGGTTTGCGTATGATGTAGGCTAGTTCTGACCTGGCTATTGAGGTGATTTGAACCGAGTTTTGTGACTCTCGAAGGCTGTTGTGTTTTAAATTTGGTTCCCTACCAGGTTCCAAACACATTTTCACACCAAGGTCTAACCTAAGCTCCAAACTTTGATTTTGTACAGATGAGTTTAATAATCATGATCAATTCAATTTATTCTTTGAATTCTTTATTTTTGCTTTTTCTTTTCTTCTTATTCTTTATCCTTTTTTACTTATTGCATAAGTATTTGCTAGGGACTAGCAAAGGCAAGTATAGGGGGGTGATGAATCTCCATTTCATCACCTTTATTCTATCATTTTGGCCTTAAAAACCCCAGCAAATGCATGTAAATAGCCTCAATTTGTACACAATAGCATTCATTATTTATTGTATTAATGATACATAAAATAAGGTTTTTAATGCCACAATTATAGAATAAAGAGAAGAAAAGAAAAAGGAATAAAATATTGCAAATATTTTATGACCCTAACCCCGAGACCAAGGCCAGCATGGAAGTGGTCGACAAGGAATAAAGTAGGGGGAGATAAGGGCCAAGAGTACAATAAATACCTCATTTATTTATTCATCCATTTATGCTTTCTTGACACCTATTTTGTATATAATTATTTATTCATCAAATAGAGAAACTTTTTACATGAAAGTTGTAGATAATAATGTGAATGAAATTGCAAAATTGAGTTTGTACAAAAATGATACACAATGTACATTTTATACCCAGAATAAAATGCCAAAATCTCAACTTCACAGACCCATATCTTGCAAATAAAAACTCAAAATCACCCAAACTCACTTTAATTGTATATATCTTTCCAAGAACTATTTAATAAAATTAGTTTCATAATTTTTGGAGCTCATCTGTAAAAGATAAGTTTTTGGCCCTCATTGTATACAGTACTGATTAAAATATTCATTCTATTCATTATTTATTATTTCTATGAATTTATATTTTTAGAATTTTGTAAATAATGTATATAATACATGTACATATTGAAATTAAAAGAAAACCAAAAAGAATTTGTAAAATAAAATAAGTCTACAAGATACATAGACAAAATACCTATGTGAAGTATGTACATAAATAAAAAGGGGAAAACATTCTTTAATTATTTTATTCTTTCATATTGTTATAATAATGTACATATTAAATATAATTCATTAAAAATACAAATCAAAAATAAAAACCAAGAAAATACATTAAATAAATAAAGTATATACATTATATAGGTAAAATACCTATAAGTATACCTACTTATATATGCACCTATTTATTTAAATATGTAAATAAACTCATAAAAATCAAAAAAAAAATATATCTACACTCGCAAAAATAAGTTATAAATTTATAAAATAAGAAAAAATAATAGAATAAAAATAAACAAAATAAAAATAAATACATATAAACATACTTATAAATGCATTGTTAAAATAAACTCATAATAAAATACATTAAAAAAATAAATAAAAATCATAAATAAATACTACATTAATTAATAAATATTTTTTATTTTATAAGAAAAATTTAATTAATTCATTTATTATGTATAATAATTGAGTCAAATTCGGACTGACATGGACCAATCACAGCCCTGCCAATGTTGACCTCGGTCAACTCAGCCATCAGCCTCACCAGCCCGTCAAATCTGTCAGACATGGCGTTTTCTCCAAATTTTCCCGATCGACCCGTCGCTCCAATTACATTGGTCCCTTCACGGAAATTACTCCCAAAGCAACCCTTATACACGCCCATAGCTTGTTTCCCCTGTATATAGCTTGGATTCCTTATTTTTGGCCGGTCAATAAGGGCTCCCATTATGTTCGAAAATAAATCAGCCTCCAGCCCGTCAGATCTATCAAACCCCCCGTCTTCTCCCATTTTTCCCGGCCGCCCCGTCCATCGATCGCAATTGATTCCTTTACAAGAAATGTTTCTGACATCTTGTACATCCATGCCCAAGGCTTGTTTTCCTTGTATATATCACCGATTCCTTATTATTTGCCGGTCAATAAGGGCACATGCACATGTTTATAAATAAGTTCCCCCTCCTCCTTGGTCGAATTTGGCCAACTTACTTCCCCCAAAACACCTTGAATCCAGTTCTAGATGAGCCCTTGTGACAGGAGGAGCTCCATAGCACCGTGAATCGGCCGGAGGAAGAAATTTTGTCGCGGCGGAGCTCCGGCGTCCGTCCTGCTCCCAGGAGGCCCCCATGTATAAGAACTACGCATTTATTTTCTTAGGTAGATTTTTATTCCCGCATTTCATTCCTGTCTTTTATTTTTCATTTAGATCGTTAGTGTAGTGTAATTTAGCTAGATCGAAGTTCGTCGGAGCTCAGCTCCGGCGAACTCTCCACTGTGCCCTCGACTGTTTTCCGACCGCGACCACCCCATTCCATTCCCTTCCCGTTTCTTCATCTCCCAGCCACCTCTGTCCAACCAGATCCCTCTTGGATTCGCGAACCGAAGCTTCAACTCCGCCGCTCGCTGGAAGCTTTGCCACCTCATCCATTTTTTATGCTAACAGCTTCAAATCCAGGTCGAGGGTGAAGCCCTCGGGCCGTGCTTTCTTCCTGAGTAGGTTAGGTGCATGCTAAAGCGCCAGGAGACGAAATCCAAAGTTGTCGGAGGTACCTGGAGCAGCGTTCCTTCATCGAGCTCTCAGTAACGCTCCAGCGTACCTCGGCCCGATCCAACACCTCCAGACGACAGAGGAACCTGCCAGGAAGCTTTTGGGACACCTTGGAGTAGCAAAGGCCGGTGAAGCAGCGAGTTCTCACTGGAGGAAGCTCGCCCAGGCGAGCGTTCTTCCCCGTTCTTCCAGATGTCCTCCTCGCCATCGGATGAAGATCAAGGCCCAGTTCGTACGCCATTCGTCCGATGGAGCCGTGTCCAGACCGTCGGATCACCCTGGGTGATCTAATCTTCACCGCCCATCGTCGAAGCATCATCGGCAAACGTGGAGGCGCCACGTGGATAAGTCACACGTATCAGCCGTTGGATCAAGCGCCTTTGGGGGTAATTTTCATATTTAGCCCCTACTCTTTTTGTAATTAATTTTTAATTTTGTAAATAAAATATAACGTTGTAAATAAATTGTAAATTTTGCTAAAGGACCCATGTACTTCCTTAAATTACTTTTTGGTCCTTCAGCGCCTCACGTGTAGTCCCACGTGAGGCGCGTGAATTTTGCACTATTGCCCTAGCGGTTTTTGTTAATTGTAAATTAGTTTCAAAAATTAAAATAAATGTTTATTTCTGTAGGTATATTTGCACTAATGCCCCTGTCACTTATTTTATTTGCAAAAATGCCCCTGCCAGGCTGTTTATTTTTGTGTCTTTTATCTGTTTATTAAAAATACCTATGACGCTTCTTAAAATCCGGAAAAATTAGAATAGATGTTTTATGTGATGCCCTTGTACGCCCATATTTTAATTCACATTTTTTTGCATTTTTCCTAATTAGTAAAAATGAAAAAGAAGCCCTTTTGTACTGTTTAAATTAGAAAATACAAAAAAATTAGAAAATGTTTTTGAAAAATTCCAAAAAAATTATATATGGTATATTTATATATATATTGAGTCCAGAAAATGAAAAACCCTAAAAATATGAAAATAAAAATAAAAAATCATAAAGCTCCAAAATTCAACAAAAAATAGAAAAATCCTTAAAAAACCCCAAAAATACATTTTTCTCTTTTATAATTATCTATATATTATTATTAATGTATTAAAATTAATTTGGGAATTTTTGGAGTTTATTTTATATTTTTAAAACCCAAATTATATTCGGCCATTTATTTAGTCCTATATTGTGGACATTTTTGAATTTAAAAATACATAAAAATTAGAAATATTCCTGAAAAACAACAAAAAAATTAGAAAAGGAAATATTAAAAAGCAAAAAAAAATTATATCTATATATATATATTCAGCATTTATATCTATATATCTATATCTATATGCTATATTACTCTTCTCTCTCTCTTCTTATATATACATCTCTTTATATATATCTTATACAATATATATATACATATATATATATTATATAATTAAAAACATAAAAGGAAAATAAAAAAATATAAAATATAAAAGCAAAATAAAAATCATAAAAACAAAATATAAAAAATATATATAAAATCAAAAACCCACAAAAACAATAAAAGGACATGAACAATTGATTGAATAATTAAATTACACAACACATACAACCATTTGCCTCCCAGTGTTCGACCTCTACCTATACTTACACCTATACACATTTATATGTAGAGTTATAATAAATTTTAACTCCACATTTTTTGATATTCATTGCATATATTTATCGTGGGTTACTTGTTGATCGATTTTGGGATCTTTTGTTGGTCGCTTCAGCGACATTGTGATACCGCCTTGTGCGGATCACTCTAGACCGATAGAAGATCCCAGTCATCAGGGGTCCAGGCATGGAAAAGGAAAAGGGTCCTCTTCAAAGGGCCGCCTTTCTAATATTGTACATCATACGAAGAAGTGGTTTCACTGACTGTAACATGCTATCTCCATTTTGGGACTAAGAGATAAATTACATCTTGCACCAACTCTTGCACCAACTCTTTACTTTATTATTGTTTGCCATTACTCATGATATAAAAACTTTACAATTTACATTAATAAATCATGTTATTACTATTTGACTATAGTTGTGATGCAAATTTAATTTTTCATTAAATATTGTCACTTGTTGTTACGCTCGTATAGGTTATGGCTAAAACGCGCATTACAACTCGCAAGTCATTGCGCCTTCCCGACAATCGTTTTTTACCAGCACGTGCACCATCTACTAGTAGAGAATCACGCCGTGCTCCACAGTCACTATAGGTACCACAGGCACCACAAGCACCATCTTCTGCAGCAATATATCTTTCTGAGGAGGAACGATCACAGCCTCAGCAGGTCCACTCTGAATCTCAGTTCACTCCTTACTCGCCTCAAACAACGCGACTTCCTACGGAGGACTCTTCACAGAGTGAGACTTCACTGCCCACAAAAATATATGACGAAGAAGAAGATTTGTACGCAGACCCGGCTGACTTACATTATACAATAGCATTAAGTACGTACGCCTGAGCACACTGCGTGGAGCGCGAGTGAGATCGAGGCGTTGAGATAGTATGAGATAGTGTAATAAAATTTTATGTAACTCAGGACTAATATGTGCATTTTGTTATGATGTTGTAAGGTACAGATTCGGAATTTCTTTTATCAATTAAATGCTAGTAGTGAAGTTATGTTCTCTTTATGTCGTGATTGTACAAATTCACTGATATTCGACTAGTCTACATTTTCACTCTACCCAAGTGTTCTGTTGTGTATCAAAAAAATTGAAATGGAAAGTTATACCATAAAGATTAATAACGCTAAGTTAAATAATATAAAAAATTACATTAAATTTACAAACGTTAATATTCTACTATTGCAAAATTAAAAAGAGTAAAAGAATATTATTATAGAAAAAATTTAAGAGAGAAGAAGATACATATATACGTATAATACTAAAAAAACTATAAAGACATTGCAGCGGCAAATGGTTCACCGCTAATATCATTAGCACGGCGAACCGTTTGCCGCAGGGACGGAGACAAGGGGGAGCGGGAGGGGGCTTGGCCCCCCCGTCTCCCAATTAATGCTTATATGTTATTATAATAGGATATGATTTATATATGGGTAAAATGGGGCTGCCCCTCCCACCCTTATTTTTCCCTCATTTTTTTATTTCTTTGGAAAATAAAAATTTGTATATTCATCACTATATCCCTCTAACATTCTATTAAATTTTCGTCAGAAACATAGACTCCTAGGCCCTCCATCCAGACGTTATTTTTTTAACGGTCGCAGGATTTTTTAAATCGACCCTGTTTGGATGGAGGCCGTCAGAGTCTCTATTTCTGACGAAATTTTAATAGAATGTTACAGAGATATAATGATGAATGTACAAATTTTTATTTTCCAGAAAAATTAAAAAATGAGGGAAAAATAGGGTTGGAAGTAGCCAAGTTGGCTACTCCCAGAAGGCAGCTCCATTTAACCCTTTATATATAGATAGTTAATTATAAAGAGGGGTTGATGGGGCTGCCTCCTGGGGGCAGCCAACATGGCTGCCCCGCTCTATTTTTGGGCAATTTTTTTTAAAATATCACCATGTATATTCATCCCTATATCCCTCCTATGTGCCATTCGAATTTCGTCAGAAACAGAGACTCCAACGGCCTCCATCCATACATGGTCGATTTAAAAATTCATGCGACCGTTAAAAAAAAGGGTGTCTGGATGGAGGCCGTAGGAGTCTCTGTTTCTGACAAAATTCGAATGACATGTAGGAGGGATATAGGGATGAATATACATTGTGATATTTTTCCAAAAAAATAAAAAAATTTACGAAAAATGAGGTGGGGGCAGCCAACATGGCTGCCCCTAGAGGGCAGCCCCATTTTTCCCTTATAAATAATAATAATAAGTTGTTATAATGCCCCCGATCTCTCATTTAAAGTTATATAGATATGGATATGTCCGTATAAGATCCGTTATTGTATCCATATCATACAGATTTTCACATCCATATCCGCATCCGTTTTCAATTATATACATATACCAATATCACATTCATATCAACAAAAATCTATATTCGTATCTGTATATCCATTTATATATATAGTTGTCTATTTATATTTAATTTTATATAACAATCGTGTACCTTCTTTATCATATTTGGTATAATTGTTATGATATAAGCAAACTTGGAATATTTATATCATTTGTATTCCAACCAATACATGTATATTTAAGCTAATAGGTAGAGTATTTATAGTATTATTCCTATGCCATCGGTATCTATTTTATATCAATATCCATTTTTTACGGATATAAGAATATATTTTTCATCCGTCAATATCTTTATATGCATCACATTCATATTTAAAATCAGATAAGGATATTGGAACACCTATATCTATATCAATATACGGCTGTCTGCATCCCTATTCCCTCCAATCTATCAATCAAAAATCATAATATGACATGAATGCAATAATCTAACTATCAACATCTGTAAATTTTACGTAACTACATATTACACATAACCCCAACAATAAAATAACTATATAGTGACCTTTTTTAATTCATCACCATAACATCCCTTTTTAAATTGTTACCGACATGTATTATTTCGTTGTGAAATGATCTTTTTTGAGTCATAATTTAAATGTTGAGGGCTAATATGCGATAAAGTACAAACATGAACAATTGAGATGGAACACATAAGTATAAAAATTCCGAAACCGATCCGATCCAATCTGTAATCCGATGGATTGGATTGGTCTGGATTCAGATATTTGATGGATTTGGTTGGATTGGAAAAAGTTAAAACCCGTCAAGGTTGGGTTGGACATGGATTAAGCTAAAATTTGTTCCAATCCGATCCATATTCACCCCTAATATGCAATATTATATGAAATTGGTACATATGTATCTCCTTTATATTCCTACATTAGGAACGATATAATGTCTTATTTAAAAATCTTAATTTTAATGGTATAACTTAACATTGTATTTATGAAAGTGCATTTTGATTTGAAGAATTTTGTAATTTTAATGGTCTTAGAATTGTTGTAATCGACCTATTTTGGATGAATGACATATGAGTCTATATTTCTGACGAAATTAGAATGACATATTAGAGGGATATAGTGATGCAAATATATGGTGGAATTTTTCAAAAAAAAATCAGAGAAAAATGAGGCAGAGGCAGCTCGTTGGCTGCCCTCTGGGGGCAGCCCCATTTTTCTCATTATATGTAGTCTCAATAATTTGCCCCCCCCCCCAAGCATAAATTCCTGACTTCGTCCCTGGTTTGCCGTGCCAATGATTGACCCCACTGCAAACGGTTTCCCGCTCTAGCTAGACCCACGGCAAATCATTGGCCGATGTATCCCCCTTTGAGAATTATTTTCAATCCGTACCCAGAATGAGAATTAGTTTTCATTCTCGCTCCAAAATGGGAATTAACTCACTAATCCTCGTTTAAAGACGTCAGGATCATATCTACACGAAATCATGAGAACTTAATGTCAGGTGCTATTTTTATGTGTGAAAGTGCGACCTGATTCAATTACTTTTTCAGTTCTAACTAAAAATAATAAATAGAATTATTGACAAAGTTGTACAAAGAGAATACACGAATCATCTCTTTAGTCTTCGACTGCATACCCATAATTCTTGTTACTAGACATCACATAGCATGAATCTCTCTCACAACCACATATACATGATGCAGATTAGCTAAGCTCTACGGTGAGTACTTACAATTGAGTGTGAACGGTTTTTTGAGTCCTTTCAAAGAAAATGTACTCGGTGTAATTGCCATTTTAAAGACCATTTTTAACAAAACAAAAACAGGCCCGTATTGTACATGTCATGAAATCTGTTCGACTTTTTCTCTAAAAAATAAGATGGAAAATAATTACAAAGAATTTCTTCTGCTTTTTATTTGCTGTCTTCACTCGGGAATAGCAGCCAACTCGGGATCAAATTTACGGGTCCTGCCACTGGATCTCCTCCTCCTGCTGCTGCGTCTCTCCTGTGCAGCGTCTGCAGACAGGGAGGATAACTTGGTCTTGCAGGAGACGTAGGGGTGAGCGCCGACGGTGAGGGTGGAGCTGGCCCTTAGGGTGAGCTTGGCCATCTCGTCGGGGTGGAGGCGGCGACGGAGCATGGAGGAGGGGAGGACGAAGTAGATCTGGCCGGGCTCGAGGGCCTCGGAGGAGAAGACGGCAGAGAGGGAGCCGTCGAGGTCCATGTCGTCGCGCAGCATAGGAAGAAGGAGGAAGGGTGGTGCTTGAGGAGGACCTCGGAGGCCGAGTCAGTGCCCGAGAACTCCTGCAGGCTGCCGTCGGGGAGGATGACCTTGGCGGTGGAGCGGTAGTAGTCTACTGCAGTGGAGTCCACGGAAGCACAGATGCCCATCTTTCTCCCGTCTCTTCTACGGCTTTGGAAGATGTGGTCTTGTGATGACGCTGATGCTGGTGTTATGTGGAGGGTGCGGATGATATTTATAGGCGGGTGACACGACAACATGTGCGACGTCTGAACGCTGTTTTTCGGTGCGCTTGGAAATGATGGATTGAATCTTTGATTTTGACATTGCCGTTTGTCAGAGAGAGAGAGAGAGTGAGAGAGAGAGAGAGAGAGGATGGGAGATCTTAGTTAGTCGAAATTCTGCTCCTTACACCTATTTGTATTATTCCTTTATCCTCAAACTAATGATGGGTTTATCTCTACCTAGGACATTGTTGGGTTATTTATATTTTTATATCTATAATATGATGGATATTACTATTATTTTTAGTGGTTTTTCATGGAGGATTTTTGGATTTTAAAGTAGTTTAAATGATGTAAAACAATAATTTCCACCCAATGTGAGCAAATGAATCACATAAAAATATAGAAAATTTTAGTCTAAGAATAATATTACAAAAAGTAACTGCTAATCAGATTCCTAACTTGTAAAAATAATATATATGGACTAAATAACAAATTTGAAAATTTAAAACTAATTTTAGATTTCTATTTTTGAAGAGGGAATATAATTTAATTTGCACATGATTTAAAAATGAAATTAAAGTGTAGGGACCTAAACATGATTTGTGATTTTTTTTGAATTAATTATAACAAGAAAAAGTTGGCTAAAATATTTAAACTAAGAAAAGCATAAATGGTATATATATGATTTTTAAAAGGAATTTTTTTTATAAATTGCAATAAATGTTATCAAAAAATGCTAGAGACCTCGGAGCATCTTTTCTTCTCATGTCAGTACTCGCAGAAGGTGTGGAGAGAAATGGCCATCCCATGGGTAGACACGAGGGGCCTAATGAAGTTTTGGGAAGGAATTAGAAAGATAGGAGGCGGCTCAACTGATGATGTTGCAAGACCTTTTGGCGTGCTTTGGGCGATCTGGCTGGCAAGAAATGACCTTTTTAACAATCAGCGATTTTATTCAGAGAATGTTGTTTCTCATTGTAAGGCTCTCTTAAGCTTTTGGGAGTCAAAATAGTTCCCTTTGTACCCCATCTTTTTATTAATATATTAACTTGGCGGTGACTCCCATCCTGGAAGATCACCCTATTTCACATCAAAAAAAAATAAATGTTACCAAAAAATTACAACTGCAATCGTGTAGGTTTTCCTCTTGCTAGGTACCTTAATAGATTATTTACTAGAAGTCATGATAAATATATTGTAGGATATCAGCAACTTTCAATATTTTGGCATCATACTATATACGCATATACCCATATATTTCCAAGCATGTTTCTTTATGCACGTCATTAATATTACAAAATAGTATATGAAAATTAACGAGATTTAGTAAAAGATTCCTTATGAAGAAGCTTGCATAAAGCATAACATCACAGCAAAATCTTAAACGCAATAGATCATAAGGGAAAGAGAATGAGTAACGGGTCTCAACGCCATTTGCATCTTCTTGCCATATCGGGGTTTTTTACATTGGTGAAATTTTTGGAAAGGGTTTTTCGTTTTACTTGTTTTTATGGTTAATTTTTATAAAGGTAATAAAAATATGAAAAAGGGAAAGAGAATATGATTGCACTTTTAGTTTTTACAAAGTTGTGTTTTTTCAAAACGTTGTGATTTGAGATTTTTACAGTATATTATGAAAATAGGACTTGATAGAAGCTAGACTCCTTTATGCCATCTCCTTTTCCTCTCTTGGTCGCATCTCCGTTAATCAAGGCTACCTAGATGGCATCAAATGTAAGTAACATGAAGAAATAAATAAGAAAAATAAATGAAATGAGAGGGAGTTGGGGGTGAAATGGAAAGGTCAAGGCAAGGAAAGGAATTTCAGTTCCTTCAGTGCTTCATATAGGTAATAGAGTGTTCGAGGAATTAAAGGGGCCGCCAAATGAAATGTTGCTAAACCTACAAGTGATATTTGCCCAGAAAAACATTTTTCTGTTATTTTCTTTTATTTTGAGGTTTTTAAATTTGTATATTATATTTGTGTGTGTATGTTGTATGCTTGTATATATTATATTTATATTAGCTGTGTGTTTTTCTCTCTTTTATTCTCTCTTATTATCCTTTCTCTCTCTTCTCTCCCCTTTCTTCTTCTTTGATAACTATTAGTGTTCTAAAGAAGTTATTATGTTTTATTATTTTTAGGATGTTGAAGAGAGTTTTAGGTCATGTTATCCAATTTTTGGTATAGATCTTTATTGACATTGTTTTTGTGTTAGTTTAGTATTTTTGTGTCTTGAACAAAAGATGTGTATTAAGACTTAAGTTTGGCCAACTGTGGAGTGTTAAGCAACAGATTTCTCTCAAGTATAAACAATATCTATAATGAATTGGAGATTCATTGATGCTTAGATCAAAAAATCATTCACTTAAAAAGAGAGGATGGTGATGGATGAGTAGAGGAGAAAACTTTCAAAGGATGATTTCAAGTACTCCTAGAAATGAAAATAATGCCGATGTTGATTATATTGCAACTTCCTCTTGATAATCCCAGTTATCGCCTTCAATATAGTGACTACGATAATGTATTGTTGCCATCGATGGAGAAGTCGATGTTATCATTACAAGTATAATTATTTATATATGCAATTTATGTCTCATTTCAAAATATAGGTAGCATTTTTATGGAGGGTTATCGGAGAACTATCTTGTGGAGGATAACCCTCCCAACAAAAGGGTTATCTAGTGAGTAATCATTTTGTTTGTATTAGTGTTTGAATGGATGGTGTGTTGGTGAGAGGGCTTGTTGTGATGTGATTTCATTAAGCTTGAGAAAACTAATTAGATGTTGAGTATTTTATTATTTTTTGATGGCAAGATGACATATTATTATATTTTTGTTTAAATTGAAGAATGACAAATGGAGGATTGAATGTATTAAACAATAAAGAGAGAGGTTATCTGTTGGGTCTGACATGAGAGAGAGGGAGAGTGATATATGATTGGTGGATGGCCCTCTTGGGCAGAAAATAGGGGGTTGAGGTGGAAACTCGAGAGAAAAACTATGGGATCCCAGTTTCCACCTAGCTCAATGCACCCTCATTTTTTTGGAGTTCATTTAGCATGTGAAATAAAGAATTGAATAATTCTCATTTACATTGATGTAACAACAAATAATTTTGTTACAAAAATTATATTTTATTTTACAATGCACAACATATGTCATGTTAATTGCTAAAGATCATATAATGACAGTACCGTCAAAATGTGTATTAATACTTGCTAATTTATCAATGACTAGAATAAAATATTTTGAAGTAAATAGTCAACAAGTAACTATTATTATATGATTCATAGCTAGCAATATAACGATTAATATGGTAGTCATTGCATATTTCTAAATTACAATAATATTTCAATGAGTAATATTCATTATAATAAATTTAATGCCGGGGGATGTAGCAATGAATCAACGAATCATTCATTGATATAACTCCTTTTAATTTCATGAGCAATCATTACGAGAAGGAACAACTTGCATAAAATGACTAAATGAAGAGCCATCTAGCTAGTGGGTAATTCACAACACAATTTATCTTAAATTACTAGTTGTATTTCTTGTTTCCCCTTATTCTTAAGGACATTATAATGACTTGCTTGATTTTTTTTCTTATTCTAATAATCCTGACACTCTAAGGATCCGTTTGGTTACTGGATTGGGTTGGGTTGGGGTAACCCAGTGAACAGTAAAATGTGAGGAGGGTTGGGAGGGTTGTAATAGTAGGTGTTTGGTTAGGATGAGGGTTGGGTTGGAGTTGAATGTGACATGATGTAATGTAATGATGGATTGTAATGAGTGCATTGATGATTGAGTTATAATATTTTTCAACATAAATTTTTAAAAGATGTCTTGTTTTTGGTCCCAACAATGCCATCAACATAAAATACCGTAAACGAAGTCCAAACTTTGACTAACAAAAAATACCGTAATCGTGTTGTAAGATCTGGTAACGACTACATCATTTTGGGCATTATAGAAGCTAAATAAATACCGAAACAAAGTCCAAACATTGACTAACAAATCTGTTTCCTCTAATATTTTCAATGGCAGCTGAAAAATCATAGGGAGCTGTCGAGACACCGCATCATTCCTCTCCTTCGAAATCTACCATTACAGAATGAAACCACATCAATAGGTACATTATTTGAATTTAAATCAAAGAGATGTCAATCAAGCAATCGAAAAAGAAGAACTAGTGAACCAAGCATTGAAGCACAACGTTGAGAAGTAAAAAATCAATTTTTAAATATGTAAAAAGCCAAACCAAAAAGATTCTCGAAAAATAAAATCATCAGAACCGAATCATACCAAGAAGCCCCTGAATACAAATTGTATCATGATAGCATGCTGTCTGTTGTTACCAGAGGTGAGGACAACAAAAAATATAGCGGAGATCATGAAGAAGTGAGAGTTTGCCATCGTAGGATATGCGTACAGACGAGAGTGAAATGCTTCGACATACAAGCATCATACTGTTACAACACGATTCATCAGATCACGTGTTTGTCAACCACATAGTCGTCCACTACTGCTATTCCTGCATCTCGCAGCTGCAGTCGAAGTGACTCCACCATTTCCTTCAGGGAAGATCTCTGCCCACCTTCATCCTCTAGCTCCGAGTAAAGGTGACCCAGTTCGAGCTCCTTCTCCTATACTCTTCTCAAAGTACACTAAAGCTTCTGCTGCAATTCCCTGTTTTCTAACTCCTATTTCCATAGACGTTGTGCAATGAAGAAAAGCTCATCTACCAAATTTTCCAATGTCCTAATTGCATGCACATAGGGCTTCCGACTGTCGCATCGACTGACCGAGCATACGTAGAACATGCGTCTAACTGGATGTTCTTAACCTCTTCATAGCGTAGAATCAATGGATATCCACAACTGCACCTCTCTCTTGCGAAGTCCATTCAGTTTGCGCAGTAAGCTGGAAACTAAAATAATTACCGAATTAAACATTTACATGTGATAAGAAGGGTACATGTATCCAGTTGATTAAGGATAAAGTTCCATAAGACACCAACAAACATAAAAACCACAAGCACGACACTAAGGTAGAACAAAGAAGGCACCCCATAGTAACAGACTACAATTGCCTTGTGCGTCTGTTATTCCACATAGCATTAGCAATTCTATCTCGCAACACCTGTCCACGCCGTATATCATCACGAAAGATGCCCACGACCTGATGCTGCTCTTCGTCCATCTCGTCCGGCAATATATCATCCTCGTCATCATCAAATACAGAATCTCCACCATTGAGCCATATGAAGATGTGAATAATGCATGTGGCCCTAACGAAATCCCGTTGTATGTTGATTGGATACGCTGGCATATCACGTAGGCACCGGAATCTTTTCTACCATATCCCGAAAGTGAATTTCACCACATTACGCAGGCACACATGGCGGTGGTTAAATAGGTCCTTATGGTTTTTGTAATGACTCTCACGAGCCCTCCAAGTAGGAAGATGATATAGGGAGCCTCTATACGGGGCTAGGAATGTGTATGTATAGGCGTATCCACAATCCACCAAATACTTGCAACCCTCAGGTACGACGAAGGAGCCACTCTCCACTGAGTCACGAAGTACGGTCATATCTGCACAAGAACCCTCCCAACCTGTAACCACATAGGTGAAACATAGGTTGAAGTCGACCACGGCCATAACATTCTGGACTGTGAATTACTTTCTACATCTATAAGCCCCTTGGACCTCAGGATTGACATGAGCTGGAATGTTTGTTCCATCAATAGCTCCGATAACTCCCTGCAGTGTGGATGGAATCATAGATAAGAAAGCACCCACTACTTAGTAAATGGATCGTAGATAAGAAAGCGGACACTACTTAGTAAACGAACATGTCAGATAAATTACTTGGGGTTGGAGGTGATTATCTCTGGGGTCACAGGCGGTGCGAGTCGTATATATTCTGCCTCCAGAGTGAGTATCTTCGCGATAACATTTCTATTGTGTCGTGATATCATCTCAGTACTTTGCCGAAAGGCCTCCTGAATGACTCTATTAGAATGTGCATTTGTGAATACATACAGAAATATGCAAACCTGCTCATCCACATCCATGTTCCTTGTCTTCGTTAAGCCATGCTCTGATAAGACACTAACAAACCTTCTCAGCATGCTAGGTTTCATTCAGAAGTTTTGAAAGGCACGGTGATAACAGGGGTTTTCCCACGAGGGTCACCATAAAAAATAGAAGTGTTGTCGCCGAGGCGACCACTCATGGAAGACCGGTGTTAATCAGCAATTAACCCACAATCTAAAGAATACAACAATCAAGCTCAAAATAAGTGTGAATTAATTTTTATTTACTCTACCAGAAAATGTATAGTGACAAATATGTAGAGGTCGAACCACAGAGAGCAACACAAAATGCAATAGCCTACGCATCAATCCCAGTCATCCTTGTGTGGGTTTTATTATTATTATTATTATTATTCTTCACATATAATACTTAAGTATTATATATATAGATATATATATATCTATATAATACAAATTTATTATATATATATACATAGAGGTTAAGCATATAGCTTATAATACATGTAATATATATATATATGTGTATCTAAATATAATATATACATATATATATATATATCCCTTTTTTTATATCATATTAAGATTAAAGAGACTACATATTACTAGATATATATATATAATATATATAATTTTTTTTTCTCTTTTTTTTTGGATATATAGATATAGGTATATAGACATAAAAGGGGTGTTATAATTTTCACAAAAATACTTAAAAAAGAGTCAAAAATTCAGAGAAAGAATCTTTTTGGGATTTTCATGGCTTTTTACTGTTTTTATAATTTTTGGGGATTTTTGCAAATATTTTTAGCATTTTAAAAGAGCTACATGATAGCAAACAGTGGACTAGGTACTGGCCGTCACAGAAAATAGAGATTAAAAATAGCTAACAGCCTCAAAAATGTTCCCCTTTAATTTTCTAATAACAATAATAAAATATAGCATAAGTAGGGCCTGAGTTTATATTTTTCTGATTTTTCTTTGATGTTTTTATATTTTTTTGAAGTTTTTGGGTATTTTCGAATTTTTAAGGTTTTCTTTTTGAGATTTTTAGGGATTTTTGGTCTGACACTCATATAGGACAAAATACACTACATATAATTTTTTTGGAATTTTTCTGGGCATTTTCATATTTTTCTGGGATTTTATGAGTTAGACAGGGACTTAAAGACAAGTTTTTGATTTTTAATAAATGCAAAAAGGCAACAAAATGCAAAACTAAAAACATGGCGTTCAAGCATGACCAAACAGGAGCTTAAGTCTATTTTCTCAAGATTTTTAGATTAAGTATGAAGCACAAAATAAATAGACAAAGCCTTCAACAATTAAATGGCCTGGCAGGGGTATTTTTGCAAATAAAATAGTTGGCAGGGGCATACATGCAAAAATTACAACAAAAATACACTTTAACTTTTATTTTCAGGACCATTTCATAAATACAAGAACCCGGCAGGGGTTAGATGCAAAATATCACGCGCCTCACGTGGTTGCCGCACGTGAGGCACGGAGGGACTAAAATGCAAATATGTAAACATCAGGGGGGTCCACTGCAATTTTTACGACTTATTTACAACGTAATACTTTATTTTTGGGTGTAAACTCTAAATACAAAAAGTAAGGGGTAGGGTATGAAATTTACCCCTAAAGAAGGCCTTGCATCCTGCGGCGCTGGGGGCGCCACTTATACACGTGGCAATCATCTGACGGCGGACTTCGATTCGGCGATGAAGGGCTGGGATTAGAACGTCCCGGCTGATCTGACGGTGGGCGTGCTTCTTCATCGAACGGTTGGCGTGCAATCTGGGCCAGCCCTCTCGATCCAACGGTGCAGAAGGCACCTGGAAGAACTGGGAAGGAACTCGCCCTCGGCGAGCTTCAATCGGGTCGCTCGGGCTCCTCCGGGCACCTCCCGCGCATCTGGAGCGTTCTGATCGTAGCTGGGAGGCTTCCGCGTCGTCTGACGGTGGACTTATGGCTCCTGGGGGCCTGAGTCGGTGGAGCGAGGTCGGAGAAGAAAGGGGTCCCCAGGAACCTCTTCCTGGTCAAAGCAAGCCCAGAAGGGCTCGATTCCTCGTGGTACCTGCACAGAAAGAACCGCGGGCGAGAGGGCTATCTCCTCGACCCGGGGTTATGAAGCTGCGGTGCAAGATGGAGATGGGCGGAAGGGCTCCGGCGAGCGGCGGAGTTGGAACCCGGATTCCCCAAGACCAAGGGTCTTGGGTTGATCTGATGGGTGTGAGAGATGGAGAAGGCGACGAGGAACGAGATGGGATGATCGGGGCGGTCGGATACAGTGAGGTTTACAATGAAGAAGTCGCCGGAGCGGAGCTCCGGCGAACTTCGA
Source organism: Ottelia alismoides (assembly GCA_037367405.1). Classification (NCBI taxonomy): domain Eukaryota; kingdom Viridiplantae; phylum Streptophyta; class Magnoliopsida; order Alismatales; family Hydrocharitaceae; genus Ottelia; species Ottelia alismoides. Next base: position 271,133 of record JAZKJV010009004.1, read on the forward strand.
TCTTTGATTTTTACACTAATGTGATCAACTAACAACTAAGCTAACTACTGAAATAAAATGCTAACATCGAAAACTAACTAAGAACGTATTAAAAGGACAGCTCTTATACCTGGGGGCCTCCAGGGAGCAGGGCGGACGCCGGAGCTCCGCCGCGTCAAAATTCTCCTCCCTCCGGCCGAGTCTCGATGCTGGGCTACTCCCCCTGTCACGAGGAACAATCCAGGCACAAGATCTAGGCGTTAGGTTGGAATGAAAGTGGCCAAATTCGAGGAAGGAAGCGGAGCTTTTTATTTATAAACATTGGCGAGTAGCCTTATTGACCGGCGATTATTTCATGATCTAGAGAGCATTGGGTTGATCTGTGATTTCGGCGGGCATCATGGAAGATTAGGGAACAAATCTTGTGAAGGAAGCGTTGTCGATTGATGGATGGTGTGCCCGGGAAAAAGGGAGGAAATCGGAGGAGTGGACTGTTCAGAGCTGCCAGGCGTGGGATGGGACAGTTGACCAGGGGGTCAACGTTGGCCGGCGTCTCATTGGGCCACGTAAGCCGCTACGAGACAAAATAGCAGGTCTGGAGGAAGATTGATTTATTTGACATCCGAAATGATTTTATTAATTTTTGCTTATAAAATAAAAAATGTGTATTATTTCATGTAGTATTTATTCCTGATTTTTATTGAATTTTTCGAGGTGTTTTGTTGTAGTTTTATTTTAGTAATGTGTATATGTATGTATTTACATGTATTTTAGGATATTTTATTTTTAATTTATTTATTTTCTTTTATTATTTTCTTGGCTTATTTTATAAATTTATAACTTATTTTTGTGAGTATAAAGGTATTTTTGTTTGACTTTTATAAGTTTATTTGTATTTTTAAATAAATCGGTCTATGTATTGTAAGTATATATATAGGTACTTTATCTATATATTATACACTTTGTATTTATTTAATTAAGTTTATGTGTTTTTATTAAGGATTTGTATTTTTAATAGGACACATATACTATATACATTATTACAAAAATATAAGAGATTTGAATAATTTAAGAATGTTTTCCCCTTTTATTTGTGTGCATACTCCATATAGGTATCTTGCCCATATATATCACATAGTTTTATTTTATTTTCCAAATTATTTTTGGTTTTATTCCAATGTCAATTTGTACAGGAATTATATACATTATCTACAAAATTCTAAAAATATGAGTTTATAAAAATAATGAATATTGAATAAAATGAATATTTTAATCAGGTATTATGTACAAGAAGGGCCAAAAACCTAACTGCCACGGATGGACTCCAAAAATTATGAAACCAATTTTATAAAATAGTTTATGAAATGCTATATACAATTAAAGGTGAGTTTGGGTGATTTGGAGTTTTTATTTGCAAGATGTGGGTCTGTGAAGTTGAGATTTTGGCTTTTTATTATGTGTATAAAATGTACACTGGGTATTATTTTTACACAAACTCAATTTTGTATTTTTATTTACATTATTATCTACAACTTTCATGTACAAAAGATTTTAATTTGATGAATAAATAATTTTATACAAAATAGGTGTCAAAAATGCATAAATGAATGAATAAATAAATGAGGTATTTATTGTATTAGTGGCCCTTATCTCCCCCTACTTTATTCCTTGTCGACCAAGTCCATGCTGGCCTTGGTCTCGGGGTTCGGGTCATAAAATATTTGCAATATTTTATTCCTTTTTCTTTTCTTCTCTTTATTCTATAATTTTGGCATAAAAAACCTTATTTTGTGTATATACAAATGAACAATGAATGCTATTATGTACAAATTAATGCTATTTTCATGCATTTGCTGGGGTTTTTAAGGCCAAAATGATAGAATAAAGGTGATGAAATGGAGATTCATCACCCCCCTATACTTGCCTTTGCTAGTCCCTAGCAAACACTTATGCAATAAGCGCAAAATGAATAAAGAAAAGAAAAAGGAAAATGCAAGAAAGATAGAGTGAATTGGGGTGCTTTCAGTGCAATGCATGTCCTTACGAAATCTGAATTTGGGGCTCCTGTCAGACCTTGGGTGTGAAGGTGTGTGGAATCTAGTCGGGAACCAGCTCTAAAGTACAACAGCCTTCGGTGATCACAGAACTCGGTTCAACCCACCTCAATAGCCGGGTCAGAACTAGTCTACATCATACGCAAACTCTTATAACTATGAAGCTGACTTGTACGGTGTAAGTGTTAGTGGCTCTCCCCAACTGAAATGACAAAGAGACTGACTTCTCCAGAATGGCAACCCAATGATTCCCTAATCCAGCCCTCTACCGTCAAGGAGCGGGGTATTCCCTTCTAAGTTCAAGTGGCATCCGACTCAAGAGGAGGGGGGTAGAGAAAAGAATGGACGGTAGCCAGTGTAGCTACCTATCCTAGGATGCAAGACCAGTGTAGTCAAGTCATCCAGCTGCAGGCTCACATGGTATAACTTTGATGCTCAAGCTTGCTTCTTTTCTATACAACATATATACATACTCCGGCAGGCATTTTATTTACAAGCCTGTCCCCTTTTTTTTTTTTTTCAACATACTATTTACAGCAGCATTTTCATAAGGACTTTTTCCTCTTGAGCCAGAAGACTATCCCTCTTTTGAAGCTTTATTGCAACCCACACTCTCCTGTCATTCGACTTCATTGAAACTGGACCAGGTTGGGGCGCACTTCCCTCCCTAGACGAGGACGAATGTTTCCACCCGTGTGCGTCTCAGACTGGCAAATCCAACCCCCTCACCACTCCAACTGGGTTGAGCCAAGTGAAAGGTGCAGGTGTCCAAGTTAGATCACGGTCGGCAAGAGTCATACGTGTGTCTCGAAAAGTTCTAGTTAGTCCACTGAGGTGACTTGAACCCAGCCCTGATTTCTCAAAGAATTAAGTCTGAATAGACCTGAAGTACCTTAAACCTAGTTCCCATGAGGTTCCAGTGCAATTAGGTGCGGTAAGGTCTAACCGAGCTCCAATTTGGGATTTTCTTAGACTGATTCAATCATCAAGCTTCACTCAAAAAGAATATGAATGGTATGCTTATGCTATGTGCAATGAATGATGCAATTTTTCACAAAAATTTGGAAGGATCAAAGAATGTTTTTACAAAAAGAATCTCTGCACAGGAAGTACGAGCTGAAAATGTTTAAAGAGTATGTACATTTATTTACACAGGCGTGCTGCTTTGTTTTCAAAATTTAGGAAATTTTTAGCGACTTTACAGGTATGAATGAAATAGTTTATTTGGGTATGTATAGAAAGAATTGTATGTATCTTGTTTCTGATTTACTAGTATCTGCAATGATGTTATTAATAGCTTTTTGAAAATAGTTTTGCAAACTATAGTACACGATAATTTTTGCAATCCTTTACACACATTTGAAAACTATTTTTGCAAAGATTTTTCACACTATATGTAGATATATACAATTTTCACAAGCATTTTTCAAAACATTTGCACATAGGTTTTTCAAATCCTTTCTTTCACACAAAGAAAAATTTTGCAATCAACACCGTTTCACGCGTTTGAAATCATTTCACATCAAATTTTTCAAAACTGGTCACACTATTTTTCAAATCATACTGTATAGGTATCTGATTTATTAATCAGTAGGTACAAAAGAAGAAAAAAATTGTATTTGACGTATAGTATGGTTCTGTTCTTATAAGCTTTATTTGGCTTATTCCTCATTTACAAATGAAAGATTTTTGTGCAAATTCCTCAGACTTACTCGAGAAACATTTTCACAAGGGTTTTCGAAAACTCTTAGTCCAAAATAATTTTTGTAACATGTACACGCATTTGAAAACCCTTTTACAAATGTTTTACACAACATAGATAGATTTTTCAAAACAATTTTTGACAATCAACTTTTCACAATCATTTGCACACTAATTTCCACATATTTTGCTTTCACTCAAAGAAAATAAGTTTTACACACAAACTAATTTTTTTTCAATCGTTGAATACTTGTTCACGCTATTTTCAAACAACTTTCACAAGATTTTGTTTAAAAAAAACGTTTCGTAAAACACTTTTCTGACTTACTAGTCTGTATAATTACAAAGAGTCTGAGGAACTGACAATCATCTTTTATTATTATTAAGCTACTTTTTACATTTTATTTTGTGTTGTAGTAATATTTTATTTTTCAGTATGAGTTATGGCTTTTAGTATATACACAGTATATACGACCCCCCTATACTTAGCTTGAGCTATGTCCTCATAGATCGAAAGGAAAAAGCAAAGACATAACTCGTACCGCGTATAGACAGATCTAAAGAATAAATACGAACGAAATGAATGAATGAGAAGTTGACCGTCCCCCCTATACTTAGGATCAAAGAATCCTTTGTATAGCAGACTGTTTACAAAGCGGGGAGGGTCAAGGGTTAGAATACACTGATCGTACTCAGATTGTCTCCCCCTATACTTGGGGTAAGATACTCCTAAGTATAGACAAGAAGAGGAGACAATGGAGAGGATTGAACAGAAATCAAGAACCCTAGGTGCACACCCCCCTATACTTAGGACCAAGTACGTCCTAAGTATAGAAAACTGTCTACAAAGGCGGCACCTTTTAGATAGAAAAAGAAAATAGATAAGGAAAAGAAGAAAAGAAGAAAAGAAGAAAATCAGAGCAATAATGGTTGGAGCACATCGTCTGAATCTTTTGGTGCTGCAGGAGGTGTAGAGATATCCTCGGGGTGCACTAACTGAATAGAGTCAACAACGGCCAAGAATGAATCTGGTTCCAAGTAAGGCTTCAGTAGTTGGCCGTTGACGACGAAGGGCTGTGCGTCAGGGGACAATTCTGATATAGCAATGCTTCCGTTGTCACGCACTTCACATACTCGAAATGGCCCTGTCCACTTACTTTTTAATTTACCTGGGAATATCCGCAACTTTGCATCAAACAACCATACTTTCTGCCCAACATCGAAGGTCTTTCGTCTGATGTGCCGGTCATGCCAGCGTTTCACCTTCTCTTTGTACATCAAGGTGTTATCGTATGCGCAGTCTCGGAATTCCAAGAGCCTGTTCAGATCGTCCTTTCTCTTCTGACCACCTTTTCGTGAGTCCAAGTTACAATTACTAATTGCCCAAAGGGATTTGTGAATTAATTCCACGGGCAGATGACATGGTTTTCCATATACAAGACGGTAGGGCGACATGCCCAAGGGAGACTTGTAGGCCGTACGGTAAGCCCAAAGAGCTGAGTCCAAGAGTTGAGACCAGTCTTTTCTGTTTGGCCTAACAAGTTTCTGCAATATGGTCTTGATTTCTCTATTGGATAACTCCGCCATGCCATTGGTCTGCGGATGATAAGGAGATGCGACGCGGTGATCGATGCCGTACTCCTTCGTTAACTTCTTGACCTCTTTGTTGATGAAATGACTACCCCCGTCGGATATGAGCATCTTCGGTATCCCAAACCGCGAAATGATGTTCTTCTTCAGAAACTGGCAAACTGTGTTGCTGTCGGCGGCTCGGGCGGGGATAGCTTCAACCCAACGACTCACGTAATCTACGGCAAGAAGGATGTGCTCAAAACCTTGACTGTTAGGGAAAGGTCCCATGAAGTCAATGCCCCATGCATCGAAAACATCTGCTATCTGAATGATTTTCAGAGGCATTGAGTCTTTGGCAGTGAGTGTTCCTTTCAGTCGCTGACAATCAAGACATCTTTTAACAAATTCTGCTGCATCCTTAAATAAAGTGGGCCACCAGAGGCCACACTGCAATACTTTTGCTGCCGTACGATCTCCAGAATGGTGCCCACCAAATTCGAGCGAATGACAATGCTCGAGGACACTAGATTGCTCCGTCTGAGGAATGCACCTGCGCCAAATACAATCTGCTCCTTCCCTGAATAGAAGGGGATCTTCCCACTGGTAAAAGCGGATGGTCGACATGAATTTGTTCTTCTGATTCTTCGTCCAATCCGAAGGTATTACCCCAGAGGCGAGGTAATTTACAATGTCAGCATACCAAGGGAGGGCATCCACGGCTAAGATAGCTTCGTCAGGGAAGGTCTCCGTGATAGGTGCGTTGCTCAAAGGAGAGTCATGCTGCTCTATTCTGGAGAGGTGATCTGCTACCACGTTCTGAACTCCAGGTTTGTCCTTAATTTCCAGATCGAATTCCTGGAGGAGAAGGATCCAACGAATCAGTCTGGGCTTGGCATCCTTCTTCTGCTGTAGGTACCGAATAGCAGAGTGGTCTGTGAAAATTGTGACCTTTGACCCCAACAAATAGGGTCTGAACTTCTCTAAGGCGAAAACCACAGCCAGCAGTTCTTTCTCTGTTACTGTATAATTTCTTTGAGCTTCATCTAATGTTCTGCTGGCATAGTGAATGGCATAGGGCGCCTTATCTTTCCTCTGCCCTAGAACAGCTCCGACGGCAAAATCTGACGCATCGGTCATTATTTCAAATGGAAGAGTCCAGTCTGGAGGCTGCAAGATTGGAGCCTGAGTGATAAGCTCCTTCAATTGATTGAAGGCAAGGAGGACTGGCTGATCAACAATAAATTCTGTCTCCTTGCACAAAAGTTCTGTCAGAGGTCGGGCAATGCGGCTGAAATCCTTGATAAATCGTCTGTAAAATCCCACATGCCCCAGGAATGACCTCACATTCTTTACTGACTGAGGTGGCTGCAGGTTTGAAATGACATCCACCTTGGCTGGGTCGACTTCCATGCCACGTTTGGAAACGACATGGCCCAACACAATACCCTCTGTGACCATAAAGTGGCTCTTTTCCCATGAGAGCACTAAATTGACTTCCCGGTATTTCTGAAGCACTCTGTCTAGGTGCTCGAGGCAAGAATCGAAACTATCACCATAGACGGAGAAATCATCCATGAACACCTCGAGAAAACTGCCTACCATTTCGGCGAAGACTGCTAGCATGCATCTTTGGAAGGTTGCGGGAGCATTGCATAATCCAAAGGGCATCCTCTTGAAGGCGTAGGTGCCGAACGGGCAAGTGAAGGTAGTCTTCTCTTGATCCTCAGGGGCGATCGCCACTTGGTTGTACCCGGAGTACCCGTCCAGGAAGCAGAAGAACTCCTTGCCTGCTAATCTCTCCAAGACTTGATCAATAAATGGCAAGGGAAAGTGGTCCTTCTTGGTTGCTGCATTTAGGCGGCGGTAGTCAACACACACCCGCCAGGATGTCGGTACCCGAGTTGAAATCTCCTCTCCTTTTTCATTTGTGACCACAGTAAGCCCGGATTTCTTGGGAACTACATGCAGGGGGCTTACCCACTTTGAATCGGAGATGGGATAAATGAAGCCTGCATCACACCACTTTGTGATTTCCTTCATGACCACGTCCCGAAGGTTAGGGTTTAGCCTTCTCTGGAATTCGCAGGACGGCTTGGCATCGTCTTCTAAATAGATATGGTGTGAGCACAGAGCTGGATTTATCCCTCGGAGGTCTGATACGCTCCAACCAAGTGCCTTGCGGTTCTTTTCTAGAATCTCGAGGAGTCGAGATTCTTGATCCAGATTCAGCCTGCTGCTGATGATGACTGGATACATGTGTTCTTCACCCGTAAGGAAAGCATACTTCAGGCCTGCAGGAAGTGGCTTGAGTTCTGGTTTCAGTCTGTCCCCTTTACCGGTCACTTCTGATACCATGCTGGTGGTGGGATGTACTTTGAGACTAGTACCATCCTCAACATCCTGTTGAGATCCTAGTGATGTACCGAACGGTTCTGCGGTGAGCTGATGATGTTCGGTCTGGAGTGAATGCTCAAGAAGCTGCGCTTGCATCTGAGAATCTGTCTCCCATGGATCATCGGAGCTTATGATGACTGTGCTTTCCAAGTCCTCCTCAAGAGTGAGGATTTCTTGGGTCCATGGATCGTCCAGTGACAACTCCGAGTCTCTGATCTCCGCAATAAAATCACAGTCTGCTTCTGATGCTGCTTGACTTTCATCAGTTGTGGCGTTCTGCTCCTTGTTCATGGTGATCGTGATTTGTTTGGTGTTCGAGCTGAAGGTGATCTTGCCAGACCCGTAATCAACCACGGCACCAGAAGTACGGAGAAATGGTCTGCCGAGGATGATAGGAGTCTGGAGCAGTGGTGCAGGAGAGTCCATGTCAAGGACTACAAAATCAGCTGGGAATTTCATCTCCTGCACGGTAACTATCACGTCTTCCAACAAACCGCGGGGCCGCTTAACGGATCGGTCAGCGAACTGAAGGATCATTCGTGTCTGCTTGAGCGGTCCCAGCCCGAATTCTTGCATTAGGGACGAGGGCAGAAGGTTGATGGAAGAACCACTGTCAAGAAGAGTACGCTCGAAGACCTGATCAAAAATCACACAACTGATCAGAGGTGCTCCTGAGTCTTGCTTTTTCTGGGGGAGGTTGGTGATAGCTGCAACTGTGGCCATGGACAAAACGTGTTTTTCTACCTCGCGGCGTCTGTTGTCGTGCGCTGGGCGACGCCTGTCAGTACATGCCTCTTTCAACCCTTTCTTCACGGCTGGCATGTATTCCACGGCCTTTAACAAGGGAATCTCAACAGTCAATTTATCCAAAATATCTATAACACCTGGATCAGACAATGCAGTTTTTCTTTTTGTCATTTTTTTGGATTTTTGTATTGCATGCGGAAAAGGAATATTCACATTGCTGGCAGGAAAATTAGGGTTCTTATTTACATCAAGATTATCGCCCACAGAATGTTGTACATCCGGACTACAAAAAGGCGTACAAGCTGGATCTAACTCTGCTGGTGCTGCTGGGCGATCAAAAAGGGTAGCATTGGCTCCATCGGCTGGCACAGGATCGGCTGCTGCTGGCGGCTCCTCCAAGGCTGGCGCGGCTTCACTTCTGCTACAGGCTTCTTTTTGGTGTTTTTGTTTTTGCGGATTTTTTTGTATTTTTGGCTGGAATTGCTTCTGGCAATGCACGACGGCTGGACTGGCTTCTCCTTCCTCTTCCTCCTCACCCGCCCCTGGAGCTGGCACGGCTGATGCGGAAGATGACGATCCACCTGTTTCTTTATTCACCCCATATCTGGTAGCAGGCGGAGGCAAGGCCCTACCGCTCCTGAGAGTAACAGCATTAGAAAAAGCAGTAATATCATTATCACACGCGGACTGGACATCACATTCTACCTGCTCCTTCTTCTTGAAATTGTTGGGGTTGGCTTCGACCTGTGCCGGAATGGTAGTGCGAGTGGCGGTCAGGTCATCAAGCCGCTTGGTCATCTCCGCTAGCCCTTGGACAAGCTGGGCTAGACACTCCATGGTGGGATTAGCTGGGGGCACATCAGAAGATGCAGCGTGCATACCACGCTGCTGTTGGTTAGATGGGTGGGGAGGCTGCTGATGGTGTTGCTGTGGTGGAGCAGGAAGTTGAAGTTGTTGGTAGGACGGAGAGGGATACTGCTGGTATGATTGAGGCTGAGCAGCCGTGTATTGGTGATATGGCTGCGGATGGCGATACTGCGGCTGCTGCTGATACGGAAAATTCTGCCTCCATTGATGTGCGAATTGAGGAGGCTGCTGGTGTTGCTGAGAGGGGTGCCCAAAACGACCACCCTGAGATTGGTGGTACTGCCGGTTGGCAAATGGCTGACCCTGTGATTGTCCCATAGGACGGGTCGGCTGTGCGTCATGAGTCCAAACCCCATTAACTTCCTGGACCAGGGGTGGTGGTGGGAACACTGAATCGGTTTCTGAGATAAACTCTGGTTGATACACAACCATCTACTGTTGCGGCTGGCTCTGATCAGGTGCCTGCACGTAGTACACGTGCTGAACTGCCGGTGGTTGCTGGCTCGGCTGAGGCTGGTGTGGCGGTGGTTGCTCGTCTTTTCTCTCAGCTGGAGCTTCGAGCGGTGCTGCCGACTGAACAGAATTGATGGTACCCACCAGCAGTTCCAGCTGCTTGGTGATGTGATCCAGCTTGTCCAAACTCTGGGTCCTCTTCTCGATCACGGCGAGTTTTTCGAGGTCCTGTGATCGCTTTTCGATGATGTCAACTTTAGAGAGATGGCCCCCGATGATGCTGAGGTTGGAGCTCTCATCTCTCTCTGATTCCTTAGACGCTGCCATGTGCACTTGTTTTTGAAGGATCTGGGGTTGCTTCTGATAAGCCTTGGATGAAGAGAGGGCGGCCTCTCCTTCGGCCATTTCTTCAAAGATCTGCCAGACGACGTCTTCATCCTTATTGAAGAGCGAGCCCCCACATGCTGCGTCTACGAGCCTTTGACTTTCAATGTTCAGTCCCCCAAAGAAATGCTGAACCAAGCTGGTCTTCGGAATATCATGATGGGGACACTTCTCCTGCAGATCAGTGAATCTCTCCCATGCTTCATGTATCGACTCATGGGGTCCTTGGGAGAAATTACTGATACGAGCCCGCATCTGGTTGAGTCGACCCAGAGGGTAATACTTGTGCAAGAAGGCGGACTTTAGCTCCTCCCAGGTCGTCACAACCTTCCCCATATGATTGACCCAATAAAGGGCCTTATCCTGTAGACTGAAGGGGAAAGCCGTCATCTTGACAATGTCCAGAGGGACATTGGGATAGTGAGTAGTACGGCAAATGCGGGAGAATTGCTGCAGGTGGATATACGGCTCCTCATTGGTGTTGCCATGGAATGCAGGGAGCAGGGCTATGAATTGGGGTTTCAGCTCAAAGTGAGCGTGTACCGGTGGGATGAGAATCCACTCGGTCATCTGGCTGTCTCCTGGATTGTATGTTTCTTTGAGTGTTGGCTTCGGCTGTGGTTGGAATTCAGGATCATCATTGGGGTCGTCACCACCTCCTCCACCTTCACCTCCTCCTCCCCTGCCTCCTCTGCCTCGGCCTCCTCCTCCATCGTTACGATTCATCATATCATTCAACATATCCTGGAAAGCCGTCTGCGTAAGGGCCTGCTCAGTCAGCTGCTGCTGTATTGCCTGGATGGATGCCAGCAACTGTGCATTGACTTGGTTCTGATCTGGCATCTGTCCCTCTGGTAAGGGTGGCTGCTGACCCTTGCCCTTTCCTCCTGGCGCCATGTCAGGGTCTGAATCGGATGAAATGAACTCCGGAGTAGTCTCCAGGGCTCGCACTGTCTTCTATCTGCATAATGAGACGGTCCGAATCAGATCTCTTGCCATAAATACTCAGCTGTCGTGATGAGGCTGGAGTTCAAGTCAACCCCAGCGTGTTGTGAATGGAAAAATGATGTAGACTGTAATCGACTCCCATTCACAACGGCGATAGTGGGACAAAAGTGATCCCAGTTTATTGGGTGGCCGAGAAAGGTAGAAAACGAGGAGTCTAGAGTTCGATCCGCAAAGTCTGGATCGGTCCTCGGGAATCGCCTCGAAATTATTGGCGAAGGTGAGTCCATTGAATCGATGTAGGTGTCGGCATGGTCCCGACGAAACCATCCATGGATCAACTTCGCGGAGCACAAGAGAAGATCGGATTTTGGAAGAATGATACGATGGTCAACGAGGAACAAAAAAGGAGTGTAAAACAGTAGAAAGGCTCGGTTGAGCGGGGTGGTCAAAGGAAGACAGAATTGGCGCAAAGGCGCGGGACTTTGATCTTAGAACCTTAATCTAGATCCATACAAACACAAGACAACATTGGGTTCACCAACTCACGCCATGTGAAGCCGTGAAAGCTCGGCTATTTATTATCTTGTTCATTTTTAGAGTTGTAATTTTCAGGCATATCTTATAACAAGTCCTTAGTACGCTACCCTATAGGAGAGAGAGTACTGCCGGAAGAGTATCCCGTACTTGTCCTCCTCCTGTGTAACCTGTAGTCTGTACTTTTTGGAGTCCTTGTAACCCTTCCTGGATCCCTACTCAGCCAAAGAAAAGAGAGAGGAAGCCGATAGGCGAAACCAATACTTCGGTTCCCGCTCGTAACGGAATCACCCGTGAGCGTGCAAGAACCTACTCGGACGCAGGACGATGAGACAGACACCCCCGTGAAGGCGTGGCCTATGCTCAATACTTCGGACAGGGTCGATGCTCTCACAACAGAGAGTCACCACTGGTGACCAAGTCCTACTCGCCTACGTACGATAGAAGCGCCATTACTTCGGAAATCCAGGCGATACACAAGGCAGTTGCAGACTGGGTTTTGGGCTCTAATCCTTAGGGGTCGCACTCGCTCAAGGGAGTAGGGTTTTGGTCCCCCTCCAAAGTACCTGAAAACAATGAGGGCTTTATGAACCCGGTACAATGATAGTCCATTACAGATTTTAATTAAGGTCAAAGTTTATTTAGCAGTCCCCTTGTTTTAATTTTTTTGGTTTTCACTTTTTTTGGATCTGTTTTCATACCAGCGCCTAACGTTTTTGTATATTTTTATTTAAGTCCTAGGTGCTCAAAATCAGAGGGAGATAGCGGAAAAAGCCGTGCAAGTGGTTCCATGATGGAAATCTCACCATTGAACCGAATGATGCATGCTGAGTTAGAAGACTTACAGTGCATCCCAGCTCTCTCCATGTGGTATGCAAAACAGAATTTTTAAACCTATCTACATGGCGGTGTGCATTCGTCAAAAATCGCCCTAAACATTAGCTGCTATTAACGTGAAGAACCACAAGCTGGTCATTTATCTTTAACCCTAGGGTCCGGTCTTGGCTCACCCCTCCTCTTCTCGACACACTCGAGTTCAGGAGTAGCGCTTGATGGGGCTTGCTCACGGCACGTGGGTTAAGAGATAAATGACTTAGCTGTTTAAGTTTGACTAGATCCATACGAAGTAGACTATAGGAACATGCATTCTTATTAATGTTTGGACCTAGCTACCGAGTCAAGCAACCTATATCTAGGGGCTCCAAGCACACAAAACAAAACAAAAGAAAGGCGGAAAGCTCAAAACAGCGGGAAACAAAATAAAAGAAGGCGATAAAAACTCGAGAAAAACCGCGATGAGGCCCCCGGGTGAACAATCACCCGGGCACTGGACCTCATTGTGAAGAGTAGAGTCCTGTTTAATTACATGCCAAAATAGCCTCTCTCTCACCATGAATTACAGAAATAATTTCCCTAAGTATCTAGCCTATCTAATGCCCCTCTCTTTGCTTCTTTGGTGCACTTTCCAGATGGTCATGAGAAGAGAAAACCATCCTCCTCCAAGCTCGGCTGCCTTGGCTTCCTAGGAAGCCATCCTCGCGTGGGAGTCCCTTGCATCAAAGTCACAAAAAGATTGCATTAGCATACTTAGTCAATTAGGTAGAGCAGAGAAAAATAATCACAATAAATAAAGAAATAAAGCATGGTGATTAATGACAATAAAACACTAGCTGCTCACACAAAGAATGAATCATGAATCTACATTTTTATACAAGAATGACAAAAATCAATTTGGCTACGCTCATTGCTCCCCGGCAACGGCGCCATCTGATAACAGGGGTTTTCCCACGAGGGTCACCATAAAAAAATAGAAGTGTTGTCGCCGAGGCGACCACTCATGGAAGACCGGTGTTAATCAGCAATTAACCCACAATCCAAAGAATACAACAATCAAGCTCAAAATAAGTGTGAATTAATTTTTATTTACTCTACCAGAAAATGTATAGTGACAAATATGTAGAGGTCGAACCACAGAGAGCAACACAAAATGCAATAGCCTACGCATCAATCCCAGTCATCCTTGTGTGGGTTTTTTTTATTATTATTATTATTATTCTTCACATATAATACTTAAGTATTATATATATAGATATATATATATCTATATAATACAAATTTATTATATATATATACATAGAGGTTAAGCATATAGCTTATAATACATGTAATATATATATATATATATGTGTATCTAAATATAATATATACATATATATATATATCCCTTTTTTTATATCATATTAAGATTAAAGAGACTACATATTACTAGATATATATATATAATATATATAATTTTTTTTTCTCTTTTTTTTTGGATATATAGATATAGGTATATAGACATAAAAGGGGTGTTATAATTTCACAAAAATACTTAAAAAAGAGTCAAAAATTTAGAGAAAGAATCTTTTTGGGATTTTCATGGCTTTTTACTGTTTTTATAATTTTTGGGGATTTTTGCAAATATTTTTAGCATTTTAAAAGAGCTACATGATAGCAAACAGTGGACTAGGTACTGGCCGTCACAGAAAATAGAGATTAAAAATAGCTAACAGCCTCAAAAATGTTCCCCTTTAATTTTCTAATAACAATAATAAAATATAGCATAAGTAGGGCCTGAGTTTATATTTTTCTGATTTTTCTTTGATGTTTTTATATTTTTTTGAAGTTTTTGGGTATTTTCGAATTTTTAAGGTTTTCTTTTTGAGATTTTTAGGGATTTTTGGTCTGACACTCATATAGGACAAAATACACTACATATAATTTTTTTGGAATTTTTCTGGGCATTTTCATATTTTTCTGGGATTTTATGAGTTAGACAGGGACTTAAAGACAAGTTTTTGATTTTTAATAAATGCAAAAAGGCAACAAAATGCAAAACTAAAAACATGGCGTTCAAGCATGACCAAACAGGAGCTTAAGTCTATTTTCTCAAGATTTTTAGATTAAGTATGAAGCACAAAATAAATAGACAAAGCCTTCAACAATTAAATGGCCTGGCAGGGGTATTTTTGCAAATAAAATAGTTGGCAGGGGCATACATGCAAAAATTACAACAAAAATACACTTTAACTTTTATTTTCAGGACCATTTCATAAATACAAGAACCCGGCAGGGGTTAGATGCAAAATGTCACGCGCCTCACGTGGTTGCCGCACGTGAGGCACGGAGGGACTAAAATGCAAATATGTAAACATCAGGGGGGTCCACTGTAATTTTTATGACTTATTTACAACGTAATACTTTATTTTTGGGTGTAAACTCTAAATACAAAAAGTAAGGGGTAGGGTATGAAATTTACCCCTAAAGAAGGCCTTGCATCCTGCGGCGCTGGGGGCGCCACTTATACACGTGGCAATCATCTGACGGCGGACTTCGATTCGGCGATGAAGGGCTGGGATTAGAACGTCCCGGCTGATCTGACGGTGGGCGTGCTTCTTCATCGAACGGTTGGCGTGCAATCTGGGCCAGCCCTCTCGATCCAACGGTGCAGAAGGCACCTGGAAGAACTGGGAAGGAACTCGCCCTCGGCGAGCTTCAATCGGGTCGCTCGGGCTCCTCCGGGCACCTCCCGCGCATCTGGAGCGTTCTGATCGTAGCTGGGAGGCTTCCGCGTCGTCTGACGGTGGACTTATGGCTCCTGGGGGCCTGAGTCGGTGGAGCGAGGTCGGAGAAGAAAGGGGTCCCCAGGAACCTCTTCCTGGTCAAAGCAAGCCCAGAAGGGCTCGATTCCTCGTGGTACCTGCACAGAAAGAACCGCGGGCGAGAGGGCTATCTCCTCGACCCGGGGTTATGAAGCTGCGGTGCAAGATGGAGATGGGCGGAAGGGCTCCGGCGAGCGGCGGAGTTGGAACCCGGATTCCCCAAGACCAAGGGTCTTGGGTTGATCTGATGGGTGTGAGAGATGGAGAAGGCGACGAGGAACGAGATGGGATGATCGGGGCGGTCGGATACAGTGAGGTTTACAATGAAGAAGTCGCCGGAGCGGAGCTCCGGCGAACTTCGATCTTTGATTTTTACACTAATGTGATCAACTAACAACTAAGCTAACTACTGAAATAAAATGCTAACATCGAAAACTAACTAAGAACGTATTAAAAGGACAACTCTTATACCTGGGGGCCTCCAGGGAGCAGGGCGGACGCCGGAGCTCCGCCGCGTCAAAATTCTCCTCCCTCCGGCCGAGTCTCGATGCTGGGCTACTCCCCCTGTCACGAGGAACAATCCAGGCACAAGATCTAGGCGTTAGGTTGGAATGAAAGTGGCCAAATTCGAGGAAGGAAGCGGAGCTTTTTATTTATAAACATTGGCGAGTAGCCTTATTGACCGGCGATTATTTCATGATCTAGAGAGCATTGGGTTGATCTGTGATTTCGGCGGGCATCATGGAAGATTAGGGAACAAATCTTGTGAAGGAAGCGTTGTCGATTGATGGATGGTGTGCCCGGGAAAAAGGGAGGAAATCGGGGGAGTGGACTGTTCAGAGCTGCCAGGCGTGGGATGGGACAGTTGACCAGGGGGTCAACGTTGGCCGGCGTCTCATTGGGCCACGTAAGCCGCTACGAGACAAAATAGCAGGTCTGGAGGAAGATTGATTTATTTGACATCCGAAATGATTTTATTAATTTTTGCTTATAAAATAAAAAATGTGTATTATTTCATGTAGTATTTATTCCTGATTTTTATTGAATTTTTCGAGGTGTTTTGTTGTAGTTTTATTTTAGTAATGTGTATATGTATGTATTTACATGTATTTTAGGATATTTTATTTTTAATTTATTTATTTTCTTTTATTATTTTCTTGGCTTATTTTATAAATTTATAACTTATTTTTGTGAGTATAAAGGTATTTTTGTTTGACTTTTATAAGTTTATTTGTATTTTTAAATAAATCGGTCTATGTATTGTAAGTATATATATAGGTACTTTATCTATATATTATACACTTTGTATTTATTTAATTAAGTTTATGTGTTTTTATTAAGGATTTGTATTTTTAATAGGACACATATACTATATACATTATTACAAAAATATAAGAGATTTGAATAATTTAAGAATGTTTTCCCCTTTTATTTGTGTGCATACTCCATATAGGTATCTTGCCCATATATATCACATAGTTTTATTTTATTTTCCAAATTATTTTTGGTTTTATTCCAATGTCAATTTGTACAGGAATTATATACATTATCTACAAAATTCTAAAAATATGAGTTTATAAAAATAATGAATATTGAATAAAATGAATATTTTAATCAGGTATTATGTACAAGAAGGGCCAAAAACCTAACTGCCACGGATGGACTCCAAAAATTATGAAACCAATTTTATAAAATAGTTTATGAAATGCTATATACAATTAAAGGTGAGTTTGGGTGATTTGGAGTTTTTATTTGCAAGATGTGGGTCTGTGAAGTTGAGATTTTGGCTTTTTATTATGTGTATAAAATGTACACTGGGTATTATTTTTACACAAACTCAATTTTGTATTTTTATTTACATTATTATCTACAACTTTCATGTACAAAAGATTTTAATTTGATGAATAAATAATTTTATACAAAATAGGTGTCAAAAATGCATAAATGAATGAATAAATAAATGAGGTATTTATTGTATTAGTGGCCCTTATCTCCCCCTACTTTATTCCTTGTCGACCAAGTCCATGCTGGCCTTGGTCTCGGGGTTCGGGTCATAAAATATTTGCAATATTTTATTCCTTTTTCTTTTCTTCTCTTTATTCTATAATTTTGGCATAAAAAACCTTATTTTGTGTATATACAAATGAACAATGAATGCTATTATGTACAAATTAATGCTATTTTCATGCATTTGCTGGGGTTTTTAAGGCCAAAATGATAGAATAAAGGTGATGAAATGGAGATTCATCACACGGTCATCGCGTCTTTCAAGCATCTCCTTAATCCATTGTCAATCGGTTAGAGGCCGTATATGCAATGGACGAGGGATCCTTCTGTCCTCTTCTACCCACTTCATCAGGGCCATTCCTGGACTCAGTTATCTTCTTCGACAAGGACAACAAAAAATTCTCGAGCAACTCCTGCCCAGCTTGAGCCCTAGATCCTCCACTCTTGGGCTTCTTGTTGTTGGTTCATCCACCACATGCACTTCTCTTCCTAGATGATGGAGTTGGGGTCAACTCCTCACTGTCATGCACCTCATCCTTAGGTTCTGGCATACACTTGTCAAGGTTCTCATCAAAATTCAGCTCTCTCTGGCTTGAATGGGGGCGTGACCTAGATGATGGAGTTGGGCTATTACGGATAGAATAAATAAGAGAATTGAAACTGACAAAGATCGTGTGATCGTCATCTCAGATATGTTACCTCAAACCAAGCAGAGTCGGATGGAAGAATCGACCTGTTGTAGACGGCATCCCAGCCCCACCCGGATTTTTTGCGAAGGTAAAGGTAAGCTGAGTAGTACTTCTTCAAGTTCTTCCATCTACACAGCAGTTGCGCCTTGGTATAGTGAAGACAACTGACGTGGTTGAACCTAGTCACAATCATCTGCCATACGGGCACTGTGAACATGCTGCCAGCCCACGAAGACTCGTACTCTAACATGGCATCAACAAAGATCATGTCCAACCCTGGATTCCAATGCGCATTTTCGGCCACAACCGTGTCTGCACACTCAGACGATTTCATGACAACTCTCTCACCACTGTTCCACCTTGTTGACATCGCGCTTAATTTTGCAGCAAGATATTAAGATAATAGAATATGCAGGAATGAGCAATAGTACTAAATAGCGGTAGGGAAGGACTTCAACCTTGACTTAATATAAGTAGAGTAAATCCATATTAACTACACTAAATGAAACTAACACATGATATACCATCGCATACAGACATGACTCCAGGTCACTGGAGAGCAACGTGCAGTTGCCTCTCAAAATGTTTACTTGTGTCTTAACAATGTGTTGAATCCTTCAGTCGTAATTTGACAACTGCAAACCTTATGATATAATCAACCTAATTTATAATCAAGAATAGGGTTCCCTACAGCTAATTAATATGCATGTCCTATTAATAAAACATTAATTGCCTCCTTATTCAGTAACTCAAGACCTTTGTAAGAATGCTTTACAAAGAGGGGTAATCCAGTTGAATGAGAGGAAAAATAACTTTATAGTTCTATTCCAATAAATTTCTGCATGTAGGTTGAGTTGGGGGCATTACAAAGAACATGGAGTTCAGCCGGGTATTTTGGAATTGTATTGCTCTGTTGAGTGAACCAGGTGACATGTGTTGCTCCACTTGATAACGTATTTGCTTGTTATGTTGTGAAAGTAATGTACAAAAGTTAAGTGAATAGACATCAACATGTTGTTTGTTATTCATGAAGCAAAATGGAGTTTGCGACCTACGAATACGGCGAAAAATCTCAACATTGTCGTTAAAACTTGTTTCTTTTTATGCAGTCAGAATTTATTTATCAGGAGTGTCCCCTGTTTGGATGGTTGGCATCGGCAAGACAACAACATCATTGGGGACAACTTAAAATGTATATTGTTGGTGGCATGGTTGGTGGTGTTGAAAGTAATAATAACAAATAAGCAGATTGTTGGTGGGTGTTGGTGGGATGGTTGATGGTAGGTGCTGTTGTTGTTGGGCTGGTTGTTGGTGGGTTAGTTGGATAAGATGCATTATTCAAGAAATAAGCAGAAACAAATTAGGCCTCCTGTGTTTTGTGATGGTCAGGATTATCACCATGAGCAACATGAGAGGTACCATAGTAATAACTTGTGTATGTAACTTCTCACTGAGAGTGAGTACAAGGTCTAATGTAGGCTCCCCTCAGACGAATAAAGACAGCATCACATACTATATTGCAGGGCTGCTTAATTGCATCAAGAACCAATGATCATCCTACACCAAGATGGTTGTTTAATTGCAGATCCAATGGTCATCCTACACCAACAGGGTTGTTTAATTGCAAATCCAGGAAGACTCGAACACAAAAAACGGATATCATGCATATACTTGTGCTTATTTGTTGGCAGGCAACACTCCACAGAAAGAAGCATTGCCTTTCTCATGGTAGTCAACTCGCTAGGGTTTGAAAAGGGGGCCTCCTTCGCTAACCATGACGCCGACCAGAAAAGGGGGAAAGACCAATCACATGTATATCAAACGGATAATAGGGATATGCACATCAACCATCTTGGAATGCAGCACGCAATAAGAAGAATATTGGTGTTTCACAGAAAAACCTCGCAGGCAGATAAAGGGGAAAACCATTGCCCCATTCGCTAGTAGGGAATCAACATAAGGAGGAGAGGATGTACTTTTTGAAAATACGAGCGACGCATCTCGCAATCTCCAACGATTCCTCCTCTCCAATGCTAATCCCTACGCCCGCAAACTTGTACAAGGTCCAAAAGATTGTGGCGCAAAATTTATAGGCTGAGATCTCCTCGAGCTTGCAGATCCTCCTTCCACCCCTCAATGGAAGAGGGGACACACTTGGCGCTGTGGACTCACAAGATGTGGCATGTTGCTCCATCATTGACCTACAGAGATGAAATCGATGGGATGTATGAGAGCTAGAGGGGATCGGAATGGGAGGGCATGCATGTTGCACCCAAATGTGGACGACAATCCTCATTGTGTTGTCAACAAGTAGCTACAGGTCGGGTCAGGATAGAGGAAGACCGGGGACATGAAGACGAACTCAACCTGCACCATGTGCGGAGAAAGACAGAGAAAGGAGAAGACATGCTCGACATTCAACAAAAGTAGCAGGTATCGAGGATGGGATGCGACACGACCTACAGATTCTGACAAAAAAGGGGACATACGCAATTCACCTCAGCGCCCTCCCCATCCCGTTCAAACCGGCCAGCAACCAAACGAAATCTAAGACCTTGGAGGTTAACCCCTTGAAAGGGTTTGCCCTCCCAAAACCACTCTTTCTCTCACTTGTGGGACCCACTCCCTCTATCTTTTTTATTCATTAAATAATTCATTTCTCTTTCATCCATTCTATCAAAAAATGATATATTATACCATCATATCATATAAAAATTATAAACTACTCAACTTCTACTCATTTTTCAAACTTTAATACAATCACATCACAATAAGTGCTTACTTTTCCAAACTTTAATACAATCACATTACAACAAACCCCACTCAACCCCTAACCCTCTATCTAAATACCAAAACACAAAAACGGTTTACCCTCCCCTTGTTAACCGGAACTAAACCGACAACCAAACGCACCCTAAGATATTGAATCAGAAACATGTCAATTAGATATGCGATGGACCATGTTATTTAGACATTATGATTAATTAATACCTTTTGCACCACCACAACTTACTGTTCGACTGAGGTCAATTATTTTAGTCTGTTCATAACATCTAAAATAAATATTTTCTACACAAGGAGTAACCTCTTGGTGACGTCAGATAAGTCCTCTTAGGCATGTATATCTATCAGACTATATGGTCCATTCCAGGGCCGGCCCTGAGGGTTGTTTGGAAGTGCAACGGCTGTTGACAAGATTTTTCGAGGTTTAAGATGATGATTTCATCATGTCGTTGTTGTCCCACAAAAAATTAAGATCAAACAAATAAAAATACAACTACTCGTGAGATAGAGATATGCAACATGTAGAGAGCAAGTATAGGTTCGAATCCACAGTGACTTGACATACTTCGTGCAATTTTGTTCTCTTTGATTTGAAGGTACTTAACTTAAATGAAATTCTGTTTTGATTTTAAAATAAATGACATAAAATAGGATGAAACCTACTCTAAGATGTTGGAAACACTATACACTATTTTCTTATAGAAATTTCTCATACTAAGTTCAGATTTGCTTGGTATTTCTAAATTAAAAACTAAATGGAAAGGGTTGACTTATGAATACAGTTAAATCCAAGGGTTGCTCTGTAACTAAACCAAAATGAGGCCAATTTAACTTGTCCAAGGAAAGAGTTGGAATTGGATGTATAAACGTTGCATAGTATTAAAACGTAAATGGCCTAATTTGCAATTAGAGTATTTAGAAACTAAAATACCGAGATTAATCAAAATATGGTTCTTAATATTACAATTAAATCCAAAGCATTTAAGAAAATAAATAGGAAGCTTAAGAAGAAGAAGAAGAATGATTCTCTCTTCACAGATTTGGTTGAGCTCTAGATGGGCAGTGACGGAGGGCCAGGTCGCAGGAGCTCGCTGGGAGGTAGCCGCACACGACGGCGCGCAGGCTGGAGGTCACACACATGATGCAGGAGGCTAACGGGGCTGGAAGACGACTAGATAGAAGACGGCACGGTGGATGCGTGCGTCCGGACAAGATGCACCACGGGGCTGCACTGTTGGGAGCAAGTTGATGCAGCTGTGCGTCGCCAACACACACGATGCTACGGGCTTACGACGGAGGTGCGTAGCCCACGGGCTTGAGCTCACGCAGTAGCGAGCAGAGGCTATAGCATGTGATGTTGTGTGATGCCATGACTGGAGTACGAGCGAGCATGAGGCTCACGCACGACAGCTGAGGTTGGAGGGTGCACCAGTGGTGGCTAAGGGGCAATGCGACACTCGGTGGTGTGGGGTGAATGTCTCGATGTCCTGGAGAGGGAATGGAGGTCGACCTTTTATAACCCGAGCGGCCAGCCACATGCGGATGGACAGGAGACGAGGGGTCATTTTGGGAGTTGTTGTCGATGGCATGCTTCATGGAAAAGTGGAGGAGACGAAGAGACGAGCTTCAGAAGGTTGCATGGTACAATCTGTAAAAAAAATGTAAAGTTTAAATGAAGGTGTACGTGCATTGCATATAGTGAAAGAATGGCTCTGTACATCCAAGTAATCTTGCATGGGAAGTTGCAATTCACGTTATATCCATGAGGGCTGTCATGTTATGATTCTTTTGTGCATGGAAAAAGGTGGATGTATTTTATGGTTTGCATGTAAAATGCAAGGTGTGTGAGGCTAAAAAGTAAAGAGAGACTTTAAGGCACGTGCATGCATGGTGAGGAAATGGGCAAATTTCATAGTACATCCCCCATTTTCATTCTAAGATAAAATATGAATGTCAATGTGTTGGATTTTGATATGATGCTCTTTCTTTCACTCTTTTGGACTTGAACACATATATTCAGGATGATATTTTTATTTTCTCAAAAATATGAATATAGGTTGTTAGATTTGTAAAGGTGATTGAGTTTCATGGATGTAATCTCTATTGTATAAACCCTAATCATGCATTAAGTGGCATTGTTTGTTGTGTGCATGGACCAAGTATAATGTGAATTTGTGCACTATTGAAGTATATAAATCAAACATTAAGGTGTACTCTACATATTTTAAGCATGTTATAACCATATATAATGTAATCATCACACCCTCCATGCTTAAATCTTGTTAGTCCCGAGCAAGAGTAAGATAAGTAATAATGAAGGTTAAGGAAAATAGCCAATATAGATCGGGTGAGGGTTCGCAGCAGACATACCCACAAAGTCTTGAATTTTCAGATCCTAACCACACAAATACACAAACTTCAGTAGAGTTGACCCATGGATTAATGATTTGCTCGAATAGTCGATTTGACTCGAGTTTTGTAGTTCAACAGTCTCTCAGTTCCGAAAAAATCAAGATGGTTTCAGAAAGTCGATCAAGTCAGATCATTCTAATCAACAGGTATTCTCTTTGACCTTTAATGGATACAAACGGTGTTCGTGATGTTTTAGCTTTCGTGAGTCAAGAGAACGAGCTAACAGTACAATCTATCAAGGTACCGAATGATTCCCTATACATATAGCCTTAGTCCTCACCTGAATTCAGGTATATTCTCTTTTCACCCAAATATGTCAGCATAAAAAGTAGGTCATAATTCTTGGAGAATGGGATTTTAATTTTCAGTATTTTATGTAGACCGCGTTGGTCTGTTGCTCTCATTTTTTCCTTTTTACAGAGCATAACTATTTACCTCTTTAGGCCTCTTTTAAGAAATTAGGTAGCATCATTGGGTTGCTACCACGGCTTTTTGGTGGAGGAGGGTTATTTGGTGGTCTTCTTTCATTGCTTTTGCTTCGCACATCTTTGCATTATTTGTGGTTTTTTGCATTTGTATCGTGATATGCCTTTTTATGGTGTTTTTGTCTTGGGTTTTGGTATCAAAGGTAGTATCGGCTTAATATTGACTTTGGAGGCACGATACTGGCTTAATTGCTGACACACTTAGATTAGAGAGATCATGTTGCTCCTGAGTCAGGTTCCTTCACTGACTATAGATAAGGTTCAGGCATTGGCACAATCAGAAGGACAACTCCTCACCTCAACTAGATTGTAATTGTATCTCATAAAATAAATTCAATCAAGATAAGTGCAATGTGCAGTTGCTTAATATCCACTGAGAGTTTAAGAGTGCTACTAGTTGCTCAGGTGATCTAGTTAGATACAAAAGTTCATTCACCAGTAGAGTTAGTGGAACTGAGAGAATAAAGTCCATATGGACGTGAAGAAAGCTTAAAAACTCATGCTTAGTGAAATTCTGATGAAGTTAAGTGGATTAGGGTCAACTCAACCTCAATCTATGATTTATGCAATGAAGATCTGATTTCTCAGAATAGGATAAAACTAGGAAGGATGTATTTTGATGGTTTTCTTGCTTTTTGAAAATATTTTTAGGGGAATTTTTGCAAAAGAGAGATTTTTTTGAAAGAGTATGCATTTTGAAAAACTATGCAGACACACCCCCCATGCTTATCAGAAACCATGTCGTCATGGTGAAGACAATGTGTAATAGGAGGATCAGAAGAGATGTGAAATATATTTTTGGGTTTTTTGGAATGTAATGTAGAGGGGTACCCCCATACTTATCTAATGCAGTGCAGTGAAAATAAACGTGCAAGCAGTAAGATGAAAAGATACCTGTGAGGAGAGGCTCACGAGAGTGCATGATTTAACGCCTCATCTTGGCGATGTGGTGGTTCATTTTTCCTGTAGAAGGTATGTTGTGCAGACAGGCATAGGACTAGATGGTTCAACAACAGGTTTTAGTCTGTGACCATTGACTCTGAAAGTGGCTTTAGTTTTTGGGTCAGTAATGTCTATCGAGCCATTATCGAATACTTGAGTTACAGTGTATGGTCCTTTTCATTTCCATCTCAGTTTTTCCGGAAATAACTTCAGTTTTGCATCAAATAGCCATACTTTTTTGATTTTCTTTGAATGTTTTCCTCGAAATGTTGGCATCGTGCCACAATTTGTTTTTCTCTTTGTATAGCAAGTTGTTATCTCAGGCTTGTGATCTCAATACTTCCAGTTCATATAAGTCCAATAGTCTTTTCTTCACAGCCTCAGCATAATCCAGATGGCATTTCTTGATTTCCCAGAGTGATTTGTGATGGACCTCTACAGGTAGATGGCATGGCTTTCCATAGACTAACCTATATGGGCTCATACCTAAGGGTGTACGGAAAGCGGTGCGGTAGGCCCAGAGAGTAGAAGGTAAGTGTTGAGACCAATCTTTACGATCAGAACGGATAATTTTCTGGAGAATGGTCTTAATTTCTCGATTTGATAGCTCAACCATTCCATTAGTTTATGGGTGATAGACAGTTGAGACACGGTGTTCGACTCCATTTTTCTTAAGTAGATTCTTAACTGAAGCATTCAGAAAGTGGGTGCCTCCATCACTAATGACCACCTTAGGCAATCCAAATCGAGAGAATAGGTCGTTCAAGAACATGACAAGGGTTGTGCTATCAACAGCACGAGTGGGAATGGCTTCTACCCAACGAGAGACATAATCAACAGCGAGAAGAATGTATTGGTAACCGTGTGATGTAGTGAAAGGCCCCATAAAATCTATACCCCAAGTGTCAAAAATTTAAACCACATGTACTGGTTGGAGGGCCATCATGTTACGACGGGTCATTGTTCCATTGGTTTGACTTGCAGGACATGCTTGAGCAAAGTGATGAGCATCTTTAAATATCGAGGGTCAATAGAATCCACATTGTAAGACCTTAGTGTTTGTGCGCTTCCCTGAGTGGTGTCCTCCACACCCAGAAGTGTGGCAATGAGTTAGGACATCGTTGACTTCAGATTCAGGGATACATCGTCTCCATATCAAATCAGTACCCTCTTTGAAGAGCAAAGGGCCCTCCCAGTGATAATATCGGGCTTGGGCCTTGGTTTTATCTCTCTTATGTTTCGGCCAGTCATCAGGAAATGTGGAAGTGACAAGGTAATTGACGATGTACGCATACCAAGGGAGTTGAGAGACAGACATTATATTCTCATCAGGAAAACTTGCAGAAATTGGGACCATGTTTTCGGTTGGTGAAGATGATGAGGGGATCCTCGATAAGTGATCAGCTACGACATTCTTTGCTCCTGCTTTGTCTCGGATTTCTAGATCAAATTCTTGTAGCAACAGCACCCACCTAATCAGTCTAGGCTTGGCATCTTTCTTTGTGAAGAGGTATTTGAGAGCAGAGTGGTCTGTGTAGATTATGATACGAGATCCTAAGATGTAAGATCGAAATTTCTCCAATGAGAATACCATAGCCAGCAGATCTTTCTCAGTCACAGTGTAGTTCCTTTAAGCATCATCCAGGGTCTTGCTGGCATAGTGGATGGCATAGGGTTTTCCATCTTTCCTTTGACCCAATACTGCCCCAACAACATAATCAAAAGCATCACACATGATTTCAAATTCATAGTTTCAATTAGGGGGCTGTAGTATGGGTGCTTCAGTGATGATTTTCCTGTGTATTGAAGGACTCGTATGCTTTCTCGATGAATGTGAAATCTTAGTCCTTTTCAAGTAGTTTGGTGAGAGGGCGGGAGATTTTTGAGAAATCCTTGATAAATCGACGATAAAAACCGACGTGACCTAGGAAGGACTGAACACCTTTTATATTGACAGGTGGACTCAAGTGGGTGATGGTCTCAATTTTGGAGGGATCTACCTCCATTCATTTCTTTGATACGATATGTCCCAACACAATTCCGTGTTTCACCATGAAATGTGATTTCTCCCAAGATAAGATTAGGTTTAGCTCAATACATTTTTGTAAGACTTTGTCCAAAAATCCAAGTGTCTCCTCAAAAGAGTCTCCAAAAACTGAAAAATCATCCATAAATACCTCCATAAAATCACCGACCATGTCAGCAAAGATACCCATCATACATATTTGAAAAGTAGCGGGGGCATTGCATAATCCGAAAGGCATGCGTCGAAATGCATAAGTCCCAAAAGGACAAGTGAATGTGGTTTTGTCTCGATCTTCCACTGCTATGGCAACTTGGTTGTAGCCAGAATATCCATCCAAGAAATAAAAGAATTCTTTTCCGGCTAGTTTCTCAATGATTTGGTCTATGAATGGTAGTGGAAAGTGGTCTTTTCATGTAGCCTTATTGAGTTTTCTATAATCGACACAGACTCTCCAAGATGTTGCCACCCGAGTAGGGATATCCTCTTCTTTCTCATTTTTCACAATTGTTAATCCAGCTTTCTTGGGGACGACCTGGAGGGGACTAATCCAAGGATTATCGGCTATCGGATAAATGATGCCGGCACTCGAGCACTTGTATATTTCATTCTTCACAACCTCTCGTAGATTAGGATTCAACCGTCTTTGCATTTATCGAGAGAGCTTAGTGTCATTTTCCAAATATATGTGGTGTGTGCAGAATGTCGGGCTTATTCCTTTCAAGTCAGTTATTTTCCAACCAATAGCCTGAGAATTCTTTTTCAACACTTTCATGAGTTGACTTTTCTGAGTGTGATCTAGGTTGACATTAATGATGACCGGTAGAGTGTGTGCATCATCGAGAAAAGCATACTTCAGATATTGTGGTAAGGGCTTCAATTCGACAATGGGTGTTAGTGGGGTCAGAGGAGCAGTTTCTTCTGATGTATTTATTGATGAAATAGTCTCAAATGGTGGCTCCATCATGGGCATGATCATGTTTGTAAGTTCAGTGTCCAGTGTGTCCCAGACTTCATCTAACTCAAAAATTTCCTTACTATTGAGAGGGCATGGTGGAGCTTCGAGTATAGAGTTCAGATTATATGTGGCAATTTGATGGGACATGTCCTTATAAGTGGATCGGAAGGTGTTCAGACTAACCTCCAGAGGGTCTTTGGAAAGATGGATAGGGGCAAAATCATCTTGTATATCAGGAACAACACAATTCTCTATTCAACCACAATCTTCAGTCTCAGAGTCAATAGAAGTGGGGATGATAAGATCCATAGGAATGACCTTAACATTAACTTTAAACTCCACTCTCCCATCCTCATAATCAAAGTGTGCCTTGGCAGTGGCCAAGAATGGTTGTCCAAGTATTATGGGAGTTTCACTTAGTGAATTAGCCGTGTCCATATCCATAACAACAAAATCTACTGAGAATTGGTGTCCCTGAACCGTGACTATTACATCCTCAAGTAATCCTTTTGGTCTTTTCACAAAACGATCAACCATCTGTAAAATCATTGAGACAGGTTTTACTTTTCCCAAGTCAAACTGCTCTAGAATAGCGGTAGGGAGGAGGTTAATTGAGGCACCATTATCCAACAATGTACGTTCGAATGTCAGCTTCCCGATAGTGCACTTTACCAATGGTGCACCTGGATCTTTCTTCTTTGTAGGTAGGAGGTGTGAAATGACATTTGATGTTGCTTGAGGAAGAACATGTTTTTTGATGCCTTCATGATTCTTTTTATTCTTTCCTTTTGATTTTCTCTTTGGTGTGCATTTCTCTTTTAGAAAGCGAGAAAAGCCTGGAACTTGTTCAAGCGCTTTCAGACGTGGGATCTCAATGACAATGTCTGAGAAGAGTTTCTCTAGCTCGGGTTCGAGTATGGGTGATTTGGGATTTTTCCTACGAAAAGCTTCAGGAAAGGGGATTGCTATAGGGGAGGGAGGAGGTGTGGTGATCTCAGTATGTCCTTCTTCATTCTCAATTTCCTCTTCTTCCTCGATTGAGCCTCATCAGTTGTATTAGTTTGTGGTATCGTAGGGGCATATGTGTTTTTCTCATTTTGGAGAGTCACGACATTAGCTGACTGGTTGGGTTGACTTGGTATTTTGAAAGTCATTTGATTTTTAGGATCCTTGGGTGGATGTAGAGAAACTTTGAGGATGAGTTCCTTGGCTGAAATTATTGGTCTTATGAGTTGGGGCATAAAATCCTTGATTTTGAGCTTGGAATCCAGGGAGTGACGTGAAAGATTTGGCTGGTGATGGGGTCTGGAATGATCCGGAGGAGCTAGCTCTATTGGTATTAGGATTGGGCAGGGGTTGAGGTGACAATGCTGGAATGTAAGATTGTATCTCAGCAAAGTGTCGAGCATTCTCAGCGTTGGCCTGTTGTTGCTCCTGGTTGGCCTGTTGTTGTGCTGTCGCAAGTTGTTGTGAAGCTTGAGTCAATGCATCAAAGTTTACAGCTGTGGAAGGTTGAATTATTGGAAGTCTTGTTGGTTGTTGGGGTTATGAGTGATTTTGAAACTGTTATTTGTTGTGTTGCCCATTCCACCCAAAATTGGATTGTTCTCTCCATCTTGGATTTTGGGTGTTTGAAAATAACCCTCCTTGATTTCGTTGTACCGAATTTATAGTCTCGGGAGTCAATTCTCGATCATGAGAAAATGGTAAATGCCCAAAGTCCTGAACATTAGGGTCAGACGTAACCCCACAGATGTTGTTTGATACTTTATTCAGAGCCATGCTACCTATGGCTTGGGTCATGAGATCCATCTGTTTTGAAAGAACTTCCCATTTGTCATGACTTTGTTTGAATTAGTTGCTGGTGGAGTTCTCGTGATCGACTATATTGACAGGTCTTATGTGTCCACTATATTGCTCGATGGATGAGCTATTCACCGAATTATCACCCATGTTTTCAAATAAGGTCCATACGGAATGTTCGTTGCAGCTAATATAGTTCCCATCACATGAGTCGTCAATAAATCTCTTGAATGATGTGTCTATACCCTTATAGAATATCTGAACCAGTTTCTATTTGGGGATTGCATGATGAGGTCATTTCTTTCGTAATTGCTTAAAACGCTCCCAAGCTTCGTGAATGGGTTCTTTGTTCTTCTGAGTGAATGACGATATGGCTTGTCTCATGGCATTTCTCTTTCCTATTGGGAAGTATTTCTTGATGAATGCCTCTCTTAAGGCATCCTAGGATGTGAGTGGGGATCCATAATTTCGGAGCCATTGGAGTGCTCGTTCTTTAAGAGAATGAGTGAAGGCTTTCATATAAATGTATTCCTTTTCTACTCCAGGGATGCTCATTGTGTCACAGGCAGATCGAAAGTCTTGCATGTGTAAGAACGGGTCTTCACTCTCATTTCCATAGCACTTTGGTG
Organism: Ottelia alismoides; assembly: GCA_037367405.1. Classification (NCBI taxonomy): domain Eukaryota; kingdom Viridiplantae; phylum Streptophyta; class Magnoliopsida; order Alismatales; family Hydrocharitaceae; genus Ottelia; species Ottelia alismoides. The sequence goes on from JAZKJV010009004.1 coordinate 301,139, forward strand.
TCAAGGAGAGAGATGCTGGCTTTATTTCAAAGTCTCCTACCTCAGGTGGAATTTGGACTCAATGGACTAAGTCTTCTGCCGTCGGGTTATAGTGTGTGCTAATGGGTGGTGGTCTAATTAGAGGTGTTATAGTATGGCGGATCGTCACATTTTCCTCTCTCAACAGTTGTAGTTGATGTAGGATGAGGTCCATAGGGTTTGGTCTTTCTTCTCCCATGTCTCCTACGTCAGACGAATTCTCAGGTTCCTTAGTTGAAGGAGATGAGTTGCATTTTCTTTTATAGATCGGCTCGTATTCTAATGGTTGTTGTAATGATTTTTTCAGAGACCTACGACCTAGCATACACAACACAAAAACCAGGCAAGTTGTTGATTCACCAACTCACACAAAAATTACCGCGGGAGCGGTTATCTTTTCAATTTTAGTTTAGTGATTCAACTAAAGTTTTCAGAGAAATTAGAGTCCTTAAAGATGAGCTGGGTGTGAAAAATTGTGAGAAATCGATGTCCTAATCCGGCTGGAGGATCCAGGGTGCGGTACTCAGATCGATGATCTGCTTCTTCCCACAAGAACCTGTGTTTAACACGTCGAGGAGTTACGATTTCTCTCTGCAATCTCTCGTAGCACCAGTGATTTTTGTCTCTATCCAAGGGTTCAACATGCTCGTGATTTTCGTGTCATATATGTGCATCAAAACAAGCATACATGAATTTTTCCCGCTTTCTGCTCGGGCCACTGCGGTGGCCTTTCAAGCTTATCTTTTTAGCATGATAAAGCACGTTTTGTGATCTTTTTTAAGTGAGCAGAGGGAGAAGACCATAGAGATAATGCAAAAGGAGAAGTATTTTTTTAATTTTTTTTCGATTTAAATTCGAGCACAAATAAATGCAAATATTTAAAAGCCTAAGATGCCTTAGAGAAAAAGGGGCTCACAGTGCCTACACTTCTGGCGTTAATCCGTAATATTTTGTCCTGCTTATGGTGAGCTTTTCCGAGAAGAGAAGGGGGAAATTAAGATTACAAAAAAACTTTCTACCAAATTACAAGTTTGCTAAAATAAAATACATGAACAGATAAGTATTATTTTTTTCTTTTTGAAGCCTAAGTACCTGCAAAACAAAAAAAATAAACGGATTAGATAATTGAAAATAAGTAGAAATGAAGAAGAAAAAATTTGCAAATGTTGCGTAGTCCCCGGCAACGGCACCAAAATGTTGACAAGATTTTTGAAGGTTTAAGATGATGATTTTATCATGTCGTTGTTGTCCCACGAAAAATCAAGATCAAACAAATAAAAATACAACTACTCGTGAGATAGAGATATGCAACATGTAGAGAGCAAGTAGAGGTTCGAATCCATAGGGACTTGACACACTTCGTGCAATTTCTCTCTCTTTGATTTCAAAGTACTTAACTTAAATGAAATTCTATTTTTGATTTTGAAATGAATGACATAAAATAGGATGAAACCTACTCTAAGATGTTGGAAACACTCTACACTATTTTCTTATAGAAATTTCTCATACTAAGTTCGGATTTGCTTGGTATTTCTAAATTAAAAACTAAATGGAAAGGGTTGACTTATGAATACAGTTAAATCCAAGGGTTGCTCTGTAATTAAACCAAAATGAGGCCAATTTAACTAGTCAAAGGAAAGAGTTGGAATTGGATGTATAAACGTTGCATAGTATTAAAACGTAAATGGCCTAATTTACAATTAGAGTATTTAGAAAGTAAAATACCGAGATTAATTAAAATATGGTTCTTAATATTACAATTAAATCCAAAGCATTTAAGAAAATAAATAGGAAGCTTAAGAAGAAAAGGAAGAATGATTCTCTCTTCATAGATTTGGTTGAGCTCTAGATGGGCAGTGACGGAGGGTCGGGTCACATGAGCTCGCTGGGAGGTAGAAAAAAAAGCGCACAGGCTGGAGGTCATGCACACGATGCAGGAGGCTAACGTGGCCGGAAGACGGCCAGATAGAAGACGGCACGATGGATGTGTGCGTCCGGAGAAGATGCACCGCGGGGCTGCACTGTTGGGAGCAAAATGATATAGCTGTGTGTCGCCAACACACACGATGCTACGGGCTTACGACGAAGGTGCGTAGCGCACGGGCTTGAGCTCATGCAGCAGCGAGCAGAGGCTATAGCATGTGATGTTGTGTGATGCCACAACTGGAGTACGAGCGAGCATGAGGCTCACGCACGACGGCTGAGGTTGGAGGACGCACTAGTGGTGGCTAAGGGGCAGTTCGGCACTCGGTGGTGCGGGGTGAATGTCTCGATGTCCTGGAGAGAGAATGGAGGCCGGCCTTTTATAACCCGAGCGGCCAGCCACATGCGGATGGACAGGAGACGAGGGGTCATTTTGGGAGTTGTTGTCGATGGCGTGCTTCATGGCAATGTGGAGGAGACGAGCTTCAGAAGGTTGCATGGTACAATCTGTAAAAAAATGTAAAGTTTAAATGGAGGTGTACGTGCATTGCATATAGTGAAAGAATGGCTCTGTACATCCACATGATCTTGCGTGGGAAGTTGCAATTCACGTTATATCCATGAGGGGTGTCATGTTGTGATTCTTTTGTGCATGGAAAAAGGTTGATGTATTTTATGGTTTGCATGGGAAATGCAAGGTGTGTGAGGCTAAAAAGTAAAGAGAGACTTTAAGGCACGTGCATGCATGGTGAGGAAATGGGCAAATTTCATAGTACATCCCCCCATTTTCATTCTAAGATAAAATGTGAATGCCAATGTGTTGAATTTTGATATGATGCTCTTCTTTCACTCTTTTGGACTTGAACACATATATTCATGATGATATTTTTATTTTCTCAAAAATATGAACATGAGTTGTTAGATTTTGAAAGGTGATTGAGTTCCATGGATGTAATCTCTATTGTATAAGAAATGTAACTAGGTAATACGTAAAGATCATGCATTAAGTGGTATTGTTTGTTGTGTGCATGGAATAAGTATAATGTGAATTTGTGCACTATTGAAGTATATAAATCAAACATTAAGGTTGTATTCCACATATTTTAAGCATGTTATAACCATATATAATGTAATCATCAACGACTATGGCCCATGAGCTTTAAGGGTCCCATTTCTTGCATGTTGAAACATCTAAAAAATAGACCCCTTAGATTTCCATCTACCTCAACATTTCTATTGCCAGATTCCTAATTATGGAAAAGATGTTTGCTCTTCCCATGAAATCCTCTACTCAACGGCCATATTTTACTGATGACCGAGAAAATCCCAAGTGACTAAGGCAAAGGTATCTAGATGGTCGTTGCGACCTCAATCACTCAGACTCGATCAATCAAGAAAAATAGACCACCAATATCAAATAAAATCAACTAAAGATCAATAGCGGTCTTGCTATTAATTTAACCTGGTATAGCGACCAGGGTCGAACACAAAGAGCACGGATTGGCCTCGCGGCCTACGAAGTAGTCAAAAAGAAAGGAAAAAGAAATAAAAATGTATTTTTGGTGGTTTTTAAGTCTTTTTATATTTTTTTGGATTTTTAAAATATTAAGAAAATAATAAAAACAAGTAAACAACACACTTCAACAATTTATTTAATACACTAAAAATCAACCAAAAATTCAAATAAAAATATTTTTGTGTGTTTTATAATTTTTACTATTTTTAGTGAATTTTTGGGATTTTTCTGATGTTTATTGAATTTTCTAAAAATAAAACAAAGTCAAAAACTGTAGGTACTGTCCAGCCGATCTTAAGGGGCTTAGATAAAATATCTAAGAGCCCCCAATAAGTCTGGAGGTATTTTTCCTGTATAGAGAATAAAACAAGGAAAAATTGGGCACCTAAATATTATTTTTGAGTTTTTAATTTATTTATTAGAATTTTTATAAGATTTTAAGCGTTTTTCAATTTTTAGGTATTTTAGGTAATGAAAAATAGCCAAAATTAGCTAGAAAATCAAGCAAGCAAAGACAAACAGTAAGTGATTTTTTTTTGTAATTTCTAAATGAGTTTTAATATTTTTTATGGTTTTTCAATTTAGACAGTAACAAAAATAGATATTTTTTATTTTTTAAAAATATCAAAACAAAACAAAATTGTCCCCAAAAATCCTCGAAACTTTTACACTATGGCAGGAGCCACGTATCCAATTTTCGTTGGATTTGGAGGTGATTTGCTATTTTATTCAAAAATAGAAAGAGGGTAATGTGCATAGGGACCTATGTGCAAATACCAGAAGTTCTGGGGGTTCTGGTGCAAAATTCCTAGGTAAACACGCGCATGGCGCGTGCCTGGGGCACTCAGGGACCCAAATGTAATAAAAACTACTTCTGAGGACTATTTAGTAACAGGTACCAAAAGTCCAGGGGGTAGTCTGCAAATAACCCACGAATATACGCACATGCAAATATAAATCACGCACAGGGGTTGATGAATACCCATTCATCACTCTTTATTCTTATATTTTAGCTACAAAAACCTTTGCAAATGCATGTAGATATGTGTAAATAGAAATAATTACCAAAAGCATGCATTGTGTAAAAACCTATAATTAGCATGTTTTTGTGCAAAAATAAAAGAATAAAGATTAAAAAGAAAAAGAGGGAAATATTTAGAATAAATATTGAGCAACCTAACCCAAGGGAGGGCTCAGCATGAGCCTGACCGCATAAAAGCCAAAGTAGAGGGAGATAGGGGCTCATGTGTGTACATATTTATGTAAATAAAATAAAGGTATTTTCCTCACCAAAAATAGGCTTGTAAATATGTGTCTATATTTATAAGTATAAAAACAAGATAAAAAGAGAAAAAACAAAAAGAACAAAAACACCACTTTCATCATGTACACAGACTCATCTACATATTTTTTTAGCCTTATAAATAAATAAAATTAATTTTTATAATTTTTTGTAAATATCCTATATTATATAGTGTAAATAAATAAAATAAAAACATTCAAAACAAAAAAATCAAATAAAAATAGAAAAATGAAAAACACAAAAATATATTATACATATACCATGTATATAAGTGTATATATGTATTTATTTTACCTATGTATATAAATAATAAAAATAAAAAAAATATCTTTTTATTCCTTATTTTATAATGAAAATAAATAAAATATAAAATAGGAATAAAATAGCATAAAAATAATAATTAAAAATCAAAAATTAAAAACCCTAATAGTGTACATATACCTATATAGTACATATAGTGTACATACCTTATTTTTATTTCGAAAAAATTATTAAAAATCTCAAAAAATAGAAAAAAATAAAATAAAAATATTTCATGTTTTAATTTTTTGCAAATTTGGCCATTTGCTACCTTAATTTTCACCTCCAAGATTAAGCCACGTGGCCTGTTCCTATTGGCCCTGGGGAATGTTGACCGCCCAGTCAACTACCCCCCCCCCAGGACCACCTCCCGCGGGTCTGGTTCGAGAACCCGATTTCCCCCATTTATCCCTGCCAGATCCGAGCACCATTTAGCCTAACCCAGGTACCTAATCACTCCCCAGGTACCCGGGAATCTCGCCCGACATAGATCCTAGGGATCCGTGCTCCATGGAGCCGGACCCGAGCCATTTTTCCCGGACCTGCACCCATACATAAGCGAGCTCCGCCACCTCATTTCCCCATCTTTGGCCAGTCGAATCCTTCACCTGTGAGCTCCAGAGAGTGCGTGAGAGTGACAGCTCGCGTCCGAGCCATTCGAAGCGAGGGGAGGAAGAGAGTCCATCGATCCGGCGAGCTACGCCGCCGCTGCTCCGCCACCAGCGTGAGCACCGAGCCTCGGAGGGAGACGCTCCTCGAGGCAACGACCAGGAGCTTCCCCAGCTCCTCCCCAGTCTCTTCGTCCACCCAGGTAACCTTGTAGGTCTTTATTTTTCCCTGATTTCCATTTACGCCCAGTTCGTACCGCCGCCGTCTCTAGCTGATTCCGACCATCCCCTCACTCCGTTCGATCATCGGAATCGACCATCGCATCCGCCTCCCTGCGATGCATCTTCTTCACCCCTCCATCCAACCCAGCTCGCACAGGAGCTGGGAGATGAGCTCCTCCGTCTACCCCCTTTGCCGGAGCTCGCCATTTCGACGCATCAGCCACCGCCACCTCGCCTAACCGGGTCGAGGCACTTTGTCCTCGACCCGCGAGTCTCCTAGATAGCTTTGCAGGTTAAAGGAAGGCCATCTGAGGCCTTTTGACATCAGGCCAGGAGGCGCAGCTCCTCCGACCTCGCCGGAGCTCCTCGGAGCTCGGCTGGATCTTCGGAGCCTATCACCAGCTGCAGGACACCAGTGCGGAGCTTCTCCGACCTTCAGGCGCAGCAGAGGAGCCTCGGAGCGAGACCACCAGGCCGGCGAACCTCGCCGGTCGTCTGTTCTTCGAGGACCTTCCTCTTCCGTTCGATCACTCCTCCCACTCCAGACACCATCAGGGCCGCCCATCTCCGGAGCAACCATCACCGCTCGATCCGAGGAGGGGAGATCTGGTGTGCCCATCGTTCACCACCATCAGATCCTCCACGTGGCGCGCATCCAACAGCCCGCGTAATAAAGGGTAATTTACCCTTAGGCCCTCTTTAGTATTTTATTTCGCTTTTATTCCTGTAATTAAGTAGAGTAGTTGTTTAAGTTTTGGGATATTTGCATAGAGACCCTGGTGCTTGCCTTTATTTACCGTTATACCCCTGTACATGGTCTGACACGTGCTTCGTCACGTGGTTTCTTTGGGTTAATTGCACTGTATGCCCCTGTTGTTCTGGATGTTATTAGTTAAATGAAAGTTTTTACTTATTTGCACTTATACCCCTGTGCGTGGTTTATTTGAGCATGTGTGTGATATTCGTGGGTATTTTGCAGATAAGCCCTTGGGCTTTTGGTACCTGTTACCAATAAGTCCTCGGGACTTATTTTCATTACATTTGGGTCCCTGAGTGCCCCAGGCACGCGTGTGGTGTGTGTTTTGCTGGGTAAATTGCACCCGACCCCCCAGGCTCTTGGGTATAAGCACTTTGGTTCCTATGCACTGTACCCTCTCTTTATTTTTGAATAAAATAGCAAATTACCTCCAAATCCAACGAAAATTGGATGCATGGCTCCTGCCATGGTGTCAAATTTTCGAGGATTTTTGAGGACATTTTTGATTTTATTTGATATTTTTGAAAATTCAAAAACACTTAATTTTGCTACTGTCTAACTTTGAAAATCATAAAAAAATATTAAATAGTGTCTAAAAATTACAAAAAAATTGCCTACTGTCCATTTTGTTGTGTTTGATTTTCTAGCCAATTTTGGCTATTTTGCATTACTGAAAACCACTAAAAATTGAAAAACACCTAAAAACTTATAAAAATTCTAATAATTAAACCAAAAATCCAAAAATAATAAAATAGGTGCCTAAATTTTCCTTGATTTATTCTCTTTACAGGAAAATTACCTCCCAGCTAATTTAGGGCTTTTAGATATTTTATCTAAGCCTTTTTAGCTCGGCTGGACAGTACCTTTGATTTCAGCTACTTTTTGATTTTTAGAAAATTCTCTAAATATCAGAAAATTCTCAAAAATTCACCAATAATACTAAAAAATATAAAACATATAAAAATATTTTTGTTTGAATATTTAGTTGAGTTTTAGTGCTTTAAATAAATTGTTGAAGTGTGTATTTCTTTGTTTTTCTTATTTTCTTAATTAGCTAAAAATCCAAAAAAAATATAAAATAATTAAAAAAACCACTAAAAATATTTTGTTCTTTTATTTTATTCCTTTTTACTACTTCGTAGGCCGAGAGGCCAACCCGTGCTCCTTGAGTTCGACCTTGGTTGCTATACCAGGTTAATCTAATAGCGAGACCGCTTTCGCGTTTTTGATTGATTTTGTCTATTATTAGTGGTCTGATTTTTCTTGATTGGCACATCTGAGTGATCGAGGTCGCAACGACCATCTTAGATACACCTGGTTACCTTAGTCGCTCGGATATTTTGTGCCATCAGAATGGCGCCGTTGCCGGGGAGCACGTCTTAGTAGTTTTGATTTTATTTTCGTTTTTGTTTTCGCGGCTTTTCGCGTCTCTTTCAGAGCTCGCGGCTTTTTCACGGCTTTTATTTCCATTTTATTTTTGTTTTATTTTATTTTATTTTCTTTTTCTTTCATTTTTGTTTTTGTTTTATTCTGAGTGTTTATTTTATTTTGTACTTTTGCATCTATACCCTCATTTTCTTTCATTTATTTTTCTTCTTATTATTTGATTATTTTTATTGATCTGACCACTCATCTCTTTTTCTTGCGAGGGCCCGAGGACCGAGGCAGCCGATTTCGAGAAGCCGGTGCAACCGAGGAACTTGGAGGCGGCTCCCTTCTGTACGGAGCCGCAGGAGAGCGCAAGAGAGAGAGTGGAGTGGGAGAGGATTAGATAGACTTTTTACTTTTATTTTATTATTATTGTAATAATACAGGGACTCAGACTGCACTTGTGGACTCTTGAACACTTAGCGGGTATGTTTCGCTGAGCACCGGTGTGCTCGGGGGATCCTTAGGTTTTTCGCGGCTTTTTACGCGGCTTTGTTTTCTTTTCATTTTTTCTGTCTTTTCCGGTGTTTACACGGTTTTCATCGAGCCCCTAGACTTAGGATTTTCTCTTGCTTGTGCTGTAATTAGTAGGGTCCCCACACTTAACTATTTGCATGTTTCTATAGTGCGCTAATTGGACTCACTAATAATCAATTAATAAAAATAATCGACTCATCTCCTTCGTAGCCTACGTGCCGCAGCTCACCCTATAAAGCGCTTTCTCCTACCCCCAATTTGTCGGGCAGAGGAGGGGTGGGCCAAGACCGGACCCTTTTGGCTTGGAGGTCGGTGACCGATTAGACGGTTCTGCGTGTAGAAATTGCTCATCTAGGACTCGGTTTTTCCCGCTGCATCATTTAGGGTAGTTTACTTTTCTGTCTTTAAATTCTGTGCGGATCACTTGCATGTAGAGTGCTGGAGACAAGGTACGCTTTTCTGACTCAACATGCATCATTGATTTCATCGCGCATCGGCTTTTTCGTCTTCTCCTCCCTGTTTTGGACTTAATAATCAGGAGAACCGAAAAATTCGTTAGGCCTTTGTTTTCATTTGAAAAATATTAAAAAGAAAAACCATAAAATTGGGACTGGTTAAAACTATTGACCCTAAAAGACACTTCACCTAAAAATTTGTCTTGGGGAGAGCAACCCCCTCATTGTTTGGTTTAATTGCGCGAGAGAGTGACCCGCACCCTAGGTAGAGCCCTCCGGTGTTATTCCTGACTGATTACCGACTTCTCCGTGCGGGCCAGTCGGTTGGGGTAGCATCGGGTATCCTAACAGGTCACGTAAGCACTCTGATATCTTGTGTGTTCACCTAATAAAATTGACAAGATAATTTGACCGAACTTTCACGGTCTTTAGCTTGCGTTGCGTTGGTGAACCGGGGGTTTGCATTCTGATCATAGTTTTTTTCCAGATCTCATCCGTATTACTCGCCAGATCAAGATGATGGGTAGACGCTCTCTTAGGCAGCCTCTGGCTGCACCGCTTTCGGGCACGTCTACCCGATCATCTAGGTTGGCCCGCGAGAGCCAAGACCAGCTCTCCGAGCCCGAGTACGACTCCGCCCTGTTCCCCCTCGACCCCCTTTCTTTCGGACCTGAGCGACATGAGCCCGAGGAGAGATTAGCATATTTGACAGCACCTGAGTTGGGCTCATTTGATTTTGCAGACGTCATGGCCGACAGTTCTGAGGATCGCTCCCACCAGCCTGAGCACTTCGTATTGGATCAGGGAGCGATCGACTCCACCCTGATCGCCTCGTTAGAGACCGTCCAGCAGCAGCTGAGCTATCAGGGAGCGTTCATGATCAACATGAGGAGAGAGATGGTGCAGATGAGAGCAGAGCGAGAGCAGAGGAGAGAGGGACCGAGGATCCCAGATGATGCGGATGCAGCAGCCGCAGCAGCAGCCGTCGCAGCAGCGGCAGCCACAGCCGGAGGACCACCGAGACCGATGCGGGAGTTACACAACCCCGGATCGACGATGACGCACCACTGGGTAGTACTTCCAGCGATCGTGGGGGACTTCAAGTTCCCCCCGAACACTTTGCAGCTACTCCCCCGCTTCCACGGACTCGCGACAGAGGAGCCCCATCTCCACCTCCAGGAGTTCTTGATGATATGCAGCACTGTCCACGACCGTCAGGTGGACCAGGACACGATCAGGATGATCGCCTTCCCCTTCTCTCTAGCAGACAGAGCAGCCACCTGGCTGAAGCATCTGGGGAAGTTTGTTTACACCTGGGAGCAGCTCCGCACCGAGTACTTGAACAAGTATTATCCACTCGAGCGGACGAATGCAGCGAGGGCCCTGATCAGCAACTTCTCCATGCTCCCCAATGAGCAATTCCACGAGGCATGGGAGAGGTTCCGAGAGCTCACCGACAGATGCCCGCACCACGACATCTCGAAGCCGAACCTTGTTCAGAGCTTCTTCAGCGGGTTGACACCAGAGCTCCAGGGCCTGGTGAATGCTTCTTGCGGCGGGTCCTACTTCGCCAAGGACCACGACCAGGTCTGGGCCATCTACGAGGAGATGGCCGAGAATTACATGGTGATGTCCCAGACCCGGTTGTACACACAGGGGAGACCCCAGCAGCAGCCAGGATCCGTGCAGTACCAGCGGATAGCACGGATCAATGCCTGTCCATCTAGTTCATCCGCAGTTGCAGTAGCACAGGCAGAGTCGTCCGCTGCGGATATGGGCATCATCAGCGAGAAGTTGGACCGGATGGAGCTGATCGAGAAGAAGTAGTGCCAGAGCATCACGCAGATGGAGCAGATGGCACAGACTCTGAGCGACATGAAGACCCATCTCATGTGTCTCCAGGAGGCACAGACGGCTTCACAGCCCCGTCTTCAGTCACGAGGCGACACCGACGGCAGCAGCAGCTCGTCCCAGCGCTCCAGCTCCTTTCAGCAGCCTAGACAGGTTCACCTTGTACAGGCGGAGCCGTACCAGCAGCAGCAGCCCTCTTACCAGTCCCCACCATCTCCAGACATGCAGATGGTGGTATACCAGCCGGATCAGCCTCTGGCAGTACTCCCGCCAGCCCCCTACGATGCAGAGCTGTTGATGGATGTCAACGGGATTTGGTATGACCGCCCCCAGCCTGGGATCCGACGAGACCATCCTAGATTCAGGTGGGGGAGTGGAGGTACCCGGCCCCAGCAGCAGTCATCAGGTCAGGGAGGGCAGTATGGCCAGCAGAGAGATCACCAGCCGCAGCAGCAGCACCCAGCCTATCAGTCACACCAGCAGTCGTCCTTCGTTCCTCGTCCCTATCAGCAGCAGGGACAGTCTTGGAGACGTGAGCAGCAGGCTCACCCACCACACCAGCAGCAGCATCCTTCCTCCTACCCCTCTTACCAGCAGCACCAGTTCCAGCCGCCTCAGCACCAGAGAGGCTACCCGTCGGGCTCCCATGAGAGCCCCGCCTTGGATGACATAGCCCGCCTCCTCACGGACCAGCAGGCTACCTTTAGACGGGAGATGGATGAGTTCCGCCAGGAGATGCGGGACCTGGTGAGAGGGAAGGCCGCCATCCCTGCACAGATAGAGCCGAACCCCAATAGCCTCAAGAGGAAATCTAAGCAGGTAGTTTCCACTGAGCACGCCACTCCTAGTGATCCATTTGATGATATGTCTTCGGATCTATTTGATGCTGATTTTGTTACACTTAGGAGCGGTAGAGCACCAGCATGCGGCGCCTCATCTGAGAGACGACTCGAGGATCCACCCAGGGCGCCAGATGAGGAGGAGGAGAGCGGTACTGAGGCCGCACACGATGATGACGGTGGTACTGATGCCACCAAGGATGCTGATTCCACCGGCGGTACTGAGGCCGCCGCTTCACCAGTTCGAGGAGGCGGTGCTGATGCCACCAGAGTAGCCGAGCCAGCCCACGGTACTGAGGCCGCGAGACGTCCAGTAGCAGAGCCAGCCCGTGGTGGTACTGAGGCCACCGGTGTTTGTGTAGAGAGATCAGATGTTTTTCCTCATTCTCATGTATCTCAGAACACTGTTGTGAATAAAGGAAAAGGTTTAGTTTCTTCTGGTCCCACTGTGGTGATTGATGTATGTGCGGATCCGACCGTCGAGCCGTCTAGGCCTTTTCCTAGTCCTTCATCTGCGAAGGACCCTGTGATCCCCTTCCCTAGAGCTCTTCAGATGGGGAAGGGGAAGAAAAAAGAAAAAGACCCAAAAAAGAGAGAGCAGGAGGAGTTCAGCCAGAGCATGATCGACAGATTTCACATCCAGCTGGCCTTCCAGGAGGCTTTGCAGCACATCCCCCTTCTTCAACGATCTTTGAGAGACAGGACCACAGTCAGGAGGAGGAGGAGGAACCACACTTCAGAGATTCATGTGCTGACAAAAGCCACGTGTTTTGCGATCCAGAACCGCCTGCCGGCCAAGAGGCCAGATTCAGGGGCCCCGTATGTCAGATGCCAGATTAGTGAGCAGAGGTTCAACCGGACTCTATTGGATAGCGGATCGTCGATCAACCTTCTTCCGGCAGCCCTTCTCGACCGCTTCGAGTTGGGCACTCTTAGACAGAGCGGGACAATCCTTTAGTTTGCTGATCGATCTGTCAAGAGGCCGAAGGGGTTGTTGCGAGACGTTATCGTCACAATTCAGGGCCTGAAATTCCCCGTGGACTTCGTAGTGTTGGACATGGAGATCCCTGATTCAGTGGCCGATACCCCCATCATCCTCGGTCGTCCGTTCTTGGCCACAGCCAAGGCGGTGACTGATCATGATAGCGGGAAGGTATACTTTCGCGTCGAGGGCGAGAGTATACAAATAGAGACGGTCGAGGACTACAGAGCCAGAGAGAGAGCATGCTCAAAGGCCAGCACAAATTCAGAGCAGCTGACAGACGACGGGCCAGACATCCACCAGGACTGTGATTTTGTGATCACAGACGATGAGGCAGCATGGGCAGATCCTGCAGCACAGGCCATACTCTCATTTCCAGACACAGCTGATGCCGAGATGATAGCAGAGGAGAGTCTGGAGAGCGCAACCCTGGTCCAGGATACCACAGAGGCAGCAGAGCCGGTTCTTGACCGCGACACGGTTTTCAGTGATGGTGGTGTTGAGGCCACCTTGTGTTTCGGTGGTACTGATGCCACCGTATTTGATGCAGATCCCTCGAATTCAGAGTCTGATTGGGCAGATTGTGACGATCAGATGCCAGACTTGAGTCCACCCGAGCCGACAGATGAGGAGGAGGTAGATGCAGAGCAGATCAGAGACAGCACAGTCGAGCAGCCTTCTCCAGATCTAGTTTGCGAGAGTTCGCTTTCTTTCTCCCAGGCAGATTTGGCAGACTTAGCAGCATTGACACATCTTCTTCCGAGGCTAGATTTGCCAGCATCCAGCTGTCCAGAGCTGAAGCCGCTCCCTACTTCGCTGAAGTATCGATTCCTTGCGGGCGAGCCTGAGATGTACCCAGTCATCATCTCCATCGATCTGACTGGAGATCAAGAATCCCGTTTGATGGGGGTTCTTGAAAAGAACCGCAAGGCAATCGGATGGAGCGTAGCAGATCTCCATGGTATTAGTCCATCAGTGTGCTCCCACCATATCTATCTCGAGGAGGGGACGAAACCGTCGCGTGAGTTCCAGCGGCGACTGAACCCCAATTTGAGAGAGGTCGTGATGAAGGAAATATCAAAATGGTGGAGTGCAGATTTTATTTATCCCATTTCCGACTCCAAGTGGGTTAGCCCCTTGCATGTGGTGCCCAAGAAGACGGGCATCACGACTGTGATCAGTGAGTCGGGAGAGGAGATTGCTACACGAGTACCCACCTCTTGGAGGGTCTGTGTTGACTACAGGAGACTCAACCAGGCCACCAAGAAGGACCATTTCCCCATGCCTTTTATTAACCAGATCATTGAGAGACTGGCAGGGAAGAGCCATTATTGCTTCATGGATGGGTACTCGGGCTACAACCAGGTGGCCATCGCTCTTGAGGATCAGAAGAAGACCACCTTTACCTGTCCCTTTGGTACATATGCCTTTCGACGCATGCCATTTGGGCTATGCAATGCCCCTGCGACTTTTCAGAGGTGCATGCTGTCGATCTTTTCGGACATGGTAGGGGAGTGTTTGGAGGTCTTCATGGACGATTTCTCGGTCTACGGCGACGGATTCGACTCCTGTCTTGACTGCCTAGACCGAGTACTCCAGCGATGTATTGAGTACCATTTGGTTCTATCTTGGGAAAAGAGTCACTTCATGGTGACTCAAGGGATGGTGCTTAGCCACATCATCTCCAGCAGGGGTATGGAGGTGGATCCGGCCAAGGTTGATGTCATTAGAAAACTCGCACCGCCGTCCAATTTGAGGCAGCTACGGTCATTCCTGGGGCACGTTGGATTTTATAGGAGATTTATTCAGGATTTCAGCAGGATTGCCCGGCCGTTGACTGACCTCTTAACGAAAGACACCGAGTTCCTTGTCGATGACAAGTGTCTTTCGTCCTTTGCGACTCTCCAGCAGTGTGTGATTGAGGCTCCTGTCCTCCAGCCGCATGATTGGTCTCTCCCATTTGAGATCATGACGGATGCCTCCGACTTTGTCGTAGGGGCAGTGCTGGGACAGAGGAGGGATGGAGTTCCATTTGCCATTCACTACGCTAGCCGCACATTGGATTCTGCCCAGCGGAATTACACGGTCACAGAAAAGGAGATGTTAGCCGTAGTGTTCGCCCTAGATAAGTTTCGATCGTATATCATTGGATCTAGAGTGACTTTGTACACAGATCACACCGCCATCAGGTACCTCATGGCAAAGAAGGATGCCAAGGCCAGACTTACTAAATGTATCCTTCTACTCCAGGAATTCGACATTGAGATCAAGGATAAGCCTGGAGTCAAGAATGTGGTGGCGGATCATCTTTCCCGTTTAGAGCAGCCTGAGGAGTCTGAGCAGATTGATCCCATTCGAGATACCTTCCCAGATGAGGCGATCCTTGCTATCGCCTCACTCCCATGGTATGCCGATATTGTGAACTTTCTCGATGCTGGGAATGTCCCACAAGATTGGTCCAGGCAGAGGCTTGAGACCTTCCTTGCGAAGGCCAAGTCCTACCACTGGGAGGATCCCATCCTTTACCATGAAGTAGGGGATAGCATCTGGCGTCGGTGTATTCCTCAGGAGGAACACCATAGCGTCCTCACTTACTGCCACAAGCTTGAGGCAGGAGGACATCATTCTGGGAGGAGAACGACACAGAAAGTGCTCCAATCCGGCTTGTGGTGGCCTACCCTCTTCAAGGACTCAGATGAGTTCGTGAAGAGGTGTACTGACTGTCAGAGGATGGGCACTTGCGGACAACGTGATATGATGCCGATGCAGCCCATTCACTTCTGTGAGGTTTTTGACGCATGGGGCATCGATTTCATGGGTCCATTCCCTAAGAGTCAGGGATTTGAGTACATTCTGTTGGTTGTGGATTATGTTAGTCGTTGGGTTGAGGCTATCCCCGCCCGAGCCGCTGATGCGAGGACAGTTTGCAGATTTTTGAGGAAGCACATCATCACGTGGTTCGGGGTTCTACGAGTTCTGATTTCTGATGGGGGATCTCATTTCATCAACGACCAGGTAAAGGCCCTTGCTAGCGAGTTCGGTATAGACCATCATGTTGCTACACCTTACCATCCACAGACGAATGGTCTAGCCGAGGTGTCGAACAGGGAGATCAAGACTATACTGCAGAAAGTCGTCCGCCCTGACCGAAAGGATTGGTCACAGCTTTTGGACTCGGTCTTGTGGGCATATAGGACGTCTTTCAAGACACCATTTGGCACATCTCCCTTTCGCCTCGTATATGGCAAACCGTGCCATTTACCTGTTGAGCTGAGGCACAAGTCACCTTGGTCTGTTACAGATATTCTTATGGATCCAGATGGTATGGGAGACCAGAGGAGGGCAGAGTTAGCCGCCTTGGAAGAGCTTAGAGATACAGCTTTCTCAAACAGCCTACAGTATAAGGAGAGAGTAAAGGAGTGGCATGATTCTCATATCAGCCACAAGCATTTTGAGATTGGACAGAGAGTATGGATGTTTGATGCGAGGCTACGTTTGTTTCCAGGAAAGCTACAGAGCAAATGGAAGGGACCCTACTTGGTCAGAAAGGTACACGACAACAGTAGCATTGATATATCTGAGTTGTCTTCTGAGAGTACCTTCTGAGTGAACGGCCAGCGGCTCAAGCCATTTCTAGATCATGAGCCGCGGGTCGCTGATCTTGCCCCTATTCATTTTGCGTGAGATGTGGGCTTTGACTCACATCTAATGCATCTCACGCCTGAGTTTCACTGTTCCTCCGCCTTGTATAGATCCAGATGTCCATATCACTACATTCTTTAGTCCCACATCCCTTTCTTCATCTTGTGATTACGCTATACTTAGGGTGCACTTTACCCCAAGTATAGGGGGGATGTGAGACCTTTTGAGTATTTCTTTAGTTTCTGCCTACCCCTGTTTTGCTGCCTATACTTAGGGATATTTTACCCTAAGTATAGGGGGGGTAGACCCTGTACATTCTCCACTCGGTTTTCCCTTAGTGTACAGCCTGCTATACTTAGGATTACTTAATCCTAAGTATAGGGGGAAGACCCGAGACCCTCTTGACTTTTCATTCATTCTTCTTTGTATATAGCCCTTCTTTTCACTTCCCTATACCTAGCACGAGTTATGTCTTCTTCATCGCTCTTGACTCTGAGGACATTGTTCGAGCTAAGTATAGGGGTGTGTGTATATATTTCATATATACTCTAGCCATAACAAGTACTTTGTGTGAGTGTGTTAATAAATAAAATGGCTAAAAATCACAAAAAATTAAAAATTTTTCATGTACATAAACATTCTTTTATTTGTACATAAATAGCTAGTGTACAAATTATTTTCGTAAAAATGATTTCAAAAATCTTTGGTGTAAAGCTTGTGTAAATATTTTTGTATCAAAATTATGTATATAGTACAAAATTTTTCCAAAATGTTTTGAAAATCAAAAGTTTGCAAAAATCTTGTGTAAATGTGTGTAAATACCTTTTTGCAAAACTTGCACTTCATGCATCATACATTCATGATTTCAAAACATTTTTCAAAAATTTTGCATGTTTGTAAAATTTGTGTAAATAAGCATCTTTTGTACATATGTATATAGTTTTTCTGGATGATAGTTGACATTTAAACTAGCCTGGAATCAAATTGAGAAATGGAGCTTGATTAAGATCTTAATCCACCTAACTTCTAAGAGGAACCTTATAGGGCTTAGGTTTAAGGCTTTTCAGGTCCTTGGTGACTTAATTCTTTGAGTCCAATAGGCTATGATCACATGTCATCTCAATGAGCCTAAGTAGAGCACTTAACAACAACACATGACTCATATAGATTATGGCTTTACTTGGACACCAGCACTATGCACCGAGCTCTCTACGGATGAGGTGGTGAGGAGGCAGTCTTCCTTGACTTGGGGTAGCATATGAGGGTAGTACTTCTAGGCGGAACCTCTCTTCTTCTTTTAGTGAAGGAAGTGCGTCTCAACTTGGTCTAGTTGCCATGAGGTCTAACGACGGGAGTTCTGGGTTGCAATAAAACTTCAAAAGAGGGATAGTCTACTGGCTCAAGAGGAAAAACTCCTTGTATATATGCTGCACATGTACATGTTGTATAGATGCACTTGAAAAGAAATGTGCAAAAAGAAAATAACTCCAAAAAAGTGGTGGGTCTGAGAGAAAATGATAACCCCACCGGAGTATGTATATAGAGTACAATAAGCAAAGCTTGAGTATCATGATCCACCTGATGTAGCTTGCAGCAGGGAGACTTGGCTACACTGGTCAAGCTCCCAAGGGTACTTGGCTACACTGGCCTTGACCCATTCTCTTCTTCCTCCTCTTCTTGAGCCGGTTGAACTTGAACTTAGAAGGGAATACCCTGCTTCTCGAGGAAAGAGTGGACAGATTGAAGTCATAGAGTTACCTTGTTGGGGAGGGTTGTCAAGTTGCCATTTCTGAGGTGGAGAGCTTAGACATCACTTTCACAGGACAAGAAAAGATTCATGGTCTTCAGGGTTTGTGATTGATGACTAGTTCTGATCTGGAACATTGAGGAGTCTTGATTATAGAATAGTGGAACTTAGAGGCTGTTGAGTTTTAGACTTAAGTCCAAGTAAGGTTCCGACACATTAATAATCCAAAGATCTGATTGAGCTCCATACCTTAATTTAATGAAGGCAAGTTTAATAATCATCCTTGATCCATGTACATTCTCTTTTTCTTTTTTTTCTTTCTTTCTTTTTCACTTCTTTTTCAAATAAGTGTTTGCTAAGGGACTAGCAAAGTTAAGTATAGGGGGGTGATGAATACCCATTCATCACTCTTTATTCTTATATTTTAGCTACAAAAACCTTTGCAAATGCATGTAGATATGTGTAAATAGAAATAATTACCAAAAGCATGCATTGTGTAAAAACCTATAATTAGCATGTTTTGTGCAAAAATAAAAGAATAAAGATTAAAAAGAAAAAGGGGGAAATATTTAGAATAAATATTGAGCAACCTAACCCAAGGGAGGGCTCAGCATGGGCCTGACCGCATAAAAGCCAAAGTAGAGGGAGATAGGGGCTCATGTGTGTACATATTTATGTAAATAAAATAAAGGTATTTTCCTCACCAAAAATAGGCTTGTAAATATGTGTCTATATTTATAAGTATAAAAACAAGATAAAAAGAAAAAAATCAAAAAGAACAAAAACACCACTTTCATCATGTACATAGACTCATCTACATATTTATTTAGCCTTATAAATAAATAAAATTAATTTTTATAATTTTTTTTAAATATCCTATATTATATAGTGTAAATAAATAAAATAAAAACATTCAAAACAAAAAAATCAAATAAAAATAGCAAAATGAAAAACACAAAAATATATTATACATATACCATGTATATAATGTATATATGTATTTATTTTACCTATGTATATAAATAATAAAAATAAAATAAAAATATCTTTTTATTCCTTATTTTATAATGAAAATAAATAAAATATAAAATAGGAATAAAATTGCATAAAAATAATAATTAAAATTTAAAAATTAAAAACCCTAATAGTGTACATATACCTATATAGTACATATAGTGTACATAACTTATTTTTATTTCGAAAAAATTATTAAAAATCACAAAAAAATAGAAAAAAATAAAATAAAAATATTTCATGTCTTAATTTTTTGCAAATTCGGCCATTTGCTACCTTAATTTTCACCTCCAAGATTAAGCCACGTGGCCTGTTCCTATTGGCCCTGGGGAATGTTGACCGCCCAGTCAACTACCCCCCCTAGGACCACCTCCCGCGGGTCTGGTTCGAGAACCCGATTTCCCCCATTTATCCCTGCCAGACCCGAGCACCATTTAGCCTAACCCAGGGTCCTAATCACTCCCCAGGTACCCGGGAATCTCGCCCGACATAGATCCTAGGGATCCGTGCTCCATGGAGCTGGACCCGAGCCATTTTTCCCGGACCTGCACCCATACATAAGCGAGCTCCGCCACCTCATTTCCCCATCTTTGGCCAGTCGAATCCTTCACCTGTGAGCTCCAGAGAGTGCGCGAGAGTGACAGCTCGCGTCCGAGCCTGTCGAAGCGAGGGGAGGAAGAGAGTCCATCGATCCGGCGAGCTACGCCGCCGCTGCTCCGCCACCAGCGTGAGCACCGAGCCTCAGAGGGAGACGCTCCTCGAGGCAATGACCAGGAGCTTCCCCAGCTCCTCCCCAGTCTCTTCGTCCACCCAGGTAACCTTGCAGGTCTTTATTTTTCCCTGATTTCCATTTACGCCCAATTCGTACCGCCGCCGTCTCTAGTTGATTCCAACCATCCCCTCACTCCGTTCGATCATCGGAATCGACCATCGCATCCGCCTCCCTGCGACGCATCTTCTTCACCCCTCCATCCAACCCAGCTCGCACAGGAGCTAGGAGCCGAGCTCCTCCGTCTACCCCCTTCGCCGGAGCTCGCCATTTCGACGCATCAGCCACCGCCACCTCGCCTAACCGGGTCGAGGCACTTTGCCCTCGACCCGCGAGTCTCCTGGATAGCTTTGCAGGTTAAAGGAAGGCCATCTGAGGCCTTTTGACATCAGGCCAGGAGGCGCAGCTCCGCCGACCTCGCCGGAGCTCCTCGGAGCTCGGCTGGATCATCGGAGCCTATCACCAGCTGCAGGACACCAGTGCGGAGCTTCTCCGCACTTCAGGTGCAGCAGAGGAGCCTCGGAGCGAGACCACCAGGCCGGCGAACCTCGCCGGTCGTCTGTTCTTCGAGGAACTTCCTCTTCCGTTCGATCACTCCTCCCGCTCCAGACTCCATCAGGGCCGCCCATCTCCGGAGCAACCATCACCGCTCGATCCGAGGAGGGGAGATCTAGTGCGCCCATCGTTCACCACCATCAGATCCTCCACGTGGCGCGCATCCAACAGCCCGCGTAATAAAGGGTAATTTACACTTAGGCCCTCTTTAGTATTTTATTTCGCTTTTAGTCCTGTAATTGAGTAGTTGTTTAAGTTTTGGGATATTTGCATAGAGACCCTGGTGCTTGCCTTTATTTACCGTTATACCCCTGTACATGGTCTGACACGTGCTTCGTCACGTGGTTTCTTTGGGTTAATTGCACTGTATGCCCCTGTTGTTCTGGATGTTATTAGTTAAATGAAAGTTTTTACTTATTTGCACTTATACCCCTGTGCGTGGTTTATTTGAGCATGTGCGTGATATTCGTGGGTATTTTGCATATAAGCCCTTGGGCTTTTGGTACCTGTTACCAATAAGTCCTCGGGACTTATTTCATTACATTTGGGTCCCTGAGTGCCCCAGGCACGCGCGTGGCACGTGTTTTGCTGGGTAAATTGCACCAGACCCCCCAGGCTCTTGGGTATTTGCACATTGGTCCCTGTGCACTGTACCCTCTCTTTATTTTTGAATAAAATAGCAAATTACCTCCAAATCCAACGAAAATTGGACACATGGCTCCTGCCACGGTGTAAAATTTTCGAGGATTTTTTAGGACATTTTTTATTTCATTTGATATTTTTAAAAATTCAAAAACACTTAATTTTGCTACTGTCTAACTTTGAAAATCACAAAAAAATATTAAATAGTGTCTAAAAATTACAAAAAAATTGTCTACTGTCCATTTTGTTGTGTTTGATTTTCTAGCCAGGTTTGGCTATTTTTCATTACTGAAAACCACTAAAAATTGAAAACACCTAAAAACTTATAAAAATTCTAATAATTAAACCAAAAATCCAAAAATAATAAAATAGGTGCCTAAATTTTCCTTGATTTATTCTCTTTATAGGAAAATTACCTCCCAGCTAATTTAGGCCTTTTAGATATTTTATCTAAGCCTTTTTAGCTCGGCTGGACAGTAATTTTGATTTCAGCTACTTTTTGATTTTTAGAAAATTCTCTAAATATCAGAAAATTCTCAAAAATTCATCAAAAACACTAAAAAATATAAAACACATAAAAATATTTTTGTTTGAATTTTTAGTTGATTTTTAGTGCTTTAAATAAATTGTTGAAGTGTGTATTTCTTTGTTTTTCTTATTTTCTTAATTAGCTAAAAATCCAAAAAAATACAAAATAATTAAAAAAACCACTAAAAATATTTTGTTCTTTTATTTTATTCCTTTTTACTACTTCTAGGCCGAGAGGCCAACCCGTGCTCCTTGAGTTCGACCCTGGTCGCTATACCAGGTTAATCCAATAGCGAGACCGCTTTCGCGTTTTTGATCGATTTTGTCTAATTATTAGTGGTCTGATTTTTCTTGATTGGCACATCTGAGTGATCGAGGTCGCAACGACCATCTTAGATACACCTGATTACCTTAGTCGCTCGGATATTTCGTGCCATCAGGGGTATAAATGCAATATCCAAAAAGTATTCATTCAATACATAACATCCAGAACTACAGGGTATAAAATGCACATACACCAGAAAACCACGTGTCGAAGCACGTGCTACATCATACACCGGGGCATATATGCAAAAGAAATAAAGTGCAGGGTCCTCTATGCAAATTTACCAAAAACTAAACAACTAAACTAAACATTTACAGGACTAATTGCTAAATAAAATAAAAGAGGGGGCCTAAGGGTAAATTACCCTTTATTAATGCGGGTAGCTAGATGGATGCCACGTGGAGAATCGGATGGTCTGGATCGGGTGGCACTCCAATGCTGAGGTCCTCGCAGTGATCGGACAGCCGAGGCTACGCCACGTGGGGGATCGAACGGTGGAGGCTCTCGGTGGCTAAACCTCGTTGGACCGACGGCTGGGATCAGTCCTCCACTGATCTGACGGTGGCTGCTGCTTCTGGAATGGACGGCCCAGGTGAAAACTGGAGCGGGATGCTGATCGGACGGCTGCTGGAGATCCTCGAAGAACAGGTGGCCGACGAACTTCGCCGGCCCAGTACGCTCGCTCCGAGACTCCTTTGCTGCTTCTGAAGATCGGAGAAGCTCCGGCGTGACGCTCCGCAGCTGCTGGTGGCTTCCGAAGACCCAGCCGAGCCCTGGAGGGCTCCAGCGAGGTCGGCGGAGGTAGAGCTCCTGGACCGAATGGTCCAAGCCCTCAGATGGGCTTGGATGTGCCTGCAAAATAGACCAGAAGACTCGCGGGTCGAGGGCAAACAGCCTCGACCCGGTTAGGCGGGGTGAAGATGATCGGAGGGTCGAGATGGGCGAGCTCCGGCGAAGGTAGGTATGGAGGAGCTCGAGCCCCAGCTCCTGTGCGAGCTGGGTTGGATGGAGGTATGGAGAAGGTGCGCGAGAGGAAGGCGAAGGCTATGGCGAAGCCTGATGGTCGAACGGAGCTATGGGGTAGTCGGAATCGGCGAAACACGACGGCGGAGCGAAATGGGGAAATCTAAAATTAGCGAAAAAGAAAGAACTACAGGTCTACCTGGGTGGCTGAATGGGCTGTGGTAGAGCTTGCACAGCTCTGGGTCGTGGCCTCAAGGAGCGCCTCCCTCCGAGGCTCGAGCTTCGGCTCTGGGCGGAGCACGGCGGTGATACTCGCCGGATCAGTGGAATCTGCTCCCTCTCCTCGCTTCGACAGCACCTGGAGTGAGTTGTCACTCTCCCGCATGCACTGGAGCTCCCTGGGGGGTGGAACGAATGGCCAAAGATACGAATGGAGGTGGCGGAGCTCGGGCTATATATGTTGGAGGGTCCGGGAAGAGGGGCGCGGGTAGGACACTGGAGCGCGCGGATCCCGAGATGGTGGCTCCGGCGAGAGTCTCGGATATGTCAGGAAGGAATCGGACCCGGAAATTAGGCGAGGGTGAATCGGGTTTAGGCTCTAAAATAGGGGGAAGTCGGGTCGGGCGCCTAACCTGTGGGAAGTGGTCCTGGGGGGGGGGGGGCAATTGACCTAGCGGTCAACAATCCCCAGGGCCAATGGATGAAGGCCACGTGTAAAATATTTAAAGATTCAATAGAAAATAACAAATGGCCTAATTATGGAAAAGTCAAAACATGAAATATTTTTCTTTTAATTTTTTCTATTTTTTAGTGATTTTTAATTAAGTTTTCAAAGTAAAAATAAGGTATGTACATAGTAGGTTCATATATAGGTATGTGTACAATATATAGGTTTTTAATTTTGATTTTTAATTGTTATTTTTATACAAGTTCATTCCCTTTTTATATTTTATTTATTTATATCATAAAATAAGGAATAAAAAGATATTTTTATTTTATTTTTATTATTTATATACATAGGTGAAATAAATACATATATACATTTATATACATGGTATATTTACAATAGTATTTTTTATTTTTAATTTTATTCTTTTTATTTTATTTTTGTTTTAATTTATTTTATTTATTTGCACCATATAAAATAGAATATTTACCAAACTTTTTGGAAATTAAT
The DNA here is from genome assembly GCA_037367405.1 of Ottelia alismoides. Classification (NCBI taxonomy): domain Eukaryota; kingdom Viridiplantae; phylum Streptophyta; class Magnoliopsida; order Alismatales; family Hydrocharitaceae; genus Ottelia; species Ottelia alismoides. Next base: position 325,180 of record JAZKJV010009004.1, read on the forward strand.
TTTATTTATTTACAAGGCTAAATATATATATGAGTGGACTATATACATGGTGAAAATGATGTTTTTGTTTTTTTTTAATTTTTCTATTTTTATCTTGTTTTTATATTTATAAATATATACAAGTATTTACAAGCCAATTTGAGTCTATTTTTGTGAGGAAAATACTTTTATTTTATTTACATAAATATTTATACACATGAGCCCCTATCTCCCTCTACTTTGGCTTTTATGCGGTCAGGCCCATGCTGAGCCCTCCCTTGGATTAGGTTGCTCAATATTTATTCTAAATATTTTCCTCTTTTTCTTTTTAATCTTTATTCTTTTATTTTTGCACAAAAACATGCTAATTATAGGTTTTTACACAATGCATGCTTTTGGTAATTATTTCTATTTACAACTATATACATGCATTTGCAAAGGTTTTTGTAGCTAAAATATAAGAATAAAGAGTGATGAATGAGTATTCATCACCCCCCTATACTTAACTTTGCTAGTCCCTTAGGAAACACTTATTTGAAAAAGAAGTGAAAAAGAAATAAAGAAAAAGAAAAAGAGAATGTACATGAATCAAGGATGATTATTAAACTTGCCTTCATTAAATTAAGGTATGGAGCTCGATCAGATCTTTGGATTATTAATGTGTCGGAACCTTATTTGGACTTAAGTTTAAAACTCAACAGCCTCTAAGTTCCACTATTCTATAACCAAGACTCCTCAATGCTCCAGGTCAGAATAAGTCATCAATCACAAACCCTGAAGACCATGAATCTTTTCTTGTCCTGTGAATGTGAGGTCTAAGCTCTCCACCTCAGAAATGGCAACTTGACAACCCTCCCCAACAAGGTAACTCTATGACCTCAATCTGGCCACTCTTTCCTCGAGGAGCGGGGTATTCCCTTCTAAGTTCAAGTTCAACCGGCTCAAGAAGAGGAGGAAGAAGATAATGGGTCAAGGCCAGTGTAGCCATGTACCCTTGGGAGCTTGACCAGTATAGCCTAGTCTCCCTGCTGCAAGCTACATCAGGTGGATCATGAAACTCAAGCTTTGCTTATTGCACTCTATATACATACTCCGGTGGGATTATCATTTTCTATCAGACCCACCACTTTTTTGGAGTTATTTTCTTTTTGCATTTTTTTCAAGTGCATCTATACAACATATACATGTGCAGCATATATACAAGGAGTTTTTCCTCTTGAGCCAGTAGACTATCCCTCTTTTGAAGCTTTATTGCAACCCACAACTCCCGTCGTTAGACCTCATGGCAACCAGACCAAGTTGAGACGCACTTCCTTCACTAAAAGAAGAAGAGAGGTTCCGCCTAGAAGTACTACCCTCATATGCTACCCCAAGTCAAGGAAGACTGCCTCCTCACCACCTCATCCGTAGAGAGCTCGGTGCATAGTGCTGGTGTCCAAGTAAAGCCATTGTCTATATGAGTCATGTGTTGTTGTTAAGTGCTCTACTTAGGCTCATTGAGATGACATGTGATCATAGCCTAGTAGACTCAAAGAATTAAGTCACCATGGATCTGAAAAGCCTTAAACCTAAGCCCTATAAGGTTCCTCTTAGAAGTTAGGTGGATTAAGATCTTAATCAAGCTCCATTTCTCAATTTGATTCCAGGCTAGTTTAAATGTCAACTATCATCCAGAAAAACTATATACATATGTACAAAAGATGTTATTTACACAAAGTTTACAACCGTGCAAAATTTTTGAAAAATGTTTTGAAATCATGAATGGATGATGCATGAAGTGCAAGTTTTGCAAAAAGATATTTACACACATTTACACAAGATTTTTGCAAACTTTTGATTTTCAAAACATTTTGGAAAAATTTTGTACTATATACATAATTTTGATAAGAAAATATTTACACAAGCTTTACACAAAAGATTTCTGAAATCATTTTTACAAGAATAATTTGTACACTAGCTATTTATGTGCAAATAAAAGAAGTTTATGTACATGAAAAATTTTTTAATTTTTGCGATTTTTAGGTTTTTAGCCATTTTATTTTTTAACACACTCACACAAAGTACGAGTTATGGCTAAAGTATATATGAAATATATACACACCCCCCATACTTAGCTCGAACGATGTCCTCAGAGTCAAGAGCGATGAAGAAGACATAACTCGTGCTAGGTATAGGGAAGTGAAAAGAAAGGCTATATACAGAGGCGAATAGATGAATAGAAAGTCGAGAGGGTCTCGGATCTTCCCCCTATACTTAGGATCAAGTAATCCTAAGTATGGCAGGCTGTATACTAAGGGAAAACCGAGTGGAGACTGTACAGGGTCTACCCCCCCTATACTTAGGGTAAAATATCCCTAAGTATGGGCAGCAAAAACATGGGTAGACAGAAGCAAAAGAAATACCCAAAGGTCTCACATCCCCCCTATACTTAGGGTAAAGTGCACCCTAAGTATAGCATAATCAATAGATGAAGAAAGGGATGTGGGACTAAAGAATGTAGTGATATAGACATCTGGATCTATACAAGGCGGAAGATCAGTGAAACTCATGCGTGAGATGCATTAGATGTGAGTCAAAGACCACATCTCACGCAAAATGAATAGGGGAAAGATCAACGACCCGCGGCTCATGATCTAGAAATGGCTTGAGCTGCTGGCCGTTCACTCGAAAGGTACTCTCAGAAGACAACTCGGATATATCAATGCTACCGTTGTCGTGTACCTTTCTCACCAAGTATGGTCCCTTCCACTTGCTCTGTAGCTTCCCTGGAAATAAACGAAGCCTCGCATCAAACAACCGTACTCTCTGTCCAATCTCAAAATGCTTGTGGCTGATGTGAGAATCATGCCACTCCTTCACTCTCTCCTTATACTGTAGGCTGTTTGAGAAGGCGGTATCTCTCAACTCCTTCAGGGCTGCTAACTCTGCCCTCCTCTGGTCTCCTACACCATCTGGATCCATAAGTATGTCTGTAACTGTCCAAAGTGACCTGTGCCTCAGCTCAACAGGTAAATGGCACGGCTTGCCATATACGAGGCGAAAGGGAGTTGTGCCCAATGGTGTCTTGAAAGACGTCCTATATGCCCACAAGACTGAGTCCAAAAGCTGTGACCAATCCTTTCGGTCAGGGCGGACGACTTTCTGCAATATAGTCTTGATCTCCCTGTTCGACACCTCGGCTAGACCATTCGTCTGTGGATGGTAAGGTGTAGCAACACGATGGTCTATACCGAACTCGCTAGCAAGGGCCTTCGCCTGGTCGTTGATGAAATGAGACCCCCCATCTGAAATCAGAACTCTAGGAACCCCGAACCGCGTGATGATGTGCTTCCTCAAAAATCGGCAAACTGTCCTCGCATCAGCGGCTCGGGCAGGGATAGCCCCAACCCAACGACTAACATAATCTACGGCCAACAGAATGTACTCAAATCCCTGACTCTTAGGGAATGGACCCATGAAATCGATGCCCCATGCGTCAAAAACCTCACAGAAGTGAATGGGTTGCATCGGCATCATATCACGCTGTCCACAAGTGCCCATCCTCTGACAGTCAGTACACCTCTTCACGAACTCATCAGAGTCCTTGAAGAGGGTAGGCCACCACAAGCCGGATTGGAGCACTTTCTGTGCCGTTCTCCTCCCAGAATGATGTCCTCCTGCCTCAAGCTTGTGGCAGTAAGTGAGGACGCTATGGTGTTCCTCCTGAGGAATGCACCAATGCCAGACGCTATCCCCTCCTTCGTGGTAAAGGATGGGATCCTCCCAGTGGTAGGACTTGGCCTTCGCAAGGAAGGTCTCAAGCCTCTGCCTGGGCCAATCTTGTGGGACTTTCCCAGCAACGAGAAAGTTCACAATATCGACATACCACGGGAGTGAGGCGATAGCAAGGATCGCCTCATCTGGGAAGGTCTCACAAATGGGATCTATCTGCTCAGACTCCTCAGGCTGCTCTATACGGGAGAGATGATCCGCCACCACATTCTTGACTCCAGGCTTATCCTTGATCTCAATGTCGAACTCCTGGAGTAGAAGGATCCATCTAGTAAGTCTGACCTTGGCATCCTTCTTTGCCATGAGGTATCGGATGGCGGTGTGATCGGTGTACAAAGTCACTCTAGATCCAATGATATAAGATCGAAACTTATCTAGGGCGAACACTACGGCTAGCATCTCCTTCTCTGTGACCGTGTAATTCCGCTGGGCGGAATCCAATGTGTGGCTAGCGTAGTGGATAGCAAAGGGGACTCCATCCCTCCTCTGTCCCAGCACGGCCCCTACGGCAAAATCGGAGGCATCCGTCATGATCTCGAATGGGAGAGACCAATCGGGTGGCTGGAGAACAGGAACCTCAATCACACACTGCTGGAGAGTCGCAAAGGACGAGAGACGCTTGTCATCAACAAGGAACTCGGTGTCTTTTGTCAAGAGGTCAGTCAACGGCTGGGCAATCCTGCTGAAATCATGAATAAATCTCCGATAAAAAACAACGTGCCCCAGGAATGACCGTAGCTGCCTCAAATTGGACGGCGGTGCGAGTTTTCTAATGACATCAACCTTGGCCGGATCAACCTCCATGCCCCTGTTGGAGATGATGTGGCCAAGCACCGTCCCTTGAGTCACCATAAAGTGACTCTTCTCCCAAGAAAGCACCAAATGGACCTCTATACATCGCTGGAGTAATCGGTCTAGGCAGTTAAGACAGGAGTCGAATCCGTCACCGTAGACCGAGAAATCGTCCATGAAGACCTCCAAACACTCCCCTACCATGTCCGAAAAGATCGACATCATGCATCTCTGAAAAGTCGCAGGGGCATTGCATAGACCAAATGGCATGCGTCAGAAGGCATATGTACCGAAGGGACAGGTAAAGGTGGTCTTCTCCTGATCCTCAGGAGCGATGGCCACTTGGTTGTAGCCCGAGTACCCATCCAGGAAACAATAATGGCTCTTCCCTGCCAGTCTCTCAATGATCTGGTCAATAAAAGGCAGGGGGAAATGGTCCTTCTTGGTGGCCTGGTTGAGTCTCCTGTATTCAACACAGACCCGCCAAGAGGTAGGTACTCGTGTAGCAATCTCCTCTCCCGAATCACTGATCACAGTCGTGATGCCCATCTTCTTGGGCACCACATGCAAGGGGCTGACCCACTTGGAGTCGGAAATGGGATAAATAAAATCTGCACTCCACCATTTGGAAATCTCCTTCATGACGACCTCTCTAAGGTTGGGGTTCAGCCGTCGCTGGAACTCACGTGACGGCTTCGCCCCCTCCTCGAGATAAATATGGTGGGAGCACAACGATGGACTAATCCCATGGAGATCTGCTACGCTCCATCCGATTGCCTTGCGGTTCTTTTCAAGAACCCCCATCAAACGGGATTCTTGCTCTCCAGTCAGATCAGCGGAGATGATGACTGGGTACATCTCAGGCTCGCCCGCAAGGAATCTATACTTCAGCGAAGTAGGGAGCGACTTCAGCTCTGGACAACTGGGTGCTGGCAAATCTGGCTTCGGAAGAAGGTGCGTGTAAGCTGCCAAGTCTGCTTCGGAGAATGAAAACAAACTCTCACAAACTGGATCTGGAGAAGGCTACTCAACTGAACTGTCTCTAATCTGCTCTGCATCTACCTCCTCCTCAGCTATAGGCTCTGTAGGACTCAAGTCTGGCATCTGATCCTCGCAATCTGCCCAATCAGACTCTGAATCCGAGGGATCTGTATCAAACAAGGTGGCATCAGTACCACCATCACTAGAAATCGTGTCGCGGTCAAGAACCGACTCTGCTGCCACTGATATATCCTGGACCAGAGCTGTGCTCTCCAAGCTCTCCTCTGCTATCAACTCAGCATCAGCGGTGTCTGGAAATGAGAGGATGGCCTGTGCTGAAGGGTCTGCCCATGCTGCCTCATCATCTGTGATCACAAAATCACAGTCCTGGTGGATGTCTAACCCGGCATCTGTCAGCTGCTCTATATCTGTGCTGGTCTCTGAGCATGCTCTCTCTATCTCTGTAGTCCACGACTGTCTCTATTTGTACACTTTCGCCCTCGACGCGAAAGTATACCTTCCCGCTATCATGATCAGTCACCGCCTTGGCTGTGGCCAAGAACGGGCGACCGAGGATGATGGGGGTATCGGTCACTGAGTCAGGGATCTCCATGTCCAACACTACGAAGTCCACGGGGAATTTCAGGCCCTGAATAGTGACGATAACGTCTCGCAACAACCCCTTCGGCCTCTTGACAGATCGTCAGCAAACTGAAGGACTGTCCTGCTCTGTCTAAGAGTGCCCAACTCGAAGCAGTCGAGAAGGGCTGCCGGAAGGAGGTTGATAGACGATCCGCTATCCAGTAGAGTCCGGTCGAACCTCTGCTCACTAATATGACATCTGACATATGGGGATTCTGAGTCTGGCCTCTTGGCCGGCAGACGGTTCTGGATCGCGAAGCACGTGGATTTCGTCAGCACATGAATCTCTGAATGGTGGTTCCTCCTCCTCCTCCTCACTGTAGTCGTGTCTCTCAACAATCGCTGAAGAAGGGGGATATGCTGCAAAGCCTCCTGAAGGGTCAGCTGTATGTGAAATCTGTCGATCATGCTCTGGCTGAACTCTTCCTGCTCTCTCTTTTTTGGGTCTTTTTCTTTTTTCTTCCCCTTCCCCATCAGAAGGGCTCTAGGTAAGGGAATCACAGGGTCCTTCTCAGATGAAGGACTAGGAACAGGTCTAGACGGCTCGACGGCCGGATCCGCACATACATCAAGCACCACAGTGGGACCAGAGTAAAATAAACCTTTTCCTTTATTCAAAACTTGGTTCCGAGCTACATCAGTGGAAGGAAAAACAACAGCTCTCTCTACATGAACACCGGTGGCCTCAGTACCACCATGGGCTGTCTCTCCTGGACGTCTCACGGCCTCAGTACCGCGTGCTGGCTCGGCAACTCAGGTGGCGTCAGTACCACCTCCTCGAACTGGTGAAGCGGCATCCTCAGTACCGCCGGTGGAATCAGCATCCTTGGTGGCATCAGTACCACCGTCATCATCATCATGAGCGGCCTCAGTACCGCTCTCCTCCTCCTGTGGCGCTCTAAGAGTGTCCTCGTGGTGTAGCTCAGACGAGGCACCGCCGCCTGCTGGTGTCCTACCACTCCTAAGCGTAACAAAATCAGCTTCAAAAAGATCCGAAGACATATCATCAAATGGATCACTAGGAGTGGCATGCTCAGTGTAAGCTACCTGCTCAGACTTCCGCTTCAGGCTGTTGAGATTCGGCTCTATCTGGGAAGGTATGGTGGCCTTCCCTCTCACAATGTCCCGCATCTCCTGGCGGAACTCGTCCATCTCCCGTCTGAAAGTAGCCTGCTGGTCCGAGAGGAGGCAGGCTATATCGTCCAAGGCGGGGCTCTCGTATGGAGGACCATGGGAGCCCGACGGGTAGCCTCTCTGATGATGAGGCTGCTGGAACTGGTGCTGCTGAGAGGGGTAAGTCGGAGGGTGCTGCTGCTGGTGTGGCTGGTGAGGCTGCTCTCGCCTCCAAGACTGTCCCTGCTGCTGATAGGGACGAGGAACGAAGGATGACTGCTGTTGTGACTGATAGGCTGGGGGCTGCTGCTGGTGGTGATCTCTCTGCTAGCTATACTGCCCTCCCTGACCGGATGACTGTTGCTGGGCTGGTTACTTCCACTCCCCCACCTGAATCCGGGATGATCTCATCGGATCCCAGGCTGAGGACGGTCATACCAAATCCCGTTGACATCCATCAACGGCTCTGCATCGTACTGGGCTGGCGGAAGTACTGCCAGAGGCTGATCTGGCTGGTACACCACCATCTGCAAGTCTGGAGATGGTGGTGACTGGTAAGAGGGCTGCGGCTGCTGGTACGGCTCCGCCTGTACAAGGTGAACCTGTCTAGGCTGCTGGTGTGAGCTGGAGCGTTGGAACGAGCTGCTGCTGCCGCCGGTATCGCCTCACGACTGAAGACGGGGCTGTGAAGCCGTCTGTGCCTCCTGGAGACACATGAGCTGGGTCTTCATGTCGCTCAGAGCCTGTGCCATCTGCTCCATCTGAGTGATGCCCTGGCACTGCTTCTTCTCGATCAGCTCCATCCGATCCAACTTCTCACTGATGATACCCATATCCGCAGCGGATGACTCTGCCTGTGTTGCTGCTACTGCGGATGAACTGGATGGACCGGCGTCGACCCGTGCTATACTCTGGTACTGCACGGTAACTGGCTGCTGCTGGGGTCTGCCCTGAGTATACAACCTGGTTTGAGACATCACCATATAGTTCTCAGCCATCTCCTCATAGATGGCCCAGACTTGGTCATGATCCTTGCGAAATATGACCCGCCACAAGAAGCATTCACCAAGCCCTTGAGCTCTGGTGTCAGCCCGCTGAAGAAGCTCTGCACAAGGTTGGGCTTCGAAATATCATGGTGCGGGCATCGGTCAGTCAGCTCACGAAACCTCTCCCATGCCTCATGGAATTGCTCGTTGGGGAGCATGGAGAAGTTGCTGATAAGGGCTCTCGCTGCATTGGTCTGCCCAAGTGGATAGTACTTGTTCAAGTACTCGGTGCGGAGCTGCTCCTAGGTGTAAACGAACTTCCCCAAGTGCTTCAGCTAGGTGCCTGCTCTGTCTGCTAGGGAAAAGGGGAAGGCGATCATCCTGATCGTATCCTGGTCCACCTGACGGTCGTGGACAGTGCTGCAAATCATCAGAAACTCCTGTAAGTGGAGATGGGGCTCCTCAGTCGTGAGTCCGTGGAAGCGGGGGAGTAACTGCAAGGTGTTCAGGGGGAACTTGAAGTCCCCCACGATGGATGGAAGTACGACCCAGTGGTGCGTCAGCGTCGATCCGGGGTTGTGCAACTCCCGCATCGGTCTCGGTGGTCCTCCTGTCGCGGCTGCGGCGGTTGCTGCGGCTGCTGCATCTGCATCCTCTGGGATCCTCGGCCCGTCTCTCCTCTGCTCTCGCTCTGCTCTCTCTGCTCGCATCTGCTCCATCTCTCTCCTCATGTCGAGCATGAATGCTCCCTGATCCCTCAACTGCTGCTGGACGGTCTCTAAAGAGGCGATCAGGGTGGAGTTGATCGCGCCCTGGTCCAGCACAAAGTGCTCAGGCTGTGGACCTCGGGAATGATCCTCGGAACTGCCGGCCATGGTGTCTGCAAAATCAAATGAGCCAAACTCAGGTGCTGTCAAATCTGCTAGTCTATCCTCTGGCTCATATCTCTCAGAACTGAAAGAAAGGGGGTCGAGGGGGAACAAGGCAGAGTCATACTCGGGCTCGGAGAACTGGTCTTGGCTCTCGCGGGCCAACCTAGATGAATGGGTAGACGTGCCCGAAAGCAGTGCAGCCAGAGGCTGCCTAAGAGAGCGTCTACCCATCATCGTGATCTGACGAGTAAGGCGGATGAGATCTGGAGAAACTATGATCGGCAACCAAACCCCTCTGTTCACCAACACAACACGAGCTGAAGATCGTAAAGGCTCGGTCAAATTATGTTGTCAATTTTTATTAGGTGAACAAACAATCTATCAGAGCGCTTACGTGACCTGTTGGGATACCCGATGCTACCCCAACCGACTGGCCCGCACGGAAGAGTCGGTAGTCAGCTGGAAATAGCACCGGAGGGCTCTACCTAGGGTGCGGGTCACTCTCTCGCGCAATCAAACCAAACAATGAGGGGGTTGCTCTCCCCAAGACAAGTTTTTAAGTCGAATGTCTTTTAGGGTCAATAGTTTTAGCCAGTCCCAATTTTATGGTTTTTCTTTTTAATTTTTTCAATAAAAACAAAGGCCTAACGAATTTTTCGGTTCTCCTGATTATTTAGTCAAAAACAAGGGGGAGAAGTCGAAAAAGCCGATGCGTGATGAAATCAATGATGCATGCAGAGATAGAAATGCGTACCTGTCCTCCAGCACTCTACATGCAAGTGATCCGCGCGGAAATGTAAAGACTGAAATAAAACTACCTAAATGGTGCAGCGATGAAAACCGAGTCCTAGATGAGCAAGTCTACTCGAAGAACCGTCTAACTGGTCACCGATCCTCCAAGCCAAAGGTCCGGTCTCGGTCTACCCCTCCTCTGCCTGACACATCGGGGGTAGGAGAAAGTGCTTTGCGGGACAGACTACGACACGTAGGCTACGAAGGAGATGAGTCAGTTATTTTTATTAATCAATTATTAGTAGGTCCAATTAATCGCACTATAGGGACAGGCAAGCAATTAGGTGTGGGGACCCTACTAGTTACGGCACAATCAAGTAGAAAATCCTAAGTCCAGGGGCTCGATGAAAAACCGCTGAAAACCGTCAAAGGCAGTAAAAAGAAAACCAAAACTACGAGAAAAACCGCGAAGAACCTAAGGGTCCCCCGAGTACACCGGTGCTCGGCGAAACAGACCCGCTAGTCAACCAAGCAAAGTCCAAGAGTCTCCGAGTCCCTGTATTATTACAATAATCAAATAAAATGAAACTAAAAACTATGCTAATCCCCTCCCACTCAGTCTCTCCCTCACGCTCTCCTGCGGCTCCGTGTAGAAGGGAGCCGCCTCCGAGTCTCGCGGTTGCGTCGGCTTCTCGAAATCGGCCGCCTCGGTCCTCGGGCCCTCGCAAGAAAGAAATAGAGCGGTCAGACCAATAAAATAAGCAAATAATAATAAGAAAAATAAATGAAAAGAAAATGAGGGTATATATGCAAAAATGCAAAATAAAATAAACAAACAAAAATCAAACAAAACAAAAATAAAAGGAAATAAAATAAAACAAAATAAAGCAAAAATAAAATCTAAACAAAAACTGCAAAAAGCCGCGGACTCTGAAAGAGCCGCGAAAAGCCGCGAAAAAGAAAACGAAAAGAAAACAAAAACTACTAAGCCGTGCTCCCCGGCAACGGTGCCATTCTGATGACCGAGAAAATCCCAAGTGACTAAGGCAAAGGTATCTAGATGGTCGTTGCGACCTCAATCACTCAGGCTCGATCAATCAAGAAAAATAGACGACCAATATCAAATAAAATCAACTAAAGATCAATAGCGGTCTTACTATTAATTTAACCTGGTATAGCGACCAGGGTCGAACACAAGGAGCATGGATTGGCCTCGCGGCCTACAAAATAGTCAAAAAGAAAGGAAAAAGAAATAAAAATGTATTTTTGGTGGTTTTTAAGTCTTTTTATATTTTTTGGATTTTTAAAATATTAAGAAAATAATAAAAACAAGGAAACAACACACTTCAGCAATTTATTTAATACACTAAAAATCAACAAAAAATTCAAATAAAAATATTTTTGTGTGTTTTATAATTTTTACTATTTTTAGTGAATTTTTAGGATTTTTCTGATGTTTATTGAATTTTCTAAAAATAAAACAAAGTCAAAAACTGTAGGTACTGTCCAGCCGAGTTTAAGGGGTTTAGATACAATATCTAAGAGGCCTTAATAAGCCTGGAGGTATTTTTCTGTATAGAGAATAAAACAAGGAAAAATTGGGCAGCTAAATTATTATTTTTGGGTTTTTAATTTATTTATTAGAATTTTTATAAGATTTTAAGTGTTTTTCAATTTTTAGGTTTTTTAGGCAATGAAAAATAGCCAAAATTGGCTAGAAAATCAAGCAAGCAAAGGCAAACAGTAAGTGATTTTTTTGTAATTTCTAAATGAGTTTTAATATTTTTTTTGTGGTTTTTCAATTTAGACAGTAACAAAAATAGATGTTTTTGATTTTTTAAAAATATCAAAACAAAACAAAATTGTCCCCAAAAATCCTCGAAAATTTTACACTATGGCAGGAGCCATGTGTCCAATTTTCGTTGGATTTGAAGGTGATTTGCTATTTTATTCAAAAATAGAAAGAAGGTACTGTGCACAGGGACCTATGTGCAAATACCAGAAGTTCTGGGGGTTCTGGTGCAAAATTCCCAGGTAAACACGCGCGTGGCGCGTGCCTGGGGCACTCAGGGACCCAAATGTAATAAAAACTACTTCCGAGGACTATTTGGTAATAGGTACCAAAAGTCCAGGGGGTAGTCTGCAAATAACCCACGAATATACGCACATGCAAATATAAATCACGCACAGGGGTATAAATGCAATATCCAAAAAGTATTCATTCAATCCATAACATCCAGAACTACAGGGTATAAAATGCAAATACACCAAAAAACCACGTGTCGAAGCACGTACTACATCATACACCGGGGCATATATGCAAAAGAAATAAAGTGCAGTGTCCTCTATGCAAATTTACCAAAACTAAACAACTAAACTAAACATTTACAGGACTAATTGCTAAATAAAATAAAAGAGGGGGCCTAAGGGTAAATTACCCTTTATTAATGCGGGCCGCTGGATGGATGCCACGTGGAGAATCGGATGGTCTGGATCGGGTGGCACTCCAACGCTGAGGTCCTTGCAGTGATCGAACGGCCGAGGCTACGCCACGTGGGGGATCGAACGGTGGAGGCTCTCGGTGGCTAAACCTCGCTGGACCGACGACTGGGATCAGTCCTCCACTGATCTGACGGTGGCTGCTGCTCTTGGAATGGACGGCCCAGATGAAAACTGGAGCGGGAGGCTGATCGGACGGCTGCTGGAGATCCTCGAAGAACAGGTGGCCGGCGAACTTCGCCGGCCCAGTACGCTCGCTCCGAGACTCCTCTGCGTCTTCTGAAGATCGGAGAAGCTCCGGCGTGACGCTCCGCAGCTGCTGGTGGCTTCCGAAGACCCAGCCGAGCCCTGGAGGGCTCCGGCGAGGTCGGCGGAGGTAGAGCTCCTGGACCGAATGGTCCAAGCCCTCAGATGGGCTTGGATGTGCCTGCAAAATAGACCAGAAGACTCGCGGGTCGAGGGCAAACTGCCTCGACCCGGTTAGGCGGGGTGAAGATGATCGGAGGGTCGAGATGGGCAAGCTCCGGCGAAGGTGGGGATGGAGGAGCTCAAACCCCAGTTCCTGTGCGAGCTGGGTTGGATGGAGGTATGGAGAAGGTGCGCGAGAAGAAGGCGGAGGCTATGGCGAAGCCTTATGGTCGAACGGAGCTATGGGGTAGTCGGAATCGACGAAACACGACGGTGGAGCGAAATGGGGGAAATCTAAAATTAGCGAAAAATAAAAAACTATAGGTCTACCTGGGTGGCTGAATGGGCTGTGGTCGAGCTTGCACAGCTCTGGGTCGTGGCCTCAAGGAGCGCCTCCCTCCGAGGCTCGAGCTCCGGCTCTGAGCGGAGCACGGCAGTGATACTCGCCGGATCAGTGGAATCCGCTCCCTCTCCTCGCTTCGACAGCACATGGAGTGAGCTGTCACTCTCACGCACGCACTGGAGCTCACTGGGGGGGTGGAACGAATGGCCAAAGATGAGAATGGAGGTGGCGGAGCTTTGGCTATATATGTTGGAGGGTCCGGGAAAAGGGGCGCGGGTAGGGCACTGGAGCGCGCGGATCCCAAGATGGTGGCTCCGGCGAGGGTCTCGGATATGTCAGGAAGGAATCGGACCCGGGAATTAGGCGAGGGTGAATCGGGTTTAGGCGCTAAAATAGGGGGAAGTCGGGTCGGGTGCCTAACCCGTGGGAAGTGGTCCTGGGGGGGGGGGGGACAGTTGACCTGACGGTCAACAATCCCCAGGGCCAATGGGTGAAGGCCACATGTAAAATATTTAAAGATTCAATAAAAAATAACAAATGGCCGAATTGAGGAAAAGTCAAAACATGAAATATTTTTCTTTTAATTTTTTCTATTTTTTAGTGATTTTTAATTAAATTTTCAAAGTAAAAATAAGGTATGTACATAGTAGGTTCATATATAGGTATATGTACAATATATAGGTTTTTAATTTTGATTTTTAATTGTTATTTTTTATACAAGTTCATTCCCATTTTATATTTTATTTATTTATATCATAAAATAAGGAATAAAAAGATATTTTTATTTTATTTTTATTATTTATATACATAGGTGAAATAAATACATATATACATTTATATACATGGTATATTTACAATAGTATTTTTGATTTTTAATTTTGTTCTTTTTATTTTATTTTTGTTTTAATTTATTTTATTTATTTGCACCATATAAAATAGAATATTTACAAAACTTTTTGGAAATTAATTTTATTTATTTACTAGGCTAAATATATATGAGTGGACTATATACATGGTGAAAATGATGTTTTTGTTTTTTTTAATTTTTCTATTTTTATCTTGTTTTTATATTTATAAATATATACAAGTATTTACAAGCCAATTTGAGTCTATTTTTGTGAGGAAAATACTTTTATTTTATTTACATAAATATTTACACACATGAGCCCCTATCTCCCTCTACTTCGACTTTTATGCGGTCAGGCCCATGCTGAGCCCTCCCTTGGATTAGGTTGCTCAATATTTATTCTAAATATTTCCCTCTTTTTCTTTTTAATCTTTATTCTTTTATTTTTGCACAAAAATATGCTAATTATAGGTTTTTACACAATGCATACTTTTGGTAATTATTTCTATTTACAACTATATACATGCATTTGCAAAGGTTTTTGTAGCTAAAATATAAGAATAAAGAGTGATGAATGAGTATTCATCATTTACCTTTTCAAGCAATTCTTAATTTAATTCATCACCCCTCTCTCTTTCTCAATATCTTTGTTGTTATGTTCTCTCGATCTTTTTCTCCCAAAAAATTCAAATGGGAACAACACTGGTAATTATTTTGTTGTGATTATGTTATCATATTTTTTAAATCTTCTATTCTTTACATGTTTCGTAGATCGGAATTTTTTAAGTTTCTGGGACCGTGGCTTTGCATAGGGATTTATTGTTAACCAATAGCGGGACATGCGTGCATTGTACATCGAGGGATAAATTTCATAGCATTGAACGGATTGTTAATTGATATTCAATGCAGCTAATTGTATACGGATTAGGATAATTGTGTTATTATCAACAATGGATGGAAGATGCGTGGTTTTCTGTTTAATCTGTCTCCTATATTTTTCTGGATGCTGCTAAAATTGAGATAGATTGTAATAAGTTTAGCTAATATATATATATATATATATATATATATATATATATATATATATATATATATATATATATATATATATAGGGAGATGATCACATGCGCCCATGCAAAGGTGCGCTCTCTGCGCCTTCCACCAAAATTGGGCGATGCGGCCCGTGCAGGTGCATCCCATCTCCCCGTGAAATTTCCAAGACTCTCTCCAATCCAAGGGATCGATTCCATGATCTCTCTCTCATCTAATTTCTTCCCAGAACACATCTCTCTTGTATTATAATCTCTCCGCATATAATTTAGTTTCCCATCTTTCTCATCTCCTCTTATAATTCCATCTCTCCTTGATCTCTCTCTCCCATCTAATTTACTTCCAACCAAAATACTAATCGTGTTTCTCTCCTCTGCTCTTTTAATATTTTACATCTCTCTTACGTACTCCCACAACCATTACACTAATAACGATTATATTCCAACAAATACTCTCTCTTCAATAAATAAAATACTATAGAAATCTGACAACAAATTTATGAATTATACTAAAATATTTATTTTCTGTTTAAACGTAATTTTTTAGCAATTTAAAGGAGATATATCAAAAGAAAAACACCACCTTCTTTGGATATGATAGTTAAATTAACTTATGTAGCATTTCATGAATTTCGAGATCTCATTTAGATAATGGAAGCTCTTTATATAATCTTTTAGGCTTACTAGCTTTATTCATAGAATTTCTCAAGCACTTTTACCAAATAGAAAGAGAACAATAGAAATTCAACGACATATATGGGACTTTGAGTGTTCAAGAGAAAGGAGAACACGGTATAGATACAAGATAACAAGGCATATGCTATATTGCATTATATATATCCTCTCTATATTCATAAAATAAGAGCGAGTTCAAATACCCATGTAGTTGTTGTATTTACTTGTAGCATAATGATTTTAGGCCATTATTTTCCTTCTTCCAAAGAGATAATGAAAACAATAGCATGGACTGTTGAGAGTGTTGCAATTGTACATTGAAGATTAATTGAAGGGAGGAATTTGTTTGGATAGTAAACCATTCGCTTAAGAATAATTTTGTCTAGTAAGGTATTCATCCGGTAGTAATTGTGTGAATCTCATGGTAATATCAGGGTCGTCCATGAGGGTAGTTTACGAGTGTAATGGCCCAGGGCTCCATCAACTTGAGTGCTCCATTTTTACATGTATTCAGCCTTTAATTTAGAAAAAATATTGTATGTCCTAATGAGGCATTGTAAATCAAATTTTTAGTAAAGCAACTCACCGAAAAATGAGCGATCGAATTTTTCGATGAAACAATTTGTTAAAAAATGAGCTCTTATGGAATCGATTTTTTGATGAAATAACTCGTCAAAAAATGAACCCTTATAGAATCGAAATTTTAGTGAACAACTCAATGCTAAAGTCGTGGAATTATATAAGGGCACATGGTTCATTGAAATTTATAAGAGCCCATTTTTTTGCCCAGAGCCTACGAAATGTCAGGGACGGCACTGATCCATTCAAATGCTTGTCGTGCATTACAATTGAGAAGGTTCTCTTGGCATTTTGCCACATCGGTGTTGTGTGTAACTTCGTCACAAGCAGTGCATGAGATCATCACTGAACTTTAAAAAAAGGATAAATTACAAAAAAAGGGACTGAACTTTACATGGATTCTCAAATTAAGGACTAATCTTTAGTTTGTAACAAATAGGGAACTGAAGTTTAACTTAACGGTCCGGTCTCCAATGCCGTTAATGGATGGCTCAATCCATAATTTTACTTGACGAAAATACCCCTCAGACCTCTTCTTCAAAATTCGAATGATTTTTTTTCATGCAAATCCAATCTTGTGATTAATGACGATTTGTCATAGATCATATAATTAGTACACACAAAGATCACAAGTTGACGAAGTATCTTTTTCTGTACACAGATAACAGGCAGAGTACCAGACATAAATGAGTCACACCTAAGATCAGATCAAACGTTTTGGCGACCTTAGGTAAAACATCAGGTAAGCACAAATGATGCAATGCAAAGATAGTCTGGTCGACTCATATCTCTGCTATAGTAGAGGGCATATCAGCTCAACTGTTGACGACTTCATACTTCCGCTTAATTATAAAGTTGATGTATTGAAGATTTGTCAAGTGGTGGACTAATGCCATATATGATACATATGCATCGTATAGACGACATACGTGCTGGTACCTGCAAAAAGTCTGGTCGCAATATGAAAGCAAAATTTTGCCGAGCTAGACAATGACGATATGGAGCATCCATGATGGCAGTATGTTATTCCTCCGATCACCTCTTTCGATCGGTTGACTGTCACCCTGGGAGGGGGATTGGGTTTCAAAATTTGCAATATTTAGGACCGGTTGTAAATCTGCTTCACACAATGATGGAGACACGTCAGAGTTGTTGTCTTTTGATTTCCATGGACCTGAACCTGGGATTGATGTTAAAGTATCTATCTTCTCCTTCAGCTTCTGTTCAAGCACTCTGTTCTGTTCTTGCAGCATCTTTTCCTTCGTTTGAAGCTACGAAATCGAGTCAAATAGTAATTGATTTTTGGGATTTTTACCCAGCAGACCTTATAAACGTTTTAAAATGCCTCTACGACCTTTTGCATAATGTAATTACCCCATCGACCCTGTAAATTATCCCAAGAACCCCCACGGGCTTAAAATATATTACTCGGAGGGTTCATGGGGTAAGAGTTGGCAAGTTTACGAAGTCAAGGGGGGAATTAGGTTGTTTCAAAGATCGTGGAGGTGTTTAGCAAAGTTTATAGGGTATGTCGGGTAAAAATCCCTTGATTTTTTTAGACCTTATTCGTTTCAGTCCTTGTTCAAGTCGTTGTTCAAGTTTTCGCAGTTCCTCCATACATAATGACTCGAGTTCTTCTCCCATGAACTGTCGTTGGCATTTCTGCAGGTGCTCGGTTTTGTTCGTCACCTGGTTATACTCAATCGACAGGCTTCCCTGTACTCCAGGAGCTGATGCTGAAATTTCTCTTTCTACTGAAGAGTAATGCTCGTATCTTTCAAGAATTCGCCCGATGCTGGAATCGGTGGAGTACTTGTAGAGCTTGCCTTTCGGGGAGAAGATGATGACGACGACCTCGGCGTCGCAGAGAACCGAGATCTCGAGCGCCTTCTTGAGGAGGCCCGATCGGCGCTTGGAGAAGGTAACCTGGCGGCTGATAGATTGATGCCAATAGCAATGGCTACTCCAGATCCAGGGAACCCATCAACGACGAAAGGCTCCACACGTTCTCGAACACCAGCTCCAGCTTCGTCCTCCTCCTCTCGTACTCCGCCGCCTCCGCTTCTTGGTTCTTCCTCAACTACCCACTCGTCTTCTCCAGCTTCTCCTCCAGCACCTTCACCAGCGTCCCCTTCACCCCAGCCTCCCTTCCCTCGCCCTGATCCTCATGTTCCCTATGTATGTCCCCAGCCGCGACCTCGCCGTCGCCCTCTCCTTCCTCTCCTCGTCGTCCCAACGGTACCTCTCCGCCTCCTCCAACATCCTCTTCACCTCTGTTGTCGTTGGCCTCCCACTCTCATTGCTGATCTTCACCTCCTGTCTCTTCCCCGTCTCCGGGTTTTCCGCCGACACTGATAGAATACCGTCGGCGTCCACCGCGAAGGCCACTGTTATGGTCGTCTCCCCTGCAGGCGCCCTCGGCAGGCCACCGAAATGAACTCCCCGAGGAAGTTGTTGTCGGCGACCATGCTCCTCTCACCCTCGTAGACGTCGACCCTCACCGCCGGCTGGTTGTCGTGAGCCGTGACGTAGCTCTCCATTGTTTTCACAGAAGAAGAGGTCGGATGGGTATTTTCGTAAAGTAAAATTATGGATTGAGCCGTCCATTAACGGCATTGGGGACTGGACCGTTAAGTTAAACTTTAGTCCCCCATTTGTTACAAACTAAAGATTAGTCCCTAATTTGAGAATCCATGTAAAAAAGCAGTCTCTTTTTTGTAATTTACCCTTAAAAAAAACTCCAAACACCAATAGATGAACATGCCGCTTAAGAAATGACACATAATTCCCAACAACAATCAAAATGATCATATGAGTTCCATTTACGGTTGTATCCGCGTAACCATCTTTTTTAATTAGCCCTGCTAACATCATCACGGACCATCTAGGTCTAGCTCGAAATGAAGCAATCATTCGAAGATGAAAGTGCAGCAGTCAGTGTTGCACCACCTACCCGCACAGAAGCGACGTTGCGAGAGCTACCTTACAATGGACATCGAGACAGATCCATCTGTTCTCCTACATGATTGGATCACTTCACGTCATCTAATTCAGATCCCAGCGATTAATTATTGCGGAGCCCATGCCAGGCAGACATCAGACGGAAATGGTCGCAGAACGAGGAGAGGCCATCGGGGTAAATATGATACATGGGAAGGAGGAGATGCTTCGTCTACGTGCCACGTATCAGCTGCGTAGGGCAGAGGCGAAGGGCCGTCCATGCCCCGCCACGTTGCCATTCATCGTCTTGAGAAGCAAAACCAGCACGAGTGGGCCCTCCTCCGTGGGTTTTTTAATCCTCCCCACTATACATAGGCCTTCTGTGGAGTAGAGAGAGGAAGAGGTGGTCTCACCTCAGCACCCCCCAGACCCTAACCCCATCAGTGCTTACATGGCAGGGCGTGGGGTCCATGTGACGTGGAGATGCTCACGTGGGATCCATGTGATTGGTTACTCACGTGGGAACGTGCATTGAATTGGTCCGGTCCAATCCGGCTAACGAGCCTCACCAACGAATCCAGCTTATATATGAGCCCAATTCATATCGAGTTTAGTTTCGGCCGATTTTTGACCCATCAAATAGAAGCGTCGGGCTTGGGCCAACCTCGGTTCAAACTCATGAACCTATCCGTCCAACCTGATAAAGGTCCAATATGATGTCCTACATAATGATCTATAATCTCGCATTATAATGATTGAATTCTTTTATATTCTCATCAATTGTTATTACTTATATATGTACATGTAATTGTCAACTTTCTTCTCTTATGACAAATTTGTGGTTAAAATAATTTTTCTCATATTTATCGTACTATCACTCTTCTCACTACATGATGAATATCACTTCTTTCCTTCTTCCTCCTCGTATAACACACTCTTTGTTGATTGTGAATTATTAGTTTTGAATGTATGCTGCCTATACCAATAATCCATGTAATGTCCATTCATCCTCGTTGTTCCATCACTAGCATAGATACCTTCAATTTCTTATTTTCCTTCCTGATACTCCCACCCTAAAGTATATTAAATGGATCAACCCGGTCTAAACCCGAGCTCATTTTAATTGGGTCGAGTCTGATAGTGGGCTGACTATATATGATAAAGAAATTTGGATCACTACTATGAATCACATTCTTATCTACTTCATATTAAATTTGAACTTAATTTCTGAGAAAATACATAAGAAAACTGCATAACATGGTCAAAATAAATGCAATAAATTGGACCAAGCGATTTTTATTTTCTTACAAGTAAGTTCAAGATAGAAAATTAAATAAAAATCAAAATAAGAAGTTGAAACCTGTGTATAAAATAGTATATCGTACAAACTTCAAACATTACAAATAAATTCATTCTAAGTCTAAAAGACATGAAACCAAATACTGTGTACATTATGCTAACATTTACTATTGATATATTGCCTTTTGGCATGCCAGAAGGAAGGGGACAATAAAAAACGAATGAGAGGAGATGTCATCGGTTGACCATCTCCAACACATGACACATGGGACATTCACATATACACGTCCCTTTTAAAAGAAACATTAGGGAAGGGCGGAAGAATAACCATCCCCTCTGAGTACCATAGAGGACAGTAACAGTGTTTGTCCCCTAATATAACAAGAAGAAAATTAGGGATGGTCGGAACGACCGTTCCCTCTATACATAGCCTCATTGGAGCTGCATATGGTGGATAAGGTACCCATTGGAGCTGCATATGGTGGATAAGGTACCCATAGAGAACAGTTGTAACCGTGTCCTAAAGCTTCATGGTCTCCCTGAGTACAAATTCAGTAATATATATTTGTCTCTTTAGAGTATGTTTGCATCTAGTTCAAAAACATCATAGCGACTTATCTATGGCATCTTGAACTTCATTTTTTGAAAATGGATGTAGGAAAGCGAAAGGTGTCAAGAAGCCGACAAATAGATATAAGCAGCCTCGTAAGAGGAATCTTTTGGAATTAGGGATTTCTAAGAGGAAGAAAAAAAATAGATACAAAGTATGAATAATTAAATGCGTAGTGTATATGCGGCAGTCTGAGAAATCCTGTATGAAGGAGTTACTATTTACTTTTTATGATGTAGGGATATTGAGATGACTTGAATAAATGCAAAATTTGATGATTATATGAAATATAAGAAAGGTGTCAACGACATTTTCAGTTGGTCATTTCGGTGTGAAAGGATGTGCAATATTTCTTGGAGGTAAAGGTGAGAAAATTCATTGTCATCGTGTTAGATGCAAGAACATTCTTACTAATAATCTAATTGGAGTATACAACATCTCATATTAAATAGGTCTTTGTTACATGACATAAACTAAGCATGTCATGGAGAAGGGGGGACAACAAGTACCTGTATAAAATAATGAAATGTAGGGTGATTGAGATTTACTGCAGGCAGATAATCAAGATGAAATTTTTGAAATGTCAAATGATAAACAAAGGCATAATTACAAGAAATTGGACCAAAGACAACATATAATTTGAATATTTGTTGCCACTTTTCCAGTTTTAAAGATATAACTACAAATATTTTCGTTGTCAAATCATATTTTGCACTTATAATTAGTAACATATGTCATAGTCGTTGTTAAATATTCATATAGTGATGAAATTTCCGTTGACTTATTCGTCAAAATTCATATTAATCATTAAATTTAGCAAGAATCAGAAGAAGAAGTCAACGAATGACCGTTATATTATTCATATGGTGGAATATAGCAAAGAATATGATTATTTGGTATGAATTTAAAGGAGTAAAAGATGAATAATATTTAGATTTTGCAATTTAAAAAGGACTAGCGGCACAGCCTGTTGCTCCCTTGTCTCCTATTTCGATGTTATAAAGAACTATTGATTTACATGGAGAAGGCTATAAAGAAGTTTCTCAATATACAAAGTTGTTATATATTTAACTACAAAAGATATAGCAATAAATATTAAATTATTCGTTACCTTAGATCTATTTTTCCAGTAGAGCAGAGGAGCGATAAAATAAAAAATAGTATCAACATGACAGTTGATATGGAGTCGAGAGGGGCGAATGGCCAGAGCTTATTATCCGGGTTCGGGAGCTTCATCCACGACAGCTTGGTTGGTGGGTTGTGCAACTGGAGGGACGGGCCCTTCACGTCGAACTAGCGATGGCCGGTGTTCAGACGACCGATATGGAGCTTCCTAGGAGGCGAGGGGGCGGTAAACCTTCGGGTAGCGGAGTGGAGCGCATGGAGGAAGTTGCCAGGCCGGCAGTTACGTTCGCGGCGTCACCTTTCTTGGAAGACAAAACGCTTCTTTTTGCGCATGGTTTGCGGTTTGGTGCATTCAAGGCAGGGGAGCCAATTATGGAGACTCTGAATGGGCCTCACCATTCAAATCTCTCGATCCAAATGCCCAACGTGTGGTTTTTTCAAATCAGATGCCTCATTGGGGAATTAGGCCCCACAATTCGTTGAGGGACCACGGTGCTTTAATGGCTGCCGTTTCGAAATTCCCATGCACGGATTCTCCATTTCTGGCTCAGCGGGGTGGAGACTCAAAGGCCCTCTATCCCATTTCTACTTTGCCACTCGAACCGGGTCATCGGTTCACCAAACCGATTAGTCTTACAAAAGATCACGCTGGTGCAGACCCAGCGGAAAGACGCTGCGGAGGTGGTTCCAGCTTTGACGGATGCTGTGGACCCAGATCTGGGGAGCAGGGGGTCTGGTTCGCTCCCGGGTCCTTATTGTAACCAGACTGCAACAATTGTTGATCCTTTGAAAGGCGTCATCCAAGATAAAACTCCGAGGTCGTTGAGGCTTCTGGGCAGATCCGACATTACGCTGAAGAGGTCCTGAGGCGGGAGAGCACAACATTCGAACAAATGGAGGAGCTCCAGCATCAAGCCCCTGATCGAGAGGTCGTGTCCCTGACATCATCGCCCGCAGTGTCGATTCGTGCTCCTAGTGAAGGGGGTGGTCTCAACCAAGTTTGTGTTGACGGGAGTAAGTTGCAGTTGAGCTCGGGGCTGGCGTTAGAGGTGCATTTGCTGTCGCAGAAGGAGGAGGAGGTGCGGCAGGGGTCGGAGAGAGTACGTCAAGGAGGGAGCTTGAGGGACGGTGCTGCAGTGGCCCCCCATGACGAGTCATCGCGAGAGAAGGGATTGGAGGGGGCTGGTGACTTTCGACGATTTGGCTGGTGCTTTGAGAGGAAGGGGTTTGCTGTGAGGCAGAAAAAGGGGAAGAGTCTGGTGGAGCCCCCCGGAGGAGCTGAAGTGAGAGTCCGAAAGACAACAACGGGTGTAAATGAATCAACATCTCCTATTGGGCGCCCAAGCTATTTCAGCCTGCTGGACAGAAAATTTGCAAAGAGCTTGGGGGTAGTGGCCCCTCTGAAGAAGAAAGAGTTATCCTTATGAAGGTGATGTCCTGGAATGTGAGGGATCTAGGCTGCCCTGAGAAACAGCTTTGTGTGAAAAATCTTATTATAGATGCACGTGCAGATGTTGTGATGTTTCAGAAGAAGAAGGTCTCAAGGGAAGGAGAAGTGTTGTGGCGTGAACTAGGGGGAGGGGATGCTTTTGAGTTTGTCGAGGTGGAGGCGCATGGTGCAGTGGGAGGCCTCCTCACGGGGTGGAAGAAGGAGGTCTTTGAGAAGGTGGGAGAGCAACATTCGCTCTTCTCGATTTGAGTACGTCTTAGGCACCGTCACAATGGGGTCTCCTTTACGGTGACAAATATGTATGGTCCCACGGGGAGTGATCGTGGCTCTCTCGCGGCGGACCTAGACCAGTTGGGCTCTGTGTTGGAGGATAGTGTTTGGCTCATTTGAGGGGATCTAAATTTAACACTTCTCCCGGAGGACCATCCTAGACGCAAGGGTGGTCGTGATTTGAGCTCCGAGGCATTTGAAGATCTTCTTCACACGCGGGGACTTTCGATCATGGATGCTGCGGGATGTGCTTACACTTGGCGTAATGTTAAATCGAGATCTCGGTTAGACAGGTTCCTCCTTTCAGCTGAAGGGTTGGAGCTTTTCCCTCTCTCTCGGGCTTGGGCTTTACCTCGAGCTCACTCAGACCATACACCAATTCTGTGGTCGTCTGAGGAGCAGATGAGGACAACATTTTTCTTCAGATTCGAGCAATCTTTGGCTTTTGGAGGATGGCTTCAAGGTGGAGGTTGCGTCGTGCTGGATCAGTTGGAGATCGGACGGATCGGTGGTGACTCGCTTGGCAAACAAGTTGGTTCTGCTGAAAAAGTTCCTGTTACGTATGGAAAGGAGGTGAGAGCTAGACGGCGGGCCCAAAGGGGAGCTGCTCAGGAGGGGGTTATGCGCTTGTACGGACTGGATGACCAGAGAGAGCTTGATCGGGAAGAGTTAAAAGAAAGAGAGAGGTTGCTAGAAAAGCTGCTATTGGAAGATAAAAAAGAGGAGGTACAGTGGAGGCAGAGATCGAGGCAAAAGTGGTTACGGGAAGGAGATGCAAACACAAGATTTTTCCATTCTGTGGCGTCGGGTAGAAGAAGGCGGAACTACATCCATGAACTGGAGGTTGGAGGGGTGAGAGTGGTGGGGGACACGCAGCTGGTCCGTGCGCTCAGGGGACATTTTGTGGAGGCCTCGAGTAGGAGGTGGGGGGAGGGTTGGGGTTGGCTCGGGAGAGGAATGAAGGCATTGTCGGAGGACCAAGCAATGAGTCTCGAAGCACCTTTCGAGGAAGAAGAGGTTAAAAAGACGGTGTGTGGACTGAATGCTGATGGTGCCCCTAGTCCTGATAGGTTCCCTGTTTTCTTCTATAGAGAGTTTGGTCTTTGCTGAAGCATGAGGTTCTGGATGTGATGAACGAATTTAGGGAGGGGAATATGGGCTTCGAGAAGGTTAACAGGGTATTGCTTTTCCTCCTACCAAAGAAGAACCAACCGTTGAGAGTGGAGGACTACATGCCGATTGCTCTGTCCAATGCCATTTACCTGATTGTTGCAAAGGTCCTCGCAAGTAGATTAAAGAGGGTCCTCGATGCGGTGATTCTTCCAGGACAGTCAACTTTCATACCTGGACGACAGATGGCTGATGGTTTGATCATGGCATCCAAGATTTTTCTTCAGTGGAGATGAGCCAAGAAGAAAGGTCTGATTTGGAAGATTGACTACGAGAAAGCCTATGATAGTGTGGATTGGAGCTTTCTGTGGGTGTCTCTTAGGCAGCGTGGTTTTCCAGATCAGTGGATTTCTTGGATGAAGAGATGTGTCACAACATCTTCTTACTCGGTTTTGGTGAATGGGAAACCCGAAGGAGGTTTCTTCCGGCCTCTGAGGGGAGTTCGGCAAGGTTGTCCCTTGGCGCCGATGCTGTTTGTCCTTGTTGCAGATGCTCTGGCGGTTCTTCTCACATGCATGATTGAGGATGGGTGGTGCGAGGGGTTCCGATGTGGAGCCATCTCTGTGCCACTTTTACAATATGTGGATGATACAATGCTCTTCTTGGGAGGTACAGAGGACAAGACTCGAAGGGCGGTGCAGATAGTGGAGATCTTTAGCTATATTTCGGGCCTTCGGATTAACAGGCACAAGTCAGTTGTAATTCCTTTTGATTGGGAGGGAGACGAAGCTGGAAGAATGGCAGAGCTGATGGATTGTCCATTAGGCGAGTTGCCGATTTCTTACTTGGGCCTTCCCCTTATGGGGGGCAAGCTCAAAAAGTCAGATTAGGACGTGGTTCTCCAAAGAATGGAGCAAAGATTGGTGGGGTGGAAGCCAGTTACCCTGTCTAGAGGGGGAAAGTTCATCCTTCTGAATCATGTGTTGTCAGCAATCCCTATCTTCTTTTTCTCCACTAGATTAATGCCCGTCGGGGTCTTCAAGAAGATCTAATCTATGATGAAGAAATTTTTCTGGTCTGATGGGAAGCAACAAAGATCAAGTATCCACTTAGTTGGTTGGGAAGAGATGACACGACCGCGAAGGGGGTTTAGGGATTCGAGATGTCACAAGCATGAACAAAGATCTAATAGCAAAGTGGGTCATGCAGATCTGGGGAGATTCGGACAGGTTGGTGGTCAGACTTTTGAGCGAGATATACAAAGTGCAAGGCTCTCTGAAGGTAGAGTAAGTACGGTTCGAGTCCCCTCTATGGGGTGGTTTGCGAGAAGTCCTACCCTGTTGGCCCCGAAAATGAAACCAAAGGTTGGAGATGGGGAGTGCTTCAGGTTCTGGCAGGTGATGAATCTACGTTTCATCATCTTTATTCTATCATTTTGGCCTTAAAAACCCAAGTAAATGCGTGTAAATAGAGCTAATTCATGCATTTTAGCATTCATGTATATGTGTGTAAATATTGTATAAAATGCGGTTTTTAAAGCCAAAACTATAGAATAAAGAAAAGAAAAGAAACAGAATAAAATATTGTAAATATTTTATGACCCGAAACCCCGAGACCTAGGCATCTTGATGACTAGGTCGACAAGGAATAAAGTAGGGGGAGATGAGGTAAAAATACAGTATAAATACCTATACTTTATATTCATTCTTTATTCATTTTGGGACCTATTTTTGGTTCCACTTTGTATACATCAAATAAAGAAACTTTGTACATGAAAGTTGTAGATAATTAAATAAAGAAAAATACAAAATTGATTTCACTGAAAAATAATACACAGATAAAAAGTTATGGTCTGAATAAAAATCCAGAATCCCAACTTCCCAGACCCGTATCTCACAAATGAAAACTCCAAATGCATCAAACTCACCTTTAACTGTATATAGAATAAAATAAGCTATTTAATGGTGGTGGTTTCGCATTTGGCGGAGCTACGGTTTGAAAGTTGAGTTTTGGACCCTCATTGTACAAATGTACAGATTAAAATATTCAATTTATTATTTATTCATTATTTTTATATTTTTATATTTCTATAATCTTGTAAATATTACTTTAATATACTTGTGTATTAAAACTAGAATAAAAGCCTAAATAAAATATAAAATAAAAATAGCTACATGAAAGACCTAGATACAATACCTATATACATACCTATACCATACATACTTATATTTTATTAAATATACAAAACACATCAATAAAATAAAATAAAAATATAATTATGTGTATAAAAGTATTTTATAATTATATAAATTAATTATCAAAAATAAATAAATTAAAATCACAAAATAAAAATAAAAGAATACAATATATAGAAGAATATACCTATAAAGGGTAAAATAGGCAACGTGTAAAAATATACCTCTAAAAAATAAATAAAAATTACCATAAAATAATTTATAAAATAATAAATATTTTTTATTAAGGAACCTAAATCTAAATAATTCATTTATTATTTTAAAACTAATTTATAAAACATTTTTTGGGGCTTTTTCCTGGTTGGTCCACGTGGACCAACCAGGTGGTCTAGGATGTTGACCAGCCGGTCAACTCCCTGACCATAGCCTTGTGCCCTTGTCAGAATGCCCGAGACCCAATCTTCTCAATTTTTTCGCCGCTTGTGCGTTGCTCGAGGGAGGATGCTTCCTTCATGAAACTTGTACCTGGCACATCCCTAATCCCCGCTGACCTACCAGATCTACCCAGATCTTCGTGGCGCACCCGTGATCGCGCCTCGAAGATCGCCACTTGGCCATGTTTCAAAAACCGACCCCATTCTTCCATTTCACTTTGAACCCTCTTTTGACCCTTGTCTTGGTTCAACCTCGCCACGCTCAGGACTGGAGGCGTGACAGGCATCCTCCAGCGAGCAGGAGGAGCCCAGGGAAGGATCGAGGGGCGGCTCCAACCCCTATCTCCGACCGCCGCCGTTGAGGTGTACACTCATGGTTTTCAACCATTTGAGTATGTTTTTCCATGTTTTCCTTTGTAGCTTGGTTAGACACCAGTAGTAGTTTCTGATTTGTGTGCTTCTTAGGTTTTATAATCACATCATCCCCTCGATTCCGCCGTCAAACACCTTGCCGGAGCTCTTGAGCTCCGGCCACCACTTCCACCCTTGCCATCATCATCATTCCACTTTCATTGCACGCCTGCAACCCCTGGAATCTCTTTCTATTGTTTCTATACTTTTCTTGCAGATCCCAGGGGTCAAGCGACTCATCTGGAGTCAGATTTTGGTTAAGGAGCGGTTACCTGGAGCGGCCCTGTCCTTCCACGTCCCGACGGCCTGACGGCGTTTCCCACGCCATTCTGAGGTCGCCGCTCACCAGAGGGTCAACCCAGGAACCTCCCAGGTCGTTTTGGAGCGTCACGGACCACAGGAGAAGCACTGACTGGCCGGGGAAACTTCGCAGCGACGCAGTTCTTCCAGTTCTTCCTCACGCCTCTCATGCCGTTGGATGAAGGCCTGTTCTTCCCGCATAGCAGCCACCGTCGGATTGTTTGCGTTCCAGCCGTCCGATCACCCAGGCATCTTCTAATCTGAGCCGTGCAAACGAAGGGGTATAGTCACCCCTCGCTGCGACACGTGGCTTTAGTTAAGCCCAATCCGTCGTCCATTAAGAGCAGCTGGGTATTTTGCGAACTATCCCCTGTACCTTTTTGTAATATTTAAGTAGCATCTAAACTGTCCATAGCCCCATTAGAAACTTTGGTGATTTTGCATCCTCACCCCTCTTATTATTGCATATTGCGGATTCGCCCCTGCCAGGTCGCGTGCTTTACGCACGTGACGTGACATTTTTGCGCGAACCCCCCTTGAGGATTGGGTTATTGTATTTTAGCCTATTAACTTTTGTATGCAGGTATAAAATTCTAGGTATTTTGCGATATAGACCTTGCCCTTTTTGGATAATTGCATAGGTGCCCTTGCCAGGTGCGCGTGCGACGCACGTGGGCCTGGCGCTTTTGCAAGGGCACCCTTGCGGTTCTTGGTTTTTACTATTAGTCCTGCAAGTATTTTCTGTAGTTATAATCTTTTTGAAATATTTGCATAGAGGCCCCTGCATCTCTTGATAATTACAAAAAATGCCCCCAAGTGTGCATTTTCCTTATGTTGCTAGCATTTTTTGCATGTGTGCATTAAACCCTAAAAAAATTCCCAAAAATCACAGTAGCGTTCTGTTGCATAGTAGTTTAACGGCCTATTTTTATTTTTCATATTTCTTGCATTTTATTATTTATTAAAAATAAAAAATAGCCATTTTGTGCATTGTCTAGCTTATAAAATCCATAAAAAATATTAAACACTCCAGAAAAATCCACCAAAAATATATTTTGTCTACTTTAGTTTGTTTTAACTCCCAGCCAAAAATCATTAAAAATTACAAAAGAAAACTCATAAAAATCAAAACTCCAAAAACCTCTATAAAAATATTAAAATTTCTACAAAAATCCTAAAAATATAATCTTGGTGTCTAAATTTTCCTTATTTCATTATCTTTAAGTGAAAATTGAATTGGAGAATTTTTGCTACTAATTTTCATTTTATTTCTCCATTTTAAGTTTCAGCCTTGTATTTTATTCACTGTTTTCTTTATTTTGCTATTTAAAAATACCAAAAATATTCTGAAAATTCCCCAAAAATCACAAAAATTGTATAAAATTATAAAAAGACCAAAAATATTTTATTTGATAATTTTTGAACATTTTTATCTTTTTTTATAAATATCTCTTTCTCCCTTTTATTACATAGTTCATGTATTTCAATATTAAAAAAAATAAAAAAAATAAAATATAAAAAGAAAAAATAAAATTAGAAAATTAAAAATCAAAATACAAAAAAATATAAAATCAAATATTAAATAAAAAAATATATAAAAATTAAAACCCACAAAAAATAGCATTAATAGACACTTGATCACCTTCACACACATTTTGGTGCCTTAGTACCCCATTCTAGCCTTTCTGCTCCCTGTGTTCGACCTCTACACATACTTGCACTATACACATCTTGTTGTAGAGTTATAATAAATTTTAACTCCACACACTTTCACTGCTTTACTTGATTGTCGTGGGTTAATTGTTGTTTGAATCGGGATTTCGAGCGGTCACCGCATCGACTGTTGACTCGCCTTGTGAGTCAATACGACCGCTTGATTTTCTTGGTTCAACAAATGGCGCCGTTGCCGGGGAGCAACAACGCTTAGTTCGGGTCTTGTTTGTGATTGTGATTAATTGTCTATTTTGCGGTTTTTATTTTTGCTTATTTTTGCTCTTTTATTTTGATATATCATTTGAATTGTCTGACCACCCTTTTGTTTGACTTTGTGCGAGGTACGCGGATCGAGGGAGGCACTCCTTTCTAAGAGCGCTCGTGCAACCACGTGAGGCGGCTTCGGCTTCGCACTAAGGCAGACTTGGAGGGAATTTTGAAGACAATTTCTGAGCTTTTATTTTATTGTATTTTTTGTAATTCAAGTGAGAGAGAGACCACTATTATTGTAATAATACAGGTACCCCCGGACATTGGACACTTCTTAGCCTAATTCCCAGGTGTTTGTACACCTGGGGGCTCGCCGCAGCTTTTCTCGCATTTTCCTTCGCATTCTTTTTATTTTGTTTTCTTTTTCGATTTTATTTATTTTGTGTGATTGAGCCCCTAGTTTTAGGATTGCTTGCGTAGCATTAGATCCAAACACCTTAATCAACATTGCATGTACATATAGTACGTTCTGGACTTAGTCAAATTTAAACAGTGGATTCATCATCTTTGATCCGCCACGCCGCGAGCTCTCCCCGCAAAGCGCTTTCTCCTAAACTCAAGTGTGTTGAGCAGAGGAGGGGTGAGCCTAGACCAGACTCTAGGGTTGAGGATTGGTGGTCAGCTTGTGGTTCTTCCCGCTAATAGCAATTTCTGAACTTAGGGCGATTTCATCGGCTTTTGCATTTGCATATAGATAGGTTTCAATTCTGCTGAGCATCCTTGCATGTAAAGTGCTGGAGGCAAGGTGAGCATTTCTCTTTAGCATACATCATCGATTGCCGCTTGCATTGCTTTTCCGCCTCTCCCTCTGATTTTGCCAACCTAGGTGCTTAAAGGAATTGACTCCTCGTTAGGCGCATGCATTTATCACTAAAAATCCAAAAAAAAGTGATAAGCAATAAAATTAGGACTGCTAACATTACTTGACCCTAAAACCAATCAAAAAGAAAAATCTTGTATTGGGGCGAGTAATCCCCTCATTGTCTTCGCTTTTACTGTTAGCAATGTGAGCCCGAGGCGAACCATTCCTACAATAAATGTTATTGTAATAAATGATTTATCAATAAAAGTTATTGATTTTGTTTCACTCCCTTTCTGATATTGAATGAATGAATGCACTATAAGGTCCCTCTGTACAATAAGGGTTATGTACCATGGCCAACTTGATAATCATACAGCTGTTGATTCAATGATTGAATCATAGAGGCTGATGCTTGGATGAATATCTAAGGAGTTAGATAGAGGACTCATCAAGCATCATCAATGATTAACAAGTAGTGATCTCCAGTCTGAGTGGGAGATGGCAATCCCATCTCATTAGACTGATATCTGATCGACCTCTTGATGCAGGTCCTCTGCATAGGAATATTGATTCAGAGGTATCAGATTAGTTGAGTCAATGAGTTGACTTAACGAGATCGAGATAACCAAAGACCTATGATGAATACTGTCACATCACAGGCAAACATCCTTTGACCAGAGACAGATATATTACTATATGTCTGAGCATGTACATTTGGCAGACCAATAGGTTGATGACCTAATCAAGGTCTACACAGAGGCGAGCTGGTGTGCATGTAAGGGCATATGAGTAATATGATCTCTCAAAGGGATCATACAGGTTCACTTGTGAACCGGGAGACATGAGCTCACTCATGAGGTATTGGGATTGATCAAATTCCATGCATGGTCATCATGCTTTAGAAGCATGATATGAATTTGAAGGTAAGATATATGCTTTGTGAAAGCATATGATCTGTACCATATCCCAAGGACCAAGATTGAGAAACTTAATGATCAGACTATGAAGATGACAGTGTAAAAGTGATCTTTATCTTCATGATGATCATGAGTCTTCCAGTATGCAGGATGTGCAGGTATTGGGAATACCTGAAGGGTGATTTGATCATAAACGATTGTATAACCATGACGCTTCCATTCCGAGGGAGTGATGAAACAGGTCTGGATTTTAGTGACTCCTCTCATCAGAGAAGTAACCTAATCTTAGTCCATTTACTAGACATTGATCTGAATGAGATTCAGATGCAATGAGAAGATTAGGTTTACGGTCTTGATTTAATCAAGCATCTATGAGAGGTCCATGGGATCTGGATTTGAGATGTGATCTCAATATCCAAGTCACTATACGTGGAACAATACAATCGCCCTGTTCTTATCTCCAAGTATCTGAGGAGAAATAACATTGTTATTAAATAGTTTGAGAACAATTCCATGAGATCTAAGCAAAGAGAAGTTGATAATTAAATGTGTTTAATTATCATAATGTATGAGATATTATCCAATATAATTAAATGTGATTTAATTATTATAGATAAGAATAATGTGGATAGTAATATCCAATTATTCCTAATATATTATAAATGTGATTTATAATGTATTAGAGAGAGGTAAATATAATTTATATTAGTAGATTAATTATTAATGTGTATTGGATACACATTGTTTAATTAATTGAAAATGTAAATTACATTTTGTTTTGGGTTGTGAATTTGATTCACAATATTCCAATGTCAAGATTGCAATATTCCCAAAATTAATTGAGAATTATTTTGCTGAATTAAAATACCAACAAATTATTGTTGGAAAATAAGTAGAGAGAAAATTAAGGAGATGTGCAATCTCATGGGGATCATGAGATTGCACTCCTCATTAGGAATGAGGGGGGCGGCACTCAATTCCCTTGGGGAATTGGTGGCCGTCCCCTCTTCCAAATAAAGAGATCATCTCCTTTGCCTTCTCTCTCCTTATTTGATTGATTTAGATTTGGTATTAATATTTATTTGATTTATCAAATATATTTTTATAAATTAAATCACAAGTTGTTGGTTTTTACCAACAACAATCTTGACCATTGGATTAACATAAATTAATCTCAACCATTGATTTTATGTGACACATGGATTGAGATCCATGGATCCCAAAACCCTATAAATAGAGAGGCATTCTTGGCTCTCTCTTTACACATGCTATTGTAGCAAAACTCTCTCTCTCTCTCTCTCTCTCTCTCTCTCTCTCTCTCTTTCTCTCATACTCGACAGCCCTCTCTCCCTCTTCCTCTTGGTGGCCGTCCACCTTGGTGGAGAGAAACGTCGTCGCCCTCGCCTTCGTGCTACCGCTTCGACGCTCTGCGGTTCTACGTCTACTTCGAGTGCTTCGCCCGCGAAGGAGACGTTTGATCTCGTGCGACGAGATCAGGAGCAACCGCGCTTGGATCAACTTCTTGGATTGCGAGGACACCGCGGTTCATCCCCGCGCTCGCAAGCGATCTCTCCGACGATCGGACTTGAGACAGGAGGTCTCTTCCCTTAGAGACTCGATCAACCATGCTTCAAGAGGTATTGCATTATACTTGTTGTGGTTATAGATGAAACGATCCGAGAATGGTTCTTGGATCATGTGGTTTCATCGAATAAAATTTTAAATTCCGCTGCACCGAACAACTAGTGCGACTAGTCGTTCTTCGTCGTATCCGATACGATACTCACGCTTCTGTGATGCGCTTGAGGATCTCTCCATATCCTTCAAGTGGTATCAGAGCCTTAGGTCGACGGTTTCGAATAGTGATTCGTTAACCAAGGACGACTTGGGTTCGCTAAGGTCGCGAAAGTTTTCATCGCATTTAATTTCGCAGATCTGTTTAGTAAATAAATTCGGCACTGTTTAAATTGTTTAAACACGAATTTTATACTTGGATTATGTTCCCCATTAAATAAGGAAACCATAGGATCTGAGTTTGCGTAAATCGGATTTCGTATGCTCGAGATATGGTCGTTTTAATGAACATGTATGCACTGTTGCGGGAACTGTGAATCTGAACGTGATTAAAATGTTAATTACTGTTTAGACTTGCCTCGAAATGCGTAAAACAACACTTATGTTCTGTCCTAAATCAAATTAGCAAACATTAGAAATTGAGTTTGCTTAATTTGGATTTAATATGATTGAGATATGCCAATTTTAGTAAGTAGGGGTCACTGCTGAAATTGCTTTCCTAATCTAGAACCAAGTGATTGTCAATTAGTGAAATTAATTGTTAATTTCGTGAAATAATCTTGAAAAATATTTGTGAAATATTGAAACATGATTATTTGCCTAATTTACTTGGCCCCAACCAATTAGTTGATTAGATTTGATCTAAACCATAATTGGAATTACAATCATCAAACTTCTTGCTTGAATAGGACTTGGGAATTTGCCTAGCAAATTTCCTTAAAATCAAAATTGTTTTGATTACTATATGGTATAATTTCGGTTGAAGAACCGATGATCATCTCAAGTACAAAATAATCAATTTGGTATTATCCTTTCCCGAGGTGGATATGGTGTCTAGTCGGGGATCGCTGGTCAGCGGGTTGCAACGTATGTGGTCCGCCCCACTCCCGTCGGTACTGGCCATGATAGCGGGTAGGGTCAGGATAATGTCCGAGGGATTATGATGTATTTTTCTAATTATTAAAATACGAATTAATACGTACTTTGAGATTAATATCATATATATATTCATTCATAAAATTAAGTTTGATTGATTGAATTGGATTGATAATTAATTTAATATGATTAAGTTAATTATATCCAATTGAAAATACTCTAATATGATTGGAGCTAATAATTCCCTTGGAAGAATTAATTATATGAATGAGATTCATAGTAATTAATTAAATTTGAATAAGAGATGGAGGATCACATAAGTGACATCCATGGTCTCCTGTCAAGGCGAAGGGTTTTGTCGCCAAATATTATATGTGGGAGACGCCTGTCCGAAGTGACAGCTCCCACATATGATCCGTTTGGATCGGGCTCGTCGCTTCTCGAAAGAGTAAGGACGTATGCGTAGTGACCCCAATATCGGATCCTCATATTATTGGGGTAATATTGGATTGCGCATAGCGAGTTGTATTCCTGTTGACGGTTGGTTCAATTAATGTCGAGTCAACATCACCTTAGGGGTGGTGGGCTCGGGTATTAAAGACCGAATTGGGAAATGCAAGTTGGACTTGCAAGGCGGAATGTGTTCCCGCTTCTCTTTATTTGAGTCATAGGTTCTCATATTATTGGGATATGACAAACATAAAGAGGAGATCACAGTTCTTGCTTGAGATATATCGGTAAGTATATCTCCTACTTTGAAAGTGAATAAGGTAATAAACTTTCATAGTTGACATAGCAAGACTAATTTGATTTAAAAATGCCTTAATCAAATAAAATTAAATAGAATATATGATTATATGTTCTAATATAGTGCATTCTCAATTTCAGAAAATGAAGGCCATGAACCCACTGAGCAGGCTTCTGGAAGTCAACCAATTGACCGGACCAAATTACTCGGATTGGATCCGTAATTTGGAGCTTGTGCTTTCGGCAGAGCGCATCAGTTATGTGCTCTCTGAAAATAAACTTGAAAACCCTAAATCTAAGGAAGACAAAGCATATAATGACAAGTATGATGAAGATCATGTCTTGGCTAGGTGCTATATCTTGGGTTCTCTCTCCAATGTTCTTCAGAAGCAACATGTGGAGATGAGTACTTGCCAGGATATCATGCAGAATCTAAAGGATATGTTTGGTGACATTAACCGCACCCAGCGGTACAATGTTATGAAAGAACTCATTCGCTGCAAGATGCAGGAAGGGACCTCAGTCCGCGAGCATGTACTCAAAATGTTTGGGTACTTGTCAGAGCTGGAGACTCTGGGGGCGACGATGGATGCAGACATGCAATCTGATTTCATTCTGCTGTCATTGCCCAAATCTTTCAATAACTTTGTGGTGTCATTCCACATGAATAAACTGGAACTGACAAATGCTGGGCTTCTTGCTGCATTAAAGTCTGCAGAAGACGTAATGAAGAAAGATGGTCCCTCTGGCACTGCAATGGTTGCACAGGTCAAAGGGAAGCGCGGTCGGAAGCAAGGTTCTCGGAAGGGCCCAGCCCAGAAGAGAAAGAAGAAGGGACAAAGTGTTGCCTCATCTTCCAATGCATCCACTTTAATGGCGTCAAAGAAAACCGACGTCTGTCACCACTGCAAGAAGCCGGGGCACTGGAAGCGTAATTGCCCGGATTACCTGAAGTCGATCGACAAAGGTAAAGCCCCAGCAGGTATGAAATCTACTTTTATCATTGAAACCAGCTTTCTCGTTGGACGAGAAGGAAGTTGGGTAGTTGATTCTGTTGCTTATGTTCATGTATGCAATTTGTTGCATTTGTTTCAGGAAACTAGACAGCTTGAAGAAGGGGAGATAGTCATCCAGATGGGATCTGATGCAAGTGTTGCAGCAGTTGCCGTCGGGACCTGCAGACTATCATTATCTAGTGGAAGAGTCCTAGTACTTAAAGAGTGTCTTTATGTACCTGAAGTCAGAAGGAATTTGATATCTGTATCTAAGCTAGTTAGAAGTGGATATTCATTCCTATTTTGTAATAAATTAGTCATAAATCATTATGATAAATATATTGCAGAGGGTATTTTGACTTCTGGAGGACTCTATGAATTGTGCATTAATGAGCATGTCATGAATGTTACAACCACTAATAAAAACCCTAAAAGATCCAGGAGTAATATAAATCATTCAAACATGATTTGGCATCAAAGGCTTTGTTATTTATCTGTTGATAGGATCAATAGATTGATGAAGGATGGACCTTTGGATTTTCTACAGGTTCAGCCTTTACCTACCTGTGAACATTGTATTCGAGGTAAAATGACTAGGATGCCTTTCCGTAACAAGGTTACAAGATGTGAAGGTATTATTGACCTAATACATACTGATGTATGCGGTCCCTTCAGGTCGCGACTCGAAATGGATATCGATATTATTTGACATTTATTGATGACCATTCGCGATACGGGTTTATCTTCCTATTACGTCATAAGTCTGAAACCTTTGAAAAGTTCAAAGAGTTCAAGGTTTTGGTTGAGAACCAAACCAATAGGAAGATTAAACGAATTCGATCTGATCGAGGTGGCGAGTACCTATCAGATGAATTTAAGGAATACCTTAAAGAGAATGGAATTATTTCCAATCTCACTCCTTCTGGAACTCCCCAACTTAATGGTGTTGCTGAAAGACGCAACAGAACCATCATGGATATGGTTCGTTCAATGATGAGTAAAGCACATTTGCCACTTAGTTTCTGGGGATATACAGTAGAGACTGCAATATATATCCTAAATAAGATTCCTAGCAAATCTGTACCTAAGACTCCTCATGAGCTATGGTATGGAACCAATCCTAGTGTTAATCACTTGAGGGTTTGGGGTTGCTTGGTCCATGCAAAGAATGTGGATGCAAGTAAGCTAGAATCTCGCTCTCGTGAGTGCTACTTCATTGGGTATGTTAAAGATGGTATTGGATACCAACTTTATGACCCTGAGACCCAAAAGGTTTTTGTCTCTAGAGATGTGAAATTTCTGGAGGATGATTTCCTTAAAGGTC
The DNA here is from genome assembly GCA_037367405.1 of Ottelia alismoides. NCBI lineage: Eukaryota > Viridiplantae > Streptophyta > Magnoliopsida > Alismatales > Hydrocharitaceae > Ottelia > Ottelia alismoides. The sequence goes on from JAZKJV010009004.1 coordinate 363,031, forward strand.
AAGACAAAAGTGAAGTAGAGGAACTCATTGAGTCCCCTGAAGACTCTGAGCTTCCTGAACCAGAAACTGAAGAAGTAAATAAAGATGAAACACCCATACCTCTTCGAAAGAGTTCGAGGGTGGTTGCACCACCTGAAAGGTATGGATTCCATGTGTCAAGTGAAACTGACAATGATCCTACTTCATTTGATGAAGCACTCGCGGATCATGACATGGATAGATGGACGCTAGCAATGAAGTCAGAAATTGACTCCATGCATAAGAATGGTGTATGGACCCTAGAGGATCCACCTAAAGGGGTAAAACCCATTGGGTGCAAATGGATCTTCAAGAGAAAGAGGGGACCTGATGGGAAAGTAGAAACTTTCAAGGCACGGCTCGTAGCCAAGGGCTACACACAGAGAGAAGGCATCGACTACGATGAGACATTCTCTCCTGTGTTTATGCTTAAATCCATCAGGGCATTGCTAGCTATAGCTGCATATCTTGACTACGACATCTGGCAGATGGACGTCAAGACAGCTTTCCTCAATGGATACCTCGAGGAGGATATCTACATGGAACAGCCCCATGGCTTCATGACTGAGGATGGCAAAGTATGCAAGCTGAAGAAATCCATCTATGGGCTCAAGCAAGCTTCTCGTAGTTGGAACATCAGATTTGACGAAACTATAAAGAGTTATGATTTTGTGCAGAATCCTGATGAACCTTGTGTGTACAAGAAGCTTAGTGGGAGCGCCATTGTGTTCATCGTGCTTTATGTAGATGACATCCTTATCATTGGGAATGATACAGGGATGATGACCCGTGTGAAGATTTGGCTGTCCCATACCTTTGAGATGAAAGATCTTGGAGAAGCCTCTTACATCTTGGGTCTGAAGCTGTTCAGAAACCGAGAGAAGAGGATATTGAGATTGTCACAACAAGGATACATTAAGAAGATTCTTGAACGATTCCGTATGGATAGTTCCAAGAAAGGATTCCTACCCTTAAGACATGGTATCCACCTGTCTAAAGGAATGGCTCCTCAAACTGTTGAGGAAAAGAAGGCCATGGCTGGATGTCCTTATGCATCAGCCGTAGGAAGCTTAATGTATGCCATGATGTGTACTAGGCCAGATATCTGCCATGCAGTGGGAGTGGTAAGTTGTTACCAATCCTGCTATGGAGAACAACACTGGAATGCAGTAAAGAACATATTCAAATGTCTAAGACGGACGCAAGATTACATCTTGGTCTATGGAGATGGTGATCTCCAAGTCTTGGGATATACAGATTCTGACTTCCAATCGGATATTGATGATCGAAAGTCGACATCAGGGTTTGTGTTCCTATTGAACGGCGGAGCTGTGAGCTGGAGAAGCAAGAAGCAGGACACTACAACAGATTCAACAACAGAAGCCGAATACATTGCCGCATCGGATGCTGCAAAGGAGGCGGTGTGGTTGCGCAAGTTCGTTCAGGAGCTTGGCGTAGTTTCCTCTGATACCCCCATCCCGCTACTCTGTGATAACACGGGAGCCATTACTCAGGCGAAGGAACCCAGATGGCATCAGAAGAGCAAGCACGTAGAAAGGAAATACCACATCATTCGGGAGATTCAAAAGCGTGGTGACATCATCATCACCAAGGTGGCCACCGCCGACAACGTTGCTGATCCTCTTACCAAACCTCTGACACAGAAGGTTTTTGACCAGCATGTAATGAGCATGGGTTTAAGGCTTGTTCCTGAATGGTTCTGAGGGCTAGTGGGAGATTGTTAGCAATGTGAGCCCGAGGCGAACCATTCCTACAATAAATGTTATTGTAATAAATGATTTATCAATAAAAGTTATTGATTTTGTTTCACTCCCTTTCTGATATTGAATGAATGAATGCACTATAAGGTCCCTCTGTACAATAAGGGTTATGTACCATGGCCAACTTGATAATCATACAGCTGTTGATTCAATGATTGAATCATAGAGGCTGATGCTTGGATGAATATCTAAGGAGTTAGATAGAGGACTCATCAGGCATCATCAATGATTAACAAGTAGTGATCTCCAGTCTGAGTGGGAGATGGCAATCCCATCTCATTAGACTGATATCTGATCGACCTCTTGAGGCAGGTCCTCTGCATAGGAATATTGATTCAGAGGTATCAGATTAGTTGAGTCAATGAGTTGACTTAACAAGATCGAGATAACCAAAGACCTATGATGAATACTGTCACATCATAGGCAAACATCCTTTGACCAGAGACAGATATATTACTATATGTCTGAGCATGTACATTTGGCAGACCAATAGGTTGATGACCTAATCAAGGTCTACACACCGGCAAGCTGGTGTGCATGTAAGGGCATATGAGTAATATGATCTCTCAAAGGGATCATACAGGTTCACTTGTGAACCGGGAGACATGAGCTCACTCATGAGGTATTGGGATTGACCAAATTCCATGCATGGTCATCATGCTTTAGAAGCATGATATGAATTTGAAGGTAAGATATATTCTTTGTGAAAGCATATGATCTGTACCATATCCCAAGGACAAAGATCGATAAACTTAATGATCAGACTATGAAGATGACAGTGTAAAAGTGATCTTTATCTTCATGATGATCATGAGTCTTCCAGTATGCAGGATGTGCAGGTATTGGGAATACCTGAAGGGTGATTTGATCATAAACGATTGTATAACCATGACGCTTCCATTCCGAGGGAGTGATGAAACAGGTCTGGATTTTAGTGACTCCTCTCAGCAGAGAAGTAACCTAATCTTAGTCCATTTACTGGACATTGATCTGAATGAGATTCAGATGCAATGAGAAGATTAGGTTTACGGTCTTGATTTAATCAAGCATCTATGAGAGGTCCATGGGATCTGGATTTGAGATGTGATCTCAATATCCAAGTCACTATACGTGGAACAATACAATAGCCCTGTCCTTATCTCCAAGTATCTGAGGAGAAATAGCATTGTTATTAAATGGTTTGAGAACAATTCCTTGAGATCTAAGCAAAGAGAAGTTGATAATTAAATGTGATTTAATTATCATGATGTATGAGATATTATCCAATATAATTAAATGTGATTTAATTATTATGGATAAGAATAATGTGGATAGTAATATCCAATTATTCCTAATATATTATAAATGTGATTTATAATGTATTAGAGAGAGGTAAATATAATTTATATATTAGTAGATTAATTATTAATGTGTATTGGATACACATTGTTTAATTAATTGAAAATGTAAATTACATTTTGTTTTGGGTTGTGAATTTGATTCACAATATTCCAATGTCAAGATTGCAATATTCCCAAAATTAATTGAGAATTATTTTGGTGAATTAAAATACCAACAAATTGTTGTTGGAAAATAAGTAGAGAGAAAATTAAGGAGATGTGCAATCTCATGGGGATCATGAGATTGCACTCCTCATTAGGAATGAGGGGGGCGGCACTCAATTCCCTTGGGGAATTGGTGGCCGTCCCCTCTTCCAAATAAGGAGATCATCTCCTTTGCCTTCTCTCTCCTTATTTGATTGATTTAGATTTGGTATTAATATTTATTTGATTTATCAAATATATTTTTATCAAATTAAATCATAAGTTGTTGGTTTTTACCAACAACAATCTTGACCATTGGATTGACATAAATCAATCTCAACCATTGATTTTATGTGACACATGGATCCCAAAACCCTATAAATAGAGAGGCATTCTTGGCTCTCTCTTTACACATGCTATTGTAGCAAAACTCTCTCTCTCTCTCTCTCTCTCTCTTTCTCTCATACTCGACAGCCCTCTCTCCCTCTTCCTCTTGGTTGCCGTCCACCTTGGTGGAGAGAAACGTCGTCGCCCTCGCCTTCGTGCTACCGCTTCGACGCTCTGCGGTTCTCCGTCTACTTCGAGTGCTTCGCCCGTGAAGGAGATGTTTGATCTCGTGCGACGAGATCAGGAGCAGCCACGCTTGGATCAACTTCTTGGATTGTGAGGACACCGCGGTTCATCCCCGTGCTCGCAAGCGATCTCTCCGACGATCGGATTTGAGACAGGAGGTCTCTTCCCTTAGAGACTCGATCAACCACGCTTCAAGAGGTATTGCATTATACTTGTTGTGGTTATAGATGAAACGATCCGAGAATGGTTCTTGGATCATGTGGTTTCATCGAATAAAATTTTAAATTCCGCTGCACCGAACAACTAGTGCGACTAGTCGTTCTTCGTCGTATCCGATACGACACTCACGCTTCCGTGATGCGCTTGAGGATCTCTCCATATCCTTCATTTACTTGCTTGCGCACACCCTAAGGACTAGTGCCCAAATCCCATCTTCAGCCCCTAAGTGTGTGTGCAACTCTTTTGACTTCTCACCTAACTCTAAAACAGACAAGATTAAAAGACCGCATTTTACGGTCTCTACCGAGTTGAGTAGGTGAATTGAGGGTTTGACTTGTTTTCATTTTTGCTTGTGATTGTTTTGTGTGTGTCCTAGATCATCCCTGCGTATTTGCGCCTTCTTTTCTACTCTCTTGACTTGACCGTCATGCTCTCCCGATCATTTTCCTTTTGTTTTCGAGATGGACCCCTGGAGCATTTTCTATCCGGACTTTGCGGATCCCTCGTCCGCTCTAGCCGGTCCACCTCACTTTTTCCAGGAGGACTTTGCTCTTGATTTTTGTACATATCCGACCAACCCACTATTTCAGGATCCGGACTTTGACCTTCACCAGTCATTTCCACCACCGCCTACACATTTCGACAACCTGCTCTTCCTTGAGTATCTTGATCCAGAATGTAATTTTTGTCCACACCCACCACTCACATTCGACTCACCCGATCCTGAGATTTTGGAGTCACCTTTCATGATCTCCACACTTGAGACCTTGAATCAGATGATGGAGCATATGAATTCGAGGATTACTGATCTTACTACTTTAAATAAGAACTAGAATGTCGCTCCATTCTTTGAGGATATGGATTCAATTGAGGATGACCATGAGAGCTTGCAATCACCCAAAACACAAAAAAATGAGAAAAATTTAAAAACACAAAAAGATTTCGGGAGACGCATGATCGAGTCAGACTATGAGGAGAGCGCCCACTTGCCAGATCCTTTGTCCACACATTCATTCACACCTTGTCCCACCTTTGACCCCGAGGATGCCGCTGTACAGAATGCTCTTGGCATGCCTCGTATATATGCTGATTCCGACCTTCTCCCTTGTATGGAGGAGGTCCAAAAATTCAAAAAAATGCTGACTGAACCCGAAGTGGTGGCCACCATTCATGAGATCATCCGTGCCCCACTTCAGCAGGCCATGACTGATTTATCTACTCCTCTTCCCAAGAAGAGAAAGCGGAGGAGCAGATCTGAGCGTCACATCTTGACCATGGCCACTGCCCACGCCATCACACACCTTCCCATTCCTCGGAAGAAGAACATTGCCACACCGTTCATTAGCTGCACCATCTCTGACTTCACATGTGATCACACTCTCCTAGATGGCGGTGCTTCGATTAGTATCATACCCTTCTCGCTGGTACAGTCTCTTCACTCAGGGCCTCTCAAAAAAACCAGGATGGTCATTCAGTTTGCTGATGGATCCATCAAGCGGCCGAAGGGTATCCTTGAAAATGCCGTCATCTCGATTCAGGGCACGAGCTACCATGTTGACTTTGTCGTTTTGCCCATGGAGACCTCCACAGGGGAGCACTCTCCAATCATATTGGGACGACCATTGATTACGGATCAGGAGAGATTCGTTTCCGTCCTGCTGACGAGAGGGAAGCATTGATCACCGCACCCAATGCCGACCAGAGACCTGCACCTGATGCGCCCTCACCCATCTTGGCTGACCTCGAGGACCATGACCTTGATGATACTATCAGAGACTTTTGCTGCTTATTGGATTCCACTGAGACCCGAGAATTCCTCCCAGTTGAGGAAGACTCGAAAAGCATGGACCTCGGAGTTCCTTCTTCTGGGACTTGGCGTTTTGTTGATGACATCCGCGGAATTTACACGATAGACACCGTTGAGCGGAGGGCAGATGTAGAGACTAGACATGACGGACATATTTCGACTTCTTTCACCGATGGGTCCGTTCATGTCCACATAGATATTGATGAGCCAAAGGCCGAATTTGATTTAGTTGCTTTTCTTCGGAAATTTGGGCCTTTTGATGAGAAAGTTAATCCAGTTGAAATTATAGAGGACGAACAGAGTTCGACTACTTTCACCAATGAGTTCGTTCCTTTTGGTTTTAACCTAGATGAAACCTCACAGGACGACAATGAGTACACTACTTCTGATGATGATGAGCTTGTCCCATTTCACTTTGATATCAGCGAGACTCCCAAGGCCGGACCTAGCCGCACTTCTTTCACGGATCCGTCTGTGCCTTCACACCCTAGGGCCACTGAGGACCATCACCCCGTCGACCCTGATCGGCTTCCGTCCACTGTGGACCCCGATGTCAACCTGAACCACACTAGATCTATTCCTCTGCGGTCCCGCAAGAAGGTTCGCTTTCTACCTTCTTGATCATGTGTACATTCATCTCTGTTGTATAACCTCTTATGTTCATCTTCGTCCTTCTCCCGTTTTGCTCGTCCGCCCATTCCTCGTGTTTGCCTTGCTTAGGACGTACTTTGTCCTAAGTATAGGGGGTGGACGAGCCGAGTGTTCGTTCTTCATTCCGTTTCATCACTCCTGTAGTTGCCTATACTTAGGGCTTCTTTTACCCTAAGTATAGGGGGAGTGGTGTGTGCATTCTCACGATATCTTCTTCCACTCTGATCTCTTTTCTTCTTTTCCTTTTGTGTCTTCTGTATCTACCGAAAAAAGTGTCGCCCCTTTTTGTCAGTCTTCTATACTTAGGAAGAACTTTGTCCTAAGTATAGGGGGGTGTGCACCCTGAGTTTTCTTTATTCTTTGATCCTCTCCATTGTCTCCTCTTCTTGTCTATACTTAGGGATATCTTACCCTAAGTATAGGGGGAGACAATCTGAGTACGATCTGTTCATTCCCACCCTTGACCCTCCCTGCTTTGTGTACAGTCTGCTATACTTAGGATTATTTGATCCTAAGTATAGGGGGAACGGTCAACTTCTCATTGATTCATTCATTAGATTTTCCTATACTCAGTACGAGTTATGTCTTCTCTTTTCTCTCTGATCTATGAGGACATAGCTCAAGCTAAGTATAGGGGGTCGTATATACTACGTATATACTTTAGTCATAACTCGTACTTTCGGATTTTCTTAATAATATGGGTAATAATTCTTTAAAATTTATTAAAAAACTTTAATAAAAAGGTGTTTTGTTCCTCAAATTCTTTTTGTATATACTGATTAATAAATCAGGTGAAAATATTTTTGCAAAATGTTCGAAAATAGTTTGAAAATCCTTGTGAACATCTATTGAAAACTATTTTGAAAATATTTTGTTACATGTTTTCAACCTGTGTAAAAATGTGTGGTTTGTAAAATTTCTTTTCTTTGTGTGAAATAAAATGTTTGAAAATTGATTTGCAAATGATTTGAAAAAGGGTTGCAAAAATATTTTGAAAAACCTATATATACTGCTTTGAAAGCCTTTGCAAAATGATTTTCAAATATGTGTACATGTTTGCAAAAATGTTTGTAAAAACTATTTTGGACTATAGTTTTCAAAAATTGTGTGAAAAGCTTGTGTCAAATAAGTTTGAGGAATACTTACATCACACCAAAATCCACTATAAATATATGGATAAAATTTACCACTTACCCTGTAAATTCTTAAACTCTACTTCTGGTATATATAAGAAGCACTCCCGTGCACATATTTTCAACCTAGTTTTCAGCCAAAATCTTTTTGTTTTGAAAAATCCCAAAAACATTTGCAAAAATTAAAATCCAAAAACATTTGAAAAATCTTTTTGAAAAAGACAAAAAATGCATATGCATACGCATTATCATCTTTTCAAAAATCCATAAAAAGTTCAAAATCTTGAAAATTGCATCACAAAAATATTTTCTGCATCGCATTGCCTAGCATGAGCATTTTTCGGATTAAGTCTGATAGTTGAACAAGTCTAAGTAAAATCTGGAGATCGGAGCTTGATTGGGCCTTAAAATCTACCTTATATCAGGAACCTTATAGGAACTGGGTTTGAGGTACTTCAGGTCTAGTTGACTTAATTCTTTGAGGATCACGAGACTTGGTTCAATGGATTCTTGACTGCCTAAGTAGAGTATTTCGGAGCACACGCACGACCCTTGTTGATAATGACCTAACTTGGACACCTGCACCTTTCACATGGCTCAACTCAGTTGGAGTGGTGAGGGGATTGGAATTGCCGGTATGAGACGCACACAAGTGGAAACATTTGTCCTCCTCTAGGGAGGGAAGTGCACCCCAACCCGTCCAGTGATTAGGAAGTCTAAAGACAGGAGGCTGTGGGTTGCGATAAAGTTTCAAAAGATGGATAGTCTACTGGCTCAAGAGGAAAAACTCCCTATGTAAATGCTGCTGTATATAGTATTCAAAAAAAAAGTTCAGGCATGTACAAAAATAAAAAGCCTGCAAAGCATGTGAATTGTTGTATAGAAAATAAGCAAGCTTGAGTTCCAAAGTCAAATATGTAAGCCTGCAGCTGGATGACTTGACTACACTGGTCTTGCATCCCAGGATAGGTAGCTACACTGGCTACCGTCCATTCTTCTCTTCACCCCCTCCTCTTGAGCTGGTTGCCACTTGAACTTAGAAGGAAATACCCCGCTCCTCGAGGATGGAGTCATTGGATTGGGGAATCATTGGGTTGTCGTAATGGAGAAGTCAGTTTCTTTGCCATTCTAGTTGGGGAGAGCCACCATCACTTACACTGTACGAGTCAGATTCATAGTCGTAAGGGTTTGCGTATGAATTAAGATATTTCTGACCTGGCTATTGAGGAGACTTGAGCAGAGTTTTGGGATTCTCAAGGACTGTTGGATTTATTCCAAAGGTCCGACTTAAGCTCCAAACTTTGATTTTGTGAAGACGAGTTTGATAATTACACTTAATCCACTTTCTTCTTTTTCTTTTCTTTGTTTTTCTTTCGGCACTTATTGCATAAGTGTTTGCTAGGGACTAGCAAAGGCAAGTATAGGGGGATGATGAATCTACGTTTCATCATCTTTATTATATCATTTTAGCCTTAAAAACCCCAGTAAATGCATGTAAATAGAGATAATTCATGCATTTTAGCATTCATGTATATGTGTGTAAATATTGTATAAAATGCGGTTTTTAAAGCCAAAATTATAGAATAAAGAAAAGAAAAAGAATAAACTATTGTAAATATTTTATGACCCGAAACCTTGAGACCTAGGCATCTTGATGACTAGGTCGACAAGGAATAAAGTAGGGGGAGATAAGGTAAAAATACAGTATAAATACCTATACTTTCTATTCATTCTTTATTCATTTTGGGACCTATTTTTGGTTCCACTTTGTATACATCAAATAAAGAAACTTTGTACCTGAAAGTTGTAGATAATTAAATAAAGAAAAATACAAAATTGATTTCACTGAAAAATAATACTCAGATAAAAAGTTATGGTCTGAATAAAAATCCAGAATCCCAACTTCCCAGACCCGTATCTCACAAATGAAAACTCCAAATGCATCAAACTCACCTTTAATTGTATATAGAATAAAATAATCTATTTAATGGTGGTGGTTTCGCATTTGGCGGAGCTACGGTTTGAAAGTTGAGTTTTGGACCCTCATTGTACAACTGTACAGATTAAAATATTCAATTTATTATTTATTCATTATTTTTATATTTTTATATTTTTATAATCTTGTAAATATTACTTATAATATACTTGTGTATTAAAATAGAATAAAAGCCTAAATAAATCACAAAATAAAAATAGGTACATGAAAGACCTAGATACAATACCTATATACATACCTATACCATACATACTTATATTTTATTAAATATACAAAACACATCAATAAAATAAAATAAAAATATAATTATGTGTATAAAAGTATTTTATAATTATATAAATTAATTATCAAAAATAAATAAATTAAAATCACAAAATAAAAATAAAAGAATACAATATATAGAAGACTATACCTATAAAGGGTAAAATAGGCAACGTGTATAAATATACCTCTAAAAAATAAATAAAAATTACCATAAAATAATTTATAAAATAATAAATATTTTTCATTAAGTAACCTAAATCTAAATAATTCATTTATTATTTTAAAACTAATTTATAAAACATTTTTGGGGCTTTTTCCTGGTTGGTCCACGTGGACCAACCAGGTTGTCTGGGATGTTGATCGGCCGGTCAACTCCCTGACCATAGCCCGGTGCCCTTGTCAAAATGCCCGAGACCCAATCTTCTCGATTTTTTCGCCGCTTGTGCGTTGCTCGAGGGAGGACGCTTCCTTCATGAAACTTGTACCTGGCACATCCCTAATCCCCGCTGACCTACCAGATCTACCCAGATCTTCGTGGCGCACCCGTGATCGCGCCTCGAAGAACGCCACTTGGCCATGTTTCAAAAACCGACCCCATTCTTCCATTTCACTTTGAACCCTCTTTTGACCCTTGTCTTGGTTCAACCTCGCCACGCTCAGGACTGGAGGCGTGACATGCCTCCTCTAGCGAGCAGGAGGAGCCCAGGCGAGGGTCGAGGGACGGCTCCAACCCCTATCTCCGGCCGCCGCCATTGAGGTGTACACTCATGGTTTTCGGCCATTTGAGTACGTTTTTCCATGTTTTTCTTTGTAGCTTGGTTAGACACCAGTAGTAGTTTTTTATTTGTGTGCTTCTTAGGTTTTATAATCACATCATCCCCTCGATTCTGCCGTCAAACACCTTGCCGGAGCTCTTGAGCTCCGGCCACCACTTCCACCCTTGCCATCATCATCATTCCACCTTCATTGCACACCTGCAACCCCTGGAATCTCTTTCTGTTGTTTCTATACTTTTCTTGCAGATCCTAGGGGTCAAGCGACTCATCTGGAGTCGGATTTTGGTTAAGGAGCGGTTACCTGGAGCGGCCCTGTCCTTCCACGTCCCGACGGCCTGACGGCGTTTCCCACGCCATTCTGAGGTTGCTGCTCACCAGAGGGTCAACCCAGGAACCTCCCAGGTCGTTTTGGAGCGTCACGGACCGCAGGAGAAGCACTGACTGGCCGGGGAAACTTCGCAGCGGCGTAGTTCTTCCATTTCTTCCTCACGCCTCTCCTGCCGTTGGATGAAGGCCTGTTCTTCCCGCATAGCAGCCGCCGTCGAATTGTTTGCGTTCCAGCCGTCCGATCACCCAGGCATCTTCTAATCTGAGCCGTGCAAACGAAGGGGTATCATCACCCCTCGCTGCGACACGTGGCTTTAGTTAAACCCAATCCGTCGTCCATCAAGAGCAGCTGGGTATTTTGCGAACTATCCCCTGTCCCTTTTTGTAATATTTAAGTAGCATCTAAACTGTCCGTAGCCCCTTTAGAAACTTTGGTGATTTTGCATCCTCACCCCTCTTATTATTGCATATTGCGGATTCGCCCCTGCCAGGCCGCGTGCTTTACGCACGTGACGTGACATTTTTGCGCGAACCCCCCTTGAGGATTGGGTTATTGTATTTTAGCCTATTAACTTTTGTATGCAGGTATAAAATTCTGGGTATTTTGCGATATAGACCTTGCCCTTTTTGGATAATTGCATATGTGCCCTTGCCAGGTGCGTGTGCGACGCACGTGGGCCTGACGCTTTTGCATGGGCACCCTTGCGGTTCTTGGTATTTACTATTAGTCCAGCAAGTATTTTCTGTAGTTATAATCTTTTTGAAATATTTGCGCAGAGGCCCCTGCATCTCTTGATAATTACAAAAAACGCCCTCGCAAGTGTGCATTTTCCTTATGTTGCTAACAATTTTTGCATGCGTGTATTAAACCCTAAAAAAATCCCCAAAAATCACAGTAGTGTTCTGTTGCATAGTAGTTTAACAACCTATTTTTATTTTTCATATTTCTTGCATTTTATTATTTATTAAAAACCAAAAATAGCCATTTTGTGCACTGTCTATCTTATAAAATCCGTAAAAAATATAAAAACACTCCAGAAAAATCCCCAAAAAATATATTTTGTCTACTTTATTTTGTTTTAACTCCCAGCTAAAAATCATTAAAAATTACAAAAGAAAACTCATAAAAATCACAAAACTCCAAAAACCTCTATAAAAATATTAAAAATTCTACAAAAATCCTAAAAATATAATCTTGGTGTCTAAATTTTCCTTATTTCATTATATTTAAGTGAAAATTAATTTGGAGAATTGTTGCTACTAATTTCCATTTTATTTCTCTATTTTAAGTTTCAGCCTTGCATTTTATTCACTGTTTTCTTTATTTTGCTATGTAAAAATACCAAAAATGTTCTGAAAATTCCCTAAAAATCATAAAAATAGTATAAAATTAAAAAAAGACCAAAAATATTTTATTTGCTAATTTTTGAACATTTTTATCTATTTTTATAAATATCTCTTTCTCCCTTTTATTACATAGTTCATATATTCCAATATTGAAAAAAAATAAAAAATATAAAATATAAAAAGAAAATATAAAATTAGAAAATTAAAAATTAAAATACAAAAAAAATATAAAATCAAAAATTAAATAAAAAATATATAAAAATTAAAACCCACAAAAATAGCATTAATAGACATTTGATCACCTTCACACACATTTTGATGCCTTAGTACCCCGTTCTAGCCTTTCTGCTCCCTGTGTTTGACCTCTACACATACTTGCACTATACACATCTTGTTGTAGAGTTATAATAAATTTTAACTCCACACACTTTCACTGCTTTACTTGATTGTCGTGGGTTAATTGTTGTTTTAATCGGGATTTCGAGCGGTCACCGCATCGACTGTTGACTCGCCTTGTGAGTCAATACGACCGCTTGATTTTCTTGGTTCAACAGCAGGATGATTCGACGGGAGAGGGGCCACTAAGTAATATATTTTCGAGGTTTTTTGCTTTAGCAGCGACGAAGGAGTGCTCTCTGATGCAAGTAGGGACATCAGGGTCTTGGGATCCACAGTTCGTGTCGGCTCTCTCGAGTCAGCGATCAGAGGAGCTATCAAGGATGCAGTTGGAACTGCTGAGGCCTGCTTGCATCACTTATGGTAGGGACAATTTTGAATGGGTGGATGGTAGGTTCTCAACGAAGAAGGCATACAAGAAATTCAAGGGGACCACCGAGGCCCTAGATGCAGACCTCTGCTTGGATATGGAGATTATTTGGGCTTGCAAGATTCCATGCAGGGTTAAAGTCTTCCTTTGGTGTATGAGAAGGGGAAGACTGTGCGATAAAGCAAGGAGAGGAAGACTTTTGGGCATTCCGGACACGAGGTGTGACAGATGTGGAGAGCAGGTTGAAGACGCAGATCATTTGTTTTCCAGGTACCCGATGTCTGACCACGTATGGAAGGAGGTTGGATCACCGTGGGCGTCACCAGGAGGTACTATGGAATTCTGGAGATTAGTGAGGTCCGTGGGAGGGAATTCAACAGATGATTGTGCTTTCCCTTTTGCAGTGTTATGGGCCATTTGGGTTGGGAGGAATGATCTTATTTTTAAAAACCAAAGATTCAACCCTGAGAATGTACTCGCCCACTGTAACTCTCTTTATCGGTTCTGGGCCACCAGATAATGTACACTTTATTATGTTCTAATATATTCTTAATGAGGTGAATCCCATCTCGGAAGGTCACCCTCGTCTTATTTTTTTTTTAAGATATGCAAGCCTTAAAGAGTAGTCTCAACCCGGTGTCTAATATCGTTCATGACATTATATTTTTTAACGAGCACTTCCTGGGAAATCAAATCCCCACAATGAAAGAGGGGATCGGAGCATTGTTTCACTGGAGCTTTTTTTACTCTAGCCCTATATTCATTACCCCATTTTGCTTTTTCTGTATCTAATCATGCCTAACTTCTGCTGTTGCTTGATTATTTCTGGGCGGGAGGCCCAACTTAACTCTTGTTCACCCGTACACCTGTTGTCAATGCTCCCATGCAAAGATATAAACCCCTCATGGCGAAGCAGTTAGAAGGGAAGGGATGCCTTGGCGAATCATAAGCGGGAGACAAATATTATATTTTGCATTATTGTCATTAAGCACAATCTTTCTTTTCGATGGTTTGTTTTTAAAAACTAATATCCCTCGTTGCGGTCATAACTAGGCCAATTTTGTTGTAACTAAATTCTAGCAGTATTGGTGCGCGTATTTTTTGTTAAATTAGCTGAATGATCGTGATTTTTCTTTAAAAAAGATAATTATACTTGCGACTCGGAAACCAAAAGAACTGGCAGAGTAATGAACATTAATCATCTTTGATTCACTCACAAATTCAAAAGAAAAGATAAAGAAAACAGACCAACTCAACACAAGATATCGACACTGATCAAATGCGGTCCACCTAAGAATGGCAGCCCACACTCCCACGCACGCCCTCTTGGACACTTGGAAGTGGGAGACCACTCCTTGCTCTCCGTGCGGTGGAACACATCAGCAGTAGTTCTTCATCCGATGCCGCCATGCCCCATCCTATCCCCCTCTCGACCAACCAACCACCACCCTCAATCTCCGGTTCATCACAGCATATACTCCGCACTCTCGACCAACCAACAACCACCCTCAATCTGCGGTCTAACACAATGCTCGTCAGATCTCCCATATGCTTCTGTGCAAACAATACATGGACATGCCCCCAAGTTGGATGTACCGGTTGGTCTGCCTGATCAGGTGGAACCACATTCGCCAAAGAACATGACTTAAGCAGCCCATCACTGGGGGGCATGTTATCATAATAATCAGTATCATCGAGTGGGGATCGAGAGAGCTGATCGGTGTCCTCGATCACATGCTGTGCCCATACAATGTGACAGTAGTTTTCTACCACTGCAGTACTGGTTGCATGACAGGATCAATGAATATCTCGTGCTGTGTTCATATCTTCCGGGGGAGCAAATGATATATTTTTAAGGTCTGATTAATGTTCCCCCGTCTTGTATATGTTTGGGACAACGGTTCTCAATATATGCACTGCCGTATCCATGTGTTGAAATAAATAGAACTATCGTTATCAGATAGTGAGATTATAAAATATTCAGAACCAAATTCCAGTGCTGCTTCAACATGCCTAGTACCAACCGTGCTACCGGCTCATATCTCAATTTGGTTTGTAAAAGCACATATCTAGACTCAACATCTTGCTTAAATTAATCGCGGAGGTGATTATTGTTGCCTATTTTCTTCCTTTTTTAAATAAGCTTTCCGTCAAAATTCTGAAAGTAGATATTTAAAAATTCAGAAGAAGATTGTATTAAGCACAAGATCACTTTAACATTAACGCTGTATAGCACACCATGGTTTGCTTACTGCATGTCCAGATCGACTTAAATAATCAAAACAATATAGACCTGCACGTATTCTTATTCACAGCTCGATACAGTTGTACACACTAAACACCGTGATCAGATTCTTCTGAATACCCACGTGCATGGCCCATGCATCTTGGCAGACTTCGCGTAGTAGTGCAGATTACTCACACGGGTACGACATGCTAAGATTAAAGTATGCATCTCATAGTCTTATTAAGACAGATTCTAAGTAAGAGCGAACAGATGGTTAAAAAATAGCACTTTCGATGCATGGATGAGGAAGTAAGTGGCATGTGATATCTGTTCTTCCTCATGCTGTGGCAGTGATCTCCTCATCTGTATAAGGATCAATCTGTTGTTAATTAGAGGATGCCTATCACCTGCCGTGCATAAATGGATCTTATAGTGCTTTTTTCATCATTTGAGTATTGCAGATCTACAGACTTGTCTTGTGCCGACCAGGCATAACAGAAATTGTACAAATACACATTTTTACTTATTTATAAATAATAACCAGTGCTACCACATATTGTTCCCTGTGTTAGATACCCAGTCTACTTGTCCACTATACACATTTTGTTTTGGGTTATAAAAAATTTGATCTACATCATTCGCTTATATTATTTATTTTTATCATGTGTTGATTGTTGAATTTACCAGGTGATCTTTGAGAGTGGTCACTTCGATGAATGCTTGTCCACCTTATGTGATATGTACGACCCTCCACTCGAGATAATCTTTGATAATTCACTATTGTCCACGAAGAATAGGGAAGAACCACGTCTCCCCTGAGCTTCAATCCCCTGGTTCTTCCTCCTCCAAGCACCTTTCTAGACGCTCAGGTGCTCCAAACGTGCCTGGAGGGATGTCTGCATCCTCAAGTATCCTAAAAAAGCCTCAGGACCCAGCGATGGGGTCCTGGTAAGTCGCGAAGCGTAGGGGACCTAGAAGTCCTACCCTGGAGCCAAAATCCCTCAGATGGTGTATTCCAATTGTTGTACCTGCACATGAGGTCCTAACGATGCAAGTTGGACCTTTATTGTTGGAGATCAAAGTGGAATGAAGGGGTGGCAAAGTCGAATGATGCGAGGCAGAGGTGGACTTTGATCTCCAGATTTAGTGCATATCTGGATTGCTGGGGAGGGGTGATAGATGGAAAAATTGAAGGACAAGGTGATGGGGCATCTGATCGGGGTTAGAACAGGGTTGAACGACGGTGCATAATGGCCGGAGCTCTAAGCTCTAGCACACTGTAATCAAACTAAAACTAAACTTAAATAAGAAATAAACACATTAAATAAATGTAGAATTGAAAGACATAATCAAAAGTTACCTAGATAATGAAGTAAGGAGCGTCGATCCGGTCTAGGACACCGAGTAGAGGAACCACATAACGGAGGATACCAGTGATGGTGGAACCTCCTTCAAACCACGATCCTCCTCACTACGAACCATGGCTCGCCAATTTTGTCACTAACAGTGTTACCAGAGATGTGATCCGAGGGGAAAATATCGAGTAGAAAGGGAACAAGGGCAAAAATACAAAGAAGGTGGAGTTTTAAGGATAGGTGAAGGCTCGAGTTTGATAATCGATTGCGTTCGATGCTGAGGAGGTAGATGAGAAGCGATGGGTTAGTGCCTATCTAGGATGTACAACCTATGGATGGGTGAAGGGATTGAGAGTGAGAGAGACATGGTGGAAGCGTGAAAAAGAGGAGAAGATGGGTGGTTCAAGGGGTCTGATAAGGGTCAGAAGGGAGGCTGTATAATTGACTGGAGGTCATGTTTGAAGAACCCTGGTTGGTCCACGTGGACCAACCAGGAAAAAGAGAGTAAAAAATGTTTACAAATTCGATAAAATAGTAAACTAATTAGTTCATTTTAGGTTAAAATAAAAAAATGTTTATAATTTTATGTAGTATTTTTTACATATATTTATTTATTTTTTGAGGTTATTTATTATAAGTTAGTATTTACAAGTATAAATATAGGTAAAAATACATGTATTTTGGTATTTTTATTTTGTATTATTTATTTTATTATATATAAGCATTTTATATATTTAAAATTTATTTAATTACAAATTTATATTTTTTTGATTTTTTTGAAATAATTTGTACACTTAAATAAAGGGGTATATTTATTATATAGGTATATGCATGTAAACTTCATTTATACATTTTAGTATACTAATTTATTTTATTATATTTTTCTGTGACATCTAGATCCGAATAATCTAGATCTGACCTGATAAAGGGTCTACATGATCAAATATTATTCAATTAATATTGAATAAACCCAGATAGATCGATTGATCGCAGATCGAAATTCGTCCGATCGCAATCGGTCAAACATCGATCACATTTTAAAGTGTGCCTTCAGAAAAGCTGCAACGCAATTGGAAAGCAGAAAAATAATCCAAGACCATCACAAAATTCAAATCAACAAAATAAGATCAACAAAGACCATTCGTTGATCGAAGGTCTTTTGAAAATTTAAAACTGTAATGTTTAATTGCAAACCGAGATCATATCTTGACAATGTCCGATGTCATATTAGATCAGAAATATAAGGATATTATACTCATTTTAATCGTCATCCAATACTGTCAAAACGAGCTATGTACATCTGAATCGGAGATTCGAGGTGAAAATTTGGATGACTTTGGTATTCTAAGAGAAAGAGAAAATAAAACAAAATAATAATGATAGTAAAATTAATTATTTCTCAAATAACACAAGCAACCCACATTTGGCATTATATTTCTTCCATACAAGGCCCCATAATCTCTCTCCACTTATAAAGCAAGTAAAAACATCTTTCCCATTATAAATATAGCAAAGATTCCATTTTCTTTCTCTTATGCTTCCTCTCTTTTATCTCAAAATCCTCCAGCTGAGAATCTCTCCCCCATTCTTTTCTTCTCCCACTGTACGACAGCTACTGAGGATGCTACTGCAACCATTGCTACTCTTGGACAAGAAGCTGGAGAAGATACAACACTCCCATCGAGTAGCAGGGGTTGTTGTTGCCAAAGCCAACAACTGACACGTTGCTGCTGGAGCCTTTTCTCCTGAAACCTACAAGCTACAACTGAGCATAGTAGTTGGAGATGCTCTATAATAAGCTCTCTTACAACCAAAGGAGATGTTGCACCTTTCTTTGGAGCCACTGCATGTTGAGGTTTTTCTCCAAACTTGGAGAAAATTAAGGAACAATTACATCCCCATTGCTGCCATTATTGAGATTTCCCATTTTGCTTCTTGCCTTTCTTTTTTTTATTTACCATATTTATCGCTCTTTTTGTGAATTTGAACAGTAAATTGAGTTCTGCATTATTGTATTGCATGTTTATGCCTTCTCTGTATTGCTTGATTTCTTGAATAAAGAAATCTATGGGTTCTTGTTTGCACCATGATGTCTATATGACAAATATTCGAATACAAGTAGGATAATGAGGCTTGGCACTAAAATTTTAGAGGCATGTCTGAACTCAGTAGTTTTAGTAGATATTTTACGTATTATGTAACTTTAATAAAACTTTGTAACTGATAACGTGCAATGCTATTGTTTGTGTATAACCTTATGGGATGTAGGACAACTTGTGTAGTTTTTATAACTTAATAATATTGGGATATATGTTGTTTCAGTAGTAGGCTAGGGTCACATTATGTTTTCAAAGAAGACCTTACATTCGAAATTCCCACAATGAAATAGTTGGGAAAAATCTCATTCCCCAATACTATTGGCATATAGTCTAGATTGCCATTAGTTTTGTCCAGCAAATTTGCAGTTATTCTCTTAACGTATTCAAAGTTTTATGAATATCTTTATTTACCCTTTAGACACTTAGAGAGTACCTATGCAAGTTTAACACAGTTGAGTGTACTGTGTATTATTCAAGTGTCTTTCCAAACCAAATTTGGATGGCACATCTCCATCTAATTGCATTGTGTTTGATGTTGTTCATTAATGACACAATCTCCATTAAGTAGTTTGACATGTTATACTCGCCTCAATTTAACTATGTTATACTTGACTATGAGCATTATGCCAATCATTAAGAGGTATTTGTAATGGATTTTTTAGTCTGTTTCTTTTTGACCAAGGGTTTACCCATTGTTATTCACACATCATTTTGTTGGACATGTGAACCCACAACGAGCCATTATGCAATAAATGATATTGCAAATATCATTCCTAATCTGAAATGAAGAATAACTAATTTGCAAAATAGGTTCCTTAGTATAATTAGGGTTATGTACCATGACCATCTTAATGATCATACAACCGTTGATACAATTGTTAAATCATAGAGGTTGGTGCTTGGATGAATATCTAAAGAGTTAGATTGTGGACTCATCAAGCACCTCAAATGATTATTAAGAGAGGATCTCCAGCCTGAGAAGGAGATGGCAATCCTTTCTCTAAAGGCTGATATCTAACCGACCTCTTGATGCAGGTCCTCGACATAAGAATAGAGATTGAAAGGTGTTAGATAAGTTAGGTCAAAGAGTTGACTTAATGAGATTGAGATAACCAAAGACCTATGTCGTATGCTATCGTGATATAGGCACACATTCTCTGTCCAGAGACAGATGTGTTACTATATGTCTGAGTATGTACACTTGGCAGACCAATAGGTTGATGACCTAATCATGGTATAGACACCGATGCCTTGGTGTGCATATAAGCGCATATGAGTAATATGATCTCTCTAAGGATCATACATGTTTATTTACTGAACCAGTTGACATGAGCTCAGTCATGAAATATTGGGAAGGATCAAATTCTGTACACGATCATCACACTTTGGAAGCTTGACTGAATTTGTAGGTTTGATATATGTTTTTAGAAAGTATATGATCAACACCTGGGTATGATATATGCCTTTGGAAAGTATATCATCTTTACCAACTCCCAATAGTCAAATGAGAAACTTAATGATAAAAACCTGAAGGAGATAATCTAAAAGAGATCTAAAACTTCGGGTTTACTCTGGGTCTTCCAGTATGCAGGATGCGCATGTATCAGGAATACCTGAGGGTGATGTGATCATAAACTATTGTATAAGCATGACACTTCCATTCCGAGGGAGTGATGAAACGTGTCTGGATTTAGTGATTTCTCTCACACAAAAGAGATTTGATCTTAGTCCAAATGCTGGACATTGATCTGAATGTGATTCAGATACAAGTAGAAGATTAGATCTACGGCTTTGATTTAATCAAACATCTACGGGAGATCCCTGATATCTGGATTTGAGATGTGATCTCAATATCCAAGTCACTATACGTGGAATGTACAATTGCCCTGTCCTTATTTCTATGTATCTGCGAAGAAAGCGCACTCTTCTTGAAAGGATTCAAGAATACTTTCATTGTTGATAATGTATCCGAGCATTGAAAAATGGATAATTAAATTTGATTTAATTATCATAAATAATATGAATTTGATTCATATTATTTGGACATATATGGAGAGTTATCTAAGATAATAAATGTGATTTAATAATCAAAGATGAGAATGTGAATGTGATTCATGTTATTTGGACACATGAGAATAAGAGATCCAAGATGATTAATTATGATTTTATTATCGAAGATATGAATAATGTGGATAGCACTATCCATATTATTTGTATATATATTATAAATGTGATTTATAATATATTAGAGAGAGCTTATTGTAAATAGTATCTTCAAATTAATTGTTTATGTGAATTGGATTTACATCGGAAATTAATTGGAAATACAATATACATTTTTTTAGGTTGTGAATATGATTCATAATTATTTAGTGGCATGATTGCAATATTCATGAAATTATTTGGAATTTTTTTGTGAACTAATTTACAATAAAAGTTGTTGTAAATTTATATGAAGGATTAAAGGAGACAACACCATCCATTTAATGGATGGGGGACGACCACCTTTGACTTTGTCATAAGGGAGGGCATCTCCCCCCTTTTAGGAGGGTGAGTGGCTTCCCTCAATATCCTTCTCTGTTAATTATTTAGTTCACCATAAATTATGTTGATTATTCAATATATTAAATTTAAACTAAATTATTTTTTGTTATGTTTTTTACAACAAAATTATGGACATTGAATAGAAACACAAATCAATCTCAACCATTGATTTTGTGTTTCCCATGGATTGTGATCCATGGACTCCCAAAATACAATATAATAAGAGGCAACCATAGCTCTTCTTTTTCACACCTAAAATATGCTCTCTCTCCCTCTCTCTTTACACATCAAGACTCTCTATCTCTATCATTGTGGTCGTCCACCATGGAGCATTAGAGAGAGTCACCATCGTCGTAATATCGATTTTATGTTGCCGGATCATTTAATCGTGGATCTCCATCTCCTTTGGTTCGCCTCGTTTGTAAAGAAGACATTGGATCTCATGTGATAAGATCAAGAGATTCACCACTTGGATCATCAACATGGTTGCGAGGAACACTCGTTTCATCAGCGCGTCGCAAACGTCTCCTCCGTCGGATCGAACTTGAGACATGAGGTCTCTTTGTTTAGAGACATGATCACAACAATGCTTCAAGAGGTAAACCTAATAATTGTTTGTGGTTTAGATGAAACGATCTGAGTAGTGTTCTTGGATCATGTGGTTTAATCGTTCGATTTTTTTTAAATTCCGCTGCCTCGAGTGACTAGTGAGCCTAGTCGCTCCTAATTGCATATGATGTGATCCTCACGCTTCCGTGATGTACTTAAGGATCTTCCCAAATCCTTCAAGTGGTAGTAGAGCCATATGTCGGAGTTTTTGGATACGATCTATAAACCTAGGAAGACAATGGAACTTAGCATTTGTGAAATTTTATCGCATCTTGTTCACACAGAATAATCAAAGATGTTTTGTGCGATTTTTCTCCCTGTTTAAAATTTTTAAACAAGAATTATCACTTGGATAGTGTTCCCCATTAAATAAGGAAATCATGAGATTTGAGTTTGTGTGATTGGGAATCTGATTGCTTAAGTTATGATCATTTTATTGAACATGTATCCACTATTTCGGGGATGACAAATCTCGATGTAATTAAAGAGTTAGTTACGGTTTTAAACGCTTAGAAATGCATAAAACTCATTGAGTTCTATTGTAATCAAATTATCAAGCTATATAAACTTATTTTGCTTAATTTGGATTTAAATTGATTGAGATATGCTAATTTTTGTAAGTAGGGGTCACTGTTGAAAATTACTTTCCCAATTAAGAATCTTGTGATTTTCATTCAATTATATTAGTGGAAATAAATGATTAATTTCTTGAAATAATTATTAATGAATATTTATGAAATATTTAAAGATGATAATTATTTCCTTGAATGACATTGACAATAACGAACTTTATTAAATATGATCTAGACCACAATTGGTTACATGAACCTTCCAACAAAAAAAATGGTTACTTGAATAGGATTGAGGATACGTTTAGCAAATATCCTTATAATATTAGTAAAAATGGTATCGAATATTATTATATGGTATATATTAGGTTGAAAAACCGATTATCATCTCAAGTACAAAGTGATCAATTGCATTATCCTAACCTGAGCCGGATATGGTGTTTCGTTGGGGAGCATTGGGGTAGTAGGTTGCTCCGTAAGTAGTTTGTCCTACTCCCATCGGTACTGACCATGGCAACGGGTATTGAAGGGATAATGTTTGAAGGGTCATGATGTATTTTTCTAATTATTAAAATTCTAATAATACGTATTTTTGAGATAATACCATCCTTCTAGTAACAATAAAGTTTGTTTGTTGATTGAATTAGAATGATAATTGATTTAATATGATTAAATGAATTACGTTCAATTAAAACACTCTATTTTGAAGAAATGTGTATTTCCTTCGGAAGAATTAAATATGTGAATATTATTCATGATAATCAATTAAAATTTGAACATGATATGAAGGATCACACAAGTGACATCCATGGTCTTCCATCAAGGCAAAGGGTCCCGTCGCTAGGGATTGTATGTAGGAGATGCCTGTCCGAAGTGACAGCTCATGCATACAAGCATATCTGGATCAGGATCCTTGCTTCTCGAAAGAGTAAGGCCGTATGCGTAGTGACCCCAATATCGAATCCTCATATTATTGGGGCGATATTGGATTGCGCATAGCGAGTTCTATTCCCGATGATGGTTGGTTCACTTAACGATGGGTCAACATCACCTTAGGGGTGGTGGGCTCGGGTGTTAAAAACTGAATTGGGAATGCTAGTTGGACTTGCAAGGTGGAATGTGTTCCCGCTTCTTTTTATCTGAGTAGAAAGTTCTCATATTATTGGGATGTAACAGAGATAAGAAAGGAGATCCCAGACCTTGATTGAGATATAATGGTAAGTATATCTTTTACATTAAAAGTTATTAAGAGAATGAACTTTCAATGTTGATAAGGAAAGACAACTTTGATATAAAAAATTCCTAAATCAAAATAAAATATATACATTTATGAAAATTTCTTCTTTCAGATAATCCTCATTAAACCAACTCAAAACTATACTCAATAATAACCAGTAAAATATCATGGATTGGATCCATGATTAAGATATTGCACTTGTAGTTGGACACATAATGTATGTGGTTGCAATGTGCTAATTTTCTCATAATAATGAGGAATGACAATTAAATAAACAATATGACAACAACCTAGGGTTTGTGTGTCTCTATAGTCTTGATATCTCATCGAATGTACTTTAGAAGTGACATGTCGATGATGATCGTAATTATCAAACAATCCTTATAAAATCTAAGAAGATGTTCTGGCATACATATGTGCTCTCAACATTTAATCATGAATGACATGCTTCACTGCATTGTGTAGAATGGTGGTTCGATAAGAGATGATGTACTCAAGATGTTTGAGTACCTACATGAACCGAAGTCTTTTACAGTTTAGATGGATGTAGACATGATGGGTGTCATCGTTTTACTGTCTATACTAAAGTCATTCATGAAGCTTTATAATATTCATATTGTTTGAATTATATGAAGCTTGTATAAATGTTGAAATACTCTTATGTTGAAGTCTTTTAATTCAACATAAGAGATCCTTTGTCTTAAGAAATGGTTGTTTATAGATAAAGGGAGCATGGTGGAAGCATTGGTCTGACCCAAGCAAGACTGAAAGTCAAGGAGTTGATTGTACCTCTATAATTTCCATACGACATCCAAGGAGTTGGATGAATGCCGATACTGCAAAAAGCTGATGTATTGATAGTATGACTATCAAGTCTATCTTGGATCCTTAGAGTAGGAGTCGGATAGTACATCAGAATAATCTATATCTACATATCATCATTGAAATTGACTTACTTATTGGATAAGATTAGAAGTTTAATAATTGTAACTCATTCTTCTAATAACACTTGCAATTGGTTGCATATATATTATAAGACTAGAAATTTGATCTAAAGGTTTAATAGTCATCCATGGATATTGATGCAATGGTTGCAACAATCTCTATTGGATAGATAAACTTCATATTTTCAGTGGGAGAGTCCTTAGTCTTAGATAATGTCTCTATGACCTAGATATTAGAATACACTCATTGCTTGTTTCTGAATGTTGGAAATAAACATGAATTATGGAATAGACCTATCATAAAGAGTTATGATGGATATATTTCAGATAGTAGTCTGACAACTGGAAGACTCTACTAAATTAGGAAAATAATGAATGGTTTATTAACATTTCTAATACTAAAAATTAAACCATAACAAGATAAATAGGAGGATGAAGATCATTTGACAATGATCTAGCATCAAGCTTTGGACATATGTATGTTGATGTGATCAATAGACTAGTAAGAGATAAAGCTTTGGAATGTCTGAAATTTCAAATCTTACATACTTGTGAATATTATATTCAAAGTAGAAATTGTCCAATGAACCTTTCTATGAGATTGATGTAAGATGTCAAGGTATTCAAGATCTCATACATATTGATGTATGTGGATCATTTGTATCATAATAAACATTGATGATATGTGAAACATTCCATGATTATTTGTGATATGAGATTTCTTCCCTTCACCTTAGAAACCTTTGAAATGATAAAAAATTTTATAATTTTGATTTAGAATCAAAGGTTGAAGGAAGATGAAAGAATTTGATCTAATTAAGGTAGAAAGTACCTTATTAGATATATTCAAAGAATACCTTATGGAGAAAGGAATATCATTCTTATCTCACTCCTCTTGATACACCTAAACTCAATAGAGTTATAGGGAGATACAATTGATCATGTGTGACATGATTTGATCAATGATGAATCTTCACATAATTACCTCTTAGTTTCCAGGTATATATGTAGTAGAGACTACAATATATATACTAAAAAGGATTCCATGTAAATCTAAAACATCCTCATAAGCTATGGTTTGGAACCTAACCTAGTGTTGGATACTTGAGGTTTTAGGGTTGCTTGGTTCATAACTTTGTCATGAATGCAAGTAAGCTAGAATCTAGCACCAGAGAGTGCTACTTCATTAGGAATATAAAGGATGGTATTGGATACCTACTTTATGATCGTGAGATTCTTAAAAGATTTCATCTCTAAGGATACGATTCTTAGATGATGACTCTCTTGAGAATCAAGATGAAAATGAAGTGAAGGGACTCATTTAATCTTGAGAAGATAACGAGGCTCCTGAAATCGGAAACTAATAGGAAAATTAAAGATAAAACATTCATACCTCTTCAAATGAGTTTGAGGATGGATTCCATGTGTCAGTTAAGTTTGACAATTGATCTTACTTCATATGGTGAAGCTTCTGAAGATCATGAAATGGAAAGATGGATGTTAGCAGTAAAGTCTAAAGTAGACTTCATATACAAGTGTTGTATATGGACCCTCTAGGATCCACCTATAAGGGTAAAATGTATTAGGTGTAAATGGAACTTCAAGGGAAAGAGGGAACCTGATGAGAAGTTATTGATCTTCAAGGCAGGCTCGTATCCTCAAGATACACACAGATAGAAGACATCGCTTGCGACGAGATTTGCTTTCCAATAACCATGCTTAAACTCATCAGATTATTGCTAACTATAGTTGCACAACTTGACTTTGATATCTACAAGATGGAAGTCAATATTGCATTCCTCTATGAATACCTGTCCGAGGATATTCATATGAAATAGCCCCACGGCTTCATGGTTGAGGAAAGTAGGGTGTGCAAGCTGAAGAACTCCATCTATGGACTCTAATATGCTTCTTGTAGTTGGAACATTAGATTTGATGAAAATTATAAATGTTATGATTTTAGATAGAATCTTAATGAACCATGTGAAGCTTAGTGATAGTGTCATTGTGTTCATCATGCTAAATGTAGATGATATCCTAATCATTCAGAATGATATAAGTTGATAATAAGTGTTTTATAGACTGACTATTCCATACAATGAGATAAGATCTCAAGGATACCTCTTAAGATCTTAAGTTCTGAAAGTGTTCAGAACCAAAAAAAAGAGGGTATTGGAACCGTCAGATTAGTGGTACACCTTGGACATATTCTATTTTCTGGAAAATTCCAAGAAATGCTTATTTCCCTTAAGATATGGTACTGACCTATCTAATAAGGGATAGCACCTCAAAGAGTTGAGGATGTGAATATCAAAGCTATATGCCCTAGTGCATCAGCTTTGGGAAGCTCTGTGTATTTTAGATATGTACAAATGCCATATGTATTCCACGTAGTGAGAGTAGTAAAATTCTACTAATCCGATAATGGAGATAAACCACTTGATTGCAGTAATAACAATATCTTCAAAGATGACACGGCTTTTGAGATAGTGATCTAAAAGTCTTATCTTTAAGAACTTAAGACTTTATAGATAGTGATCTAAAAGGTCTTAACTACAGATACCTTAAGAGATAGATATCTTCAGGAATAATGGTATTCTGATAAGGATAATGGAAATACTGATTATATTAATTGAGCTGTAGTGTCAAGGACACAATAACTAACAATAGTGAGTATTGGTTGCATAAGATGCAACATTCTTATTAGATGCGAGCACTGTTACTAGGAGATATGCAAGTACCGTAAAAGGACATGGCGTAGTCTCTTGGGAACAGAGTGACTCATCAGCTTACCTAGCTATTTTTCTAAATAGCCAATGATTGTCATATGAGTGTGGGTTTAAAGATTAACCCATTAATGGATCTTTGGGTTAGTGGAAGATTGTTGGACATGCGAGCCCACGACGAGCCATTATGCAATAAATGTTATTGCAAATATATTCCCTGATCTGAAATGAAGAACAAGTAATTTGCATAATAGGTCCCTTAGTACAATAAGGGTTATGTAACATGGCCATCTTAATGATTATATAGTAGTTGATTCAATTGTTGAATCATAGATGCTGGTGGTCGGATGAATATCCAAAGAGTTAGATTGAGGACTCATCAAGCACTGTCAAATGATTATTAAGAGTGGATCTCCAGCCTGAGAAGGGGATGACAATCCTGTTTCTTAAGTCTGATATCTAACCGACCTCTAGATGCATGTCCTCTGCATAAGAATAGAGATTCAAAGGTGTTATTTAAGTTAAGTCAAAGAGTTGACTTAACGAGACCGAGATAACGAAAGACCTATGTCATATATTGCCGCTATATCGGCACACATCCTCTGATCAGAGACATATGTGTTACTATATGTCTGATTATGTTCATTTGGCAGACTAATAGGTTGACGACCTAATCAAGGTCGTCAACCAATGCGTGGTGTGCATATACAGGCATATGAGTAATACGATCTCTCAAAGGGATCTTACAGGTTCATTCACCGACATAAGACATGATCTCACTCATGAGATATTGGGAAGGATCAAATTCCATGCACGATCATCTCGTTTTGGAAGCTTGACTGAATTTGTATGTTTGATATATACTTTTGGAAAGTATATGATCAACACCTGGGTATGATATATTCTTTTGGAAAGTATACGATCTATACCAACTCCCAATAGTCAAATGAGAAACGTAATGATAAACCCTAAAGAAGACAATCTAAAAGAGATCTAAAACTTCGGGTTTACTCTAGGTCTTCAATTATGCATGATGTACTTGTATTAGGAATACCTGAGGGTGATGTGATCATAAAGGATTGTATAACCATGACACTTCCATTCCGAGGGAGTGATGAAACATGTATGGATTTTGGTGACTCCTCTCATAGAGAAGTGATCTGATCTTAATCCAAATGTTGGACATTGATTTCAATGTGATTCATATACATTGAGAAGATTAGATCTACAACTTTGACTTAATCAAACATCTACGGGAGGTCCTCGAGATCTGGATTTTAGATATGATCTCAATATCCAAGTCACTATACGTGGAACGTACAATCGCCATGTCCTTATCTCCAAGTATCCGTGGAGAAAGCGCAATGTTCTTGAAAGGGTTCAAGATAATTTCATTGTTGATAATGTATCCGAGCATTGAGAAATGAATAATTAAATATGATTTATTTTTTATGAATAATATGAATTTGATTTATATTATTTTAATATATTAGGAGAATTATCTAAGATAATCAAATGTAATTTAATTATCAAAGATAAGAATAATGTGAATGTGATTCATGTTATTTGGGCACATGAGAAATAGAGATCCAAGATGATTATATATGATTTTATTATCGAAGATATGAATAATGTGGATAGCACTATCCATATTATTTGTATATATATTATAAACGTGATTTATAATATATCATAGAGAGCTTTTTGTAAATAGTATCTTCAAATTAATTGTTGATGTGAATTGGATTCACATTGGAAATTAATGGATAATACAATTTACATTTTATTTTAGGCTGTGAATATGATTCACAATTATTTAGTGGCATGATTGCAATATTCACAAAATTAATTTGGAATTATTTTTGTGAATTAATTTACAACAAAAGTTATTGTAAATTTACATGAAGGATTAAAGGAGCCAACACCATCCATTTAATGGATGGTGGACGGCCATCCTTTGACTTTGTCATAAGGGTGGCCATCCCCCCATAGGAGGGTGGGTGGCTTACCTCATTATCCTTCTATGTTAATCAATTTAGTTTAAAATTATAATATGTTCATTATTAAATATATTTAATTTAAACTAAATCAATTGTTGTTGTATTTTTTACAAAAAATCTTGGCCATTGAAAAGAAACACAAATCAAACCTCAACCATTGATTTTGTGTTTCCATGGATTGTGATCCATGGACTCCCAAAATACTATATAAGAAAGACAATCCTAGCTCTACCTAATACTTCAAGAGGTAAACCTAATACTTATTTGTGGTTTTGATGAAATGATTTGAGTAGTGTTCTTGGATCATGTGGTTTCATCGTTTGAAAATTTTTTAAATTCTGCTGCCTCGAGTGACTAGTGAGACTAGGCGCTCCCGATTGCATACGATGTGATACTCACACTTCCATGATGTACTTAAGGATCTTCCCATATCCTTCAAGTGGTATCAAAGCCATATGTCGGAGGTTTTGGATACGATCCATAAAGTTAGGACGACAATAGAAATTTAGGGTCTGTGAAACTTTATCGCATTTTATTCATGCAGCCCTATTTTGTGCGATTTTTCTCCCTTATTAAAAGTTTTTAAACACAAAAGTACCTTAGATTATGTTACCCAGTAAATAAGTAAATCGTGGGATTTGAGTTTGCATGATTTGGAATCCGATTGCTCAAGTTATGATCATTTTAATGAACATATATCCACTGTTTCAGGGATGACAAATCTTGACGTAACTAAAGAGTTAGTTATGGTTTTAAAATGCCTATAAATGTGTGCAAATCATTGGGTTCTATATAAATCAAATTTGCAAACTATAGAAACTTATTTTGCTTCATTTGGATTTAAATTGATTGATATATGCTAATTTTCATAAGTAGGGGGTCACTGTTGAAAATTACTTTCTCAATCAAGAACCATGTGATTGTCATTCAATTATATTAATAGAAATAAAAGATTAATTTCCTGAAATAAATATTAATTAATATTTGTGAAATGGTTAAAGATGATAATTAATTCCTTGAATGACATTGATAATTCCTTGAATGACATTGACCATAACCAACTTTATTAAATATGATCTAGATCACAATTGGATACATGAAGCTTCCAACAAAAATTGGTTACTTGAAAAGTATTGGGGATTTGTTTAGCAAATCTCCTTATAATATGCTCTCTCCTACTCTCACTGTCTACACGCCAAAACTCTCTATCTCTCTCATTGTGGTCGTCCACCATGGAGAGAGTCGCCATCGTTGTAGCATCGATGTTATGTTGTCACATCATTTGCTCATGGATCTCCGTCTCCTTCGGTGCCCCTTGCTCATGAAGAAGACATCGGATCTCATATGACGAGATCAGGAAATTCACCGTGTGGATCATCAACATGAATTACGAGGATCACGTGTTTCATCAACACGCTCGCAAGCATCTACTTCGTCGGATCAGACTTGAGAAAGGAGGTCTCTTCTTTTAGAGACTCGATTGCAACCACACTTTAAGAGGTAAACCTAATACTTGTTTGTGGTTTAGATGAAACAATCCGAGAAGTGCTCTTGGATCATGTAGCTTCATCGTTTGAAAAATTTTTAAACTCCACTACCTCGAGCGACTAGTACGACTAGTCACTCCCAATCGCATACGATACGATCCTCATGGTTCTATTATGCAGTTAAGGATCTTCCCATATCCTGCACTATCCTTCACTGCATTCCTACATAGGCACCCCAACCCTAGGGCATTCTTCACATCTTACAGTTATAGTGCGAGGTCACACTCAGACTAAGATCACAGACTATCCACTAAGCTTGAGAATTTAGCATAAACAAAGTTTGGATCAGAGACTCATCATTCTTAATACCAAGATCCATCAACATGATTTTTAAGTGATAAAAAGATAATAACCTACATATGGGTCATTAATTAATATATGAAAATGTTATATATGGAAAGTTATTGGGTGATGGTTGATCAGGGGATTTACAAATATAATAGCTTGAAAGCCAAATTTTCATGCAAGTAGCTTGTTAAATTTAAATATCAAAATCTACCTACTTGCTTTCTTTTCAAACCATTGAATTACCTATTTTTTAACATGCTAGATTATATTGAACAATAGCTGACATTTCTCTTCTTCCCTACATGTATGGCATGCAAGATGCCTGTATCACAATAGATTGACAATTGACCCCGAGATTTCTTAAATTATCGTTCAGAATAATGTAGATGCTTTTCCCTCCCTTCTGTTACATTTTAGGAAACATGTACAATTGTTAGTTTCTTCTATCTCATGTATATATATATATATGTATATGTGGAAATTAATGCAATGTAAATTGGTGACAATTATTATTAGTTATGTGATTGTTTACATTAATTGTCGATGTCATTTCGAGATGCAAAAAATTTTCCCTCATTTTCAGTAACCTAATGTGATTAATTATCAATTTAACATTACGAGTGTTGTTTAAACACGCAATCCGTATATGTGGATGCCACAGACTGGTATCAGAGCAGTAATATCCCAATACACACATTCACAATATAAAATTCCAACCACATTAAGTTCTGGGATAACGATAGTCCTCCGACTTGTCGCAAGTCCGAGAGGGAAATACGACATTCAAATTCAATAACCATATATGTCACCAATTTCAATTAATTTTCATATAATATCCTAAGAAGTGAAAAACACAGTTAGAAATGTCAGCGAACATCAACTATTATGACTAATATTATTGTTTCTTGTGCAGAAACATGACAACCCGAGCAGCACAGGAGATGGGAGATTGTTTGGAGCGCATCATGACTGCCCTTACCGACCTCCAGCAGCAGCAAACTGCTATGCGAGGTCAACAGGACCAGATTTTGGCTCAGCAGATGGATCACAGATAGGCGACATAGAGATGACATTCGAAGAGTTTCCTGATTTCACTTACCATCCATTTCAGGATGGAACATGACAGGACCCGCCCAAATCTGTAGAGGTTCAACAGTCTTAGTTTGATGATCAACATGAGGAAATACTGGCACATGGAGCTGAGGATGGAGATTATGGTAGGAAGCAGGACCCTATACTCTTTGTAGATGAGGACACACTTGATCACTCTGCTATTTACAAGCATTAGTTAGTTTTCACATCCTATCAGTGAGCCAATGTGCCCATGATCGAGGGCATCAATACATCAGATGAGATTGAGCAGTGGCTGAAGAGGGTGATGAAGGTACCTCAGATGAATCGCACACCATGAGACTCATGGTTATCTTTTTTGAAGTACTCACTAACAACATTCACTGAGAGATGGTGGGAGGTGATAGTTTTTGAGTTGGGACGTGAGCCCACATGGTACGATTTCGAGATGTGATTCAGATCCCACTTCTTTTTTGGGAAGTGGAAGGAGTCCTAGCTTCGATTATTTGTAGAGCTCAGACATGGGCAGATGACAATTAGACATTACATTATACGTTATACCGAGCTATCATGATAGACACTAGCAAGTACTGCTTTTTCAGATGAGAATCTGGAGAAGTTTATCAGAGGTATGAGGGAAGAAGTTCATGAGAAGTTGGCTGGACTACGTATCACTTCCATATCTGAGGCTACTGATGCACTAGAGAAGTTTGAGGACATCAGAGAGAGGCGCTTTGGGATTTTTTTTATAGTAGCATCTACCCCACAACGATCATTTTGAACTGAATCGACTACAGTTTCAACAAAAGAGGTTAGCCAGGAAATTTTGTCCTTTAGGTTCAACATTTTCAGGCAATGTTCTCTAATCTCCAGTGATGACTTTAAGAGGAGCACTTGTCGGACATGGTACCAATTCAGCTCGACCATTTTGGTTACAAAGTGTAGATAGACCCCTAATAGGATCGATTCATAGTACATACATGACTACCACACATACCCCATATGTACGATCAACTAGTGGGATCATTATCGATATCAGTGCCATCAGGCTTCTGGTGAGCCGACCGTAGCCATAGCCTTCACGACCGTATGCATAACGTACTGGGAGTTTTCGTGGAAGGAACTCCAATATCCAGAGGCCGCCGAGAGAGACACAGAACGTGGTCAGTTCGAGTACTGTACCAACTAGACAGGGTCAGTTACATGCAATCATCGAGGAGCAAGCACGATTAGTAGCTATTGTGGTGAAAGGTATGGTCTCTATTGCGTCGAGGTTATGAGGAATCTCCATTTCATTACCTTTATTCTTTCATTTTGGCCTTTAATCCCTAGCTAAATGCTTGTATATAACATTATTTTGCATAAATTAACATTTATTATTTATTGTTTAAATATTGTATAAAATAATGTTTAAAGCTAAAATAAAAGAATAAAGAAAAGAAAAGAAAAAGAAATAAATACCAAAGGTATTTTATGACAATAAACCCTGAGACCTAAGAATCATGATGACTGGGCTGATAAGGAATAAAGTAGGGGGAGTTTTTTTATGAAAAAGAGGGAGATATCTCAAGTTTGGACTCACCACACAAAGACTTTATATTAAAAAAGGATAAAGAGATACATTACCTTGTGGACCAGAATCGATAAAGGGAAAGATAGTAAACGATTACATTTTCCAAATAGAATCTATGATTTTTTAAAATTAGATCATTTCCTCCTCCCCAGATGGCCTAAAGAGCTGCAAATAGTAGGGCATAGTCGTTTGTCGAGTTTCTCCCCACCGTCCTTACTGACCTCTAGAAATCGACTGATCCATCGTGCAAGACCCACGACACCCCTAACTCCTTACAAACCTGCTCCGACAAAGGACATGTAAAAAAAACAATGTTCTGCATCCTCAGTGTGTACGCCACATCTATCACACTAGGTGTCCGGAATGCTAAACAACCTGCCCCTTCTTGCTTTGTCACATAATCTACCCCTTCTTTGGCACCAAAGGAAGACCTTGACTCTACATGGGTTCGTGCTTGCCCAAATTATCTTCATATCTTGCTTCAGCTCTGTGTCTAGACCATCCGTGCTCCCTCTGAACACTATGCATGCCTTCTTCATCGAAAATATGCTCCCCTTCTAAACAAAATGATCACTTCTCTGAGAAATACATCTAGGATAGGGTAGCTCGGACTGCAATCTAACCAAATCCTCCATTCTTCAATCCGAAAGATCAGTCAAAAATTGAGGGACCCACGAAACAGAACCATCAACATCATCCACGGAAGACCCCTTATTTGCCGCTAGAGCAAATAATACAGGGAACCTATCGCAGAGCACCCCTTCTCCCATCTAGTTGTCCTACCAAAATCGAAAGACATCCCTGGTCCCTACCTTCGGCGTCATTCCCGGCCTTAGCAAGGTAAAATATCATGAACACCACTCCAAAAGGAAGATTCAAACCACATTCTTTATTCCTCAAGGAAGCCCTTGATGCGATAAATGTTGCGTAAGAGCTTGATAGCCAATGTATCTGTTTTACCCCAAATCTGTACTACCCTCTTAGCCAAAAGCGCTTTATTCATACAGTTTGCATCCCGAATTCCCAGGCCTCATTCACTTCTCTGCCTCGTGAGATCCTCCCATCCTACCAAATGTATGCCTGGTCTATGCTGCTTCCCGTCTAACTAGAAAATTCTTCTCGTCATTACCTCTATCTTCTTTGTGACCCCTGTCGGCATCGATCGTGTTGAGAAGAAGAATATAGGACCACGTCCCATTCTATTTTTCTGAGCCTGCATGCCACTAACAATAACCCTAGGTAGGAAATGGGTTGCTCACCGAAAGGGCAAGCCAATAGCACAACCCTTGTGCCACTCTCCTCCTTGTCCATCCCAAACTAAATCACCACTGACTAATTTCTATTGATCTTGAGACCAGAGATGCTGCTGAAGATATCCACCAGCTTCTCAGCCTTCTGTACATTTCTTCCATGTCATCCAGGAAAATCACTGTGTCATACGCATATTGCAAAAGCAGAACCAAGATGGAACCTACACAAAAACCATCACACCACCCTTTGTCAACTGCTCTCCTGAACATCACTGCTAAAGCATCTGCTACCAAAACAAAAAGCATCATTGCTAACGGGCATCCTTATCGCACACCTCTTTGTGGCTGGAAAAAACCCCTTCCAGCCTTCCATTCACCAGAACTGCATAGGACGAGGTCGTGAGCACCTCTTCATCCAGGCTATCCAGAGTTCAGTGAAGCCACAATGCTTAAGCAATGCCCACAAGAAACTCCAGTCCACACAGTTATATGCTTTTTCACAGTCAATCTTCCATATCATTCTCTTCTTGTTTTCCTATCACCATTAGAGGCAAATCTCCGATGCCATAACAAGCCCATCTGTCATCTATCAACCAGGTAAAAGTAGTTTGATTCTGTAGAAATACATCATCTATCACCCGCCTCAGTCTATTTTCCAACATCTTGGCAACAATCAGATATATTAAATTAGACAACGCAATCAACCTATAATCCTCCACTCATATCGGGTGCTCCTTCTTGGGAAGGAGGAAGAGCAGCACTCGATTAACTTCTCGAAGCCCCTATTGTCATCTCTGAACTCATTGATTATGGCCAGAACGTCTTCCTTCAACATGTCCAAAACTCCCTGTAGAACAACACCAGAAAGTTGTCCTGTCCTAGGGCCCCGTCCGCGTTCATTCCCTACACTGCACTTTTCACCTTCTCCTAAGCAAAAAGCGCTTCAAGCCCAAGCGCTTGTGCCTCCGACAATGACTCTACCCCTGCTCCACTTCACCCCCACCCCTCACCTTGCGTTCTCCTCGACATCTCCACAAAATGCTCCTTGAGAGCTTGCCCAAGCATAGCGCCTCCACCACCCTTTCCCCCCTTACTTCAAGGCTTTGTATAAAATTCCTCTTTCTTCTGCCGGAAGCCATCAAATGAAAGAACCTTTTTTTCGCATCCCCTTCCCGTAACCACTTCTGCCTAGATCTTTGCCTCCATTTTACATCCTCCATCCTGTCCTCTAGAAGAAACACATATAACAGCCTTGCCTGCTTCATCACCTCATCTTGGTCTATGCCCCTCTGGGCATCCAACCCATCCAGTTGGACCACTCCATGTTGAGCCTCACTTCTCCAAACGATCTCGGATCGAAAATGTTTCTTCACAAAAGTTGCTCACCTCGATGAGATTTACAAACCAAAATCGATCATTTACGTAAAGTGATACTTTTGGGTATCCCTTATACATAGAATACCTTGATTTTTGGGTTTAATATTTTTTTGTTATTTTTAACCAGATAAAGATCCAAAAAAATGATAAAACCAAAGATAAATACTTACATAATAATCTATTTTTTGTGTTTTTAATAATTAAGAAATAGAAGAAATAAAATGAAATGCGAAAACGACAACTTACTTTTGTGCAAACTGTTGGTGAAGACTCGGACTCTGTTAGTTTCTTTGATTTCAAGCTCATTGTGGATTTGGATTTTTATGCATTTTAATAAAACTTTCCTCAAAGAAAATAAATGAAAAATAAAAAAATGAGTTAATGATGTACATAAAATAATAGGTAAAAAACCACTAAAATACAAAATGTACAAAAGAGGCCTAAAACCCACTTTCACATGTGAGCCCCGATTCACTTGAACTTTGTCATATTTTAAAGGTATTTGAATGTGCATTTGTTAAAAAGTGAGTAGGATCTAGTCAGACACCTTATGAGGAAGATATCAATGTTTTAGTCTGAAAATCCTGAAATTAGGTTTTCAGTTTCTTGTCCACTTATTTATGTTAGTGATTTTTTTGTATTTTTCATTTATTTTTATTAGTCATATGTACACAATTGAGGTGTTTTTAGGTCATTTGGAGTTCAAATGAATTAGTTAGATATCAGGGAAGTTAGGCTATTTTACAAGTCAATTGGGCTGGGATTTTTGGCTTCATAATTTTTTAAATTATGCGTGATAAAATGCAATTATTATTAATACATGCATGAATGCTAATTATGCAGAATAATGAATAAAATCCAGATGAAATTTGGGGATTTGAGTTTAATAAATGACATTAAGAGTGATGAATCTGAGATTCATCACTTCACGGTGGAAATCAAGCAAGAAATTCTTCAGCAAAACCAATTTGGCTGCCAGACGCGACACCGCCGACACCTCCACCTGCCAACCCCTCTAATGTGCGACCACCTCCTCCTTGAACCACTCTTCCAGCAACCATGATCGTTCGAATCTGAAAAAGGACATGGGCCGCTTCTTCTCCTTAGA
Source organism: Ottelia alismoides (assembly GCA_037367405.1). Classification (NCBI taxonomy): domain Eukaryota; kingdom Viridiplantae; phylum Streptophyta; class Magnoliopsida; order Alismatales; family Hydrocharitaceae; genus Ottelia; species Ottelia alismoides. The sequence goes on from JAZKJV010009004.1 coordinate 400,736, forward strand.
AGATTAGAGAATCAACATGTGGTCCGAATGAGCACGAGGTAGCTCCCACGCCCGAGAAAGGGGGGGGGGGACTCCACACCCTCAGGCGAGAGAAGAAATCTATCCAGCCGAGATCTTGACCTTACATTCTGCTATGTGTAAGCACAACCTACTGCATCAATAATTGTGAGTCCCAAGTCATGAACCTGGTTCCTGAAATCTTTCGACCATGTGTCTCATCCACCCCCCTCAATGGCCTATAGTCCGGCAACAAGTCACATTTAGATCACCTCCAATGAGCCATATGCAATCGTCTCTACCTGCTCCCACCTCTGAGAGATCCGAAGCCAAGGAACCTGGCACTGAACTCCTAGGTCCATAAACATTGGTTATGGTAAAAATGACCCGGTCAGCCTTCCGCATCAGACTCACTGATAGAGAACAAGGATCTCCTCTTTGCCAGCTTCTCATACTCATTTCTCCTTCACCCAATCAGGAGCCCGCCAGCTGCTCCCTAAGCCTCGACTTCAACGAAGTAAAAAGTCGAGCCACTTCCAAGGTCTCTCAACGCCTCCCCCTCAGACCTCAAAACCTTCGTCTCTTGCAAAAGCACAATATCCACCTAAGCATCACGAATCAGATTCTTAACATCCATGCGTTTCTCAGGACGACCCGACCTTCTTACATTCCCAGATAGCATCATCATGAGGAAACAATTTTGGCCTTTCCACGTGGCGGTACCACGCCCGGACTTTCCGTGAAACTCCTATCAAGCAGGCTGAAGAAGCTCAGCCTCCCAATAGGAGACCACAATCCTTCCTCCATAACATCAGAGCACATACCTTCTGCCCGTCCCAACCTCTGGCTGACTCCACCATCGACCTCCTCTTTCCCTCTTCCCCCCAAACCTGCGGCTCCGGCTCAAAGCACCATCCAAACCACTACTACACTCCCTGCATATATCCCCCACCCCTTGCAACACTCCCTCCATCTACTTAACCTCCCTTCCCTCACCTTCCACTTCATCCCCCGCCCCTTACAACCCTCCCCCAGCAAGACCTTGCGGTCGCACGACTGCCAGTGTGGCCTCGCCTACCCCCCGGGGCTCCTCCCCCTTCCCAAGAGACCCGTCAACCCCCATCGCAACACACACTCTTATTGGACCCTTCTGCGGCTAAGCCCACCACCGCCACATTGGTGGACCTCCCCTCCGGCTCCCCTGTGTCGGAGACCAAATCCAATGACAACCTTGGAGCCCCCATGGCAACTCCCTCGAATGGACCTGTCCCGGGCAGACGCTCCAAATCTTATGATAGAATATCCTCCACATCCGAAGCATGGAAGGGGTCCACCACCAGATCGATATGGGCAAGCAGCCCCGTCTCGCCAAAAGACCCGAGTTCTAGATCCGCCTCGCCTTTAGACACGGTATCTGGGTCCAGGGAACGTAATCCGCCTACTCGGGGCTCCCTCCCTAAATGGATCAGACTCCTCCTCAGCTCCGATTCCGCAGGTGCAACTAGCACCCAACCCGAATCCACGAACGACCGCCTGCGAAAGGGGGACCCCATCTCCGCTGGATGCTCCACGTCTTTCATCTTTCCAACTTCATGAATCGTTGCAGCACGCAACATCTTCCTCTGATTTACTACCCCAAATGTGATTTTGACAACCCCTTGATATGGTGTAACAACTGGGATTGATTGCGGAAGACGATTGGATGTGGAAACTGCGGGATTCACCGTAATCGTCAAGATTGACTACGGAAGGCTGGGGGTGCGGAAACCATGGGATTTGCCATAATTGGCGTCGCAATCACCAGAGGGACAGTTGGTGCGCCTCGCTACCCATGTGCTACCTTGTTGTGCTGCTGCAGACGAACCTCCTCCCCCGCCATCAAATCCGCCAACGAGACCTCCAACTGCAATCACCGCCCCTCCGCGTGCACTGTCCACCAACCCAACATCTAATGGTTAAGACAACAGGCCCAGATCAACGTATTTGTGCCGTCTCCAGGTGAAACACTAGTGCTAGCCATGCCCTCCACCTCCGCAATCCCTCCCAGCAATTGCCATACTCGAAGCAGGTTCCGCCATAGAAGCAGGATCCCCTTCACCCTTACCAGACTCAGACTCAGCTATGTTAAAAACCATCTCAACCCATACACAACTCCACCTTAGCAAGGAACTCCCCGATTGCGACAGAGATGACAACGCATCTGCCTCGCTTCCGTCCAAGCCTCTAACAAGAACCCTCCAACGCGATAAGGCAGCCACATCCCCTTTGAAGCCTCCCTCCATAGCCAAGCCCACGTCCGAGGTCCTCCTGAATAGGGCTCCTCGCCTCCGCCTTCCACCACCAACACGTGTGGTGACTTCGTAGTAACGGTCACCCCCGACCGACCTCCTGCTCTGCAGTTCCTGCTTCGATGCATGAAGCCCTTGCACTTGAAACATCGTATAGGACCATTGCCTAACCAAGTGCCCAAGTGAGCTGCACCGATAACACCCCCAATCGAACGACAGAGACCTCCTTGGGCTGTAAGGAACATCAGGGGGAGCTCCTTGAGGAGCGTGGCTCCAACCAACCCTCCTTGCACCCAACCTCCTACGCACCTCAACCCACATAGCCATCCTACGCTCCTCAACCAAAAGTAAGGGGAGTTAACGGTCAAAAAACACAATAAAAACCCTAATTTTTATTCTTAAATAATTCACTTTTGGGACCCATTTTATTTTCTATTATTTATACCTCAAAAAAATTAACCTTATACAAGACAGTTGTAGATAAAATATGTAGAAAATACAAAATTGATTTTACAGATAAATAGTACACAGTGAACATTTTACAGACAAAGTTTTTCTCCATATGAACTCAAAATGCACCAAAATAATTTTAATTGTATATATATCTTTTTATGAGCTATTTAGTGAAGATGATTTTATTTAATTTGGAGTTAAGATGTAATAGTTAGGTTTTTGACCCCTATTGTACAATACACCTGAATAAAATATTTATTTTATATATTCTTTATAATTTTTCTTTAGTTTATATTTTTATAAATTTGTAAATATTATTTGTATTTTATATACATATTTATAATACAATAAAACCAATAAAAGTAAAATAAAATAATATACAAAATAACACATATGAATATACTATACTTTTTTTTGATGTAAATGAATATACTATACTTATACCTATATTATTAATAGCCATATTTATTTAAGTTTACAAATACATCAGAAAAATATAATAAAAATAAATTCAAGTGTATTTAAATAATTATAAATATATAATTAAGTATATAAAATAATAAATTAGAAAATGCAAAATAAAAATAAAATACTTATTATATAGGTAAATATATCTATAAAAAGTAACATGTAATAAACTAACCCATAATAAAAAATAAAAATCAAATTAAAATACTACATATAATAATAAACTAATTTTATTTTATAACTTTTACTTATCAATTAATTCATTTATTATTTTATTATTTTATTTATCTTTTTTAGCTGATTTTGTCTTCTAGTGGTCTAACTGGCCCAATAGGAGTCACCCGAGTGTTGATCGCAGGTCAACTCCTCTGCCCCCTACTCTTGTATGTCAGACCTCGCTACACCCCCTTCTTCTCGAATGTCTACTCCATGATACATGCCCCAATGGTCCTCAACTCCTTCATGAAAAGTCTTGTTGACATATGGTCCATCATGTGTGATGATCCACACCCTCGTACCATTCTTAATCCGCAAGAAAACCCTATGCGAAGTCCTCCCCATCCTTGCATGTATAGCCATCTATGCCTCTTCCTAGAATTTTCGATCCCCTTTTGCACTGCTTCTTCCCCTCAAATCATGACCCTGTGCTAGAGCAAGGTGACAGCAAGCTCTCCCACCCCATTTGCAGCGTAGAGGAGTAGTGTAGAGGTGTTTCCCACCATATCCGATAGTCCGCCGCCATCGAGGTACATCTAGTTGGCTCTGGACACTTGAGTTTTGTTTTCTCGCTTTCTAGGTAGTTTTAGTCAGTAGATTTTGATTTTGCATCTTAGTTTAAGTTTTGATTAATGTTTTAGCATAGAATTAGCACTTAGCCTTCGCCAGAGCTCTCAAGCTCTAGCCACCGTTCCCACCGCATCCCTATTGTTCCGACCATACCTTTCCACCTGACCATCTTACCCCGTCGTTTCTCCACCTTTCATCTCTCCAATTTCACCCATATCCTTTCAGATTTGGACCATTGAGGTCCCATCCACCATCCTTCTTTGGACCTCAACCACCCTTCCATTTCACCATCGCTGCCGCCAAATAATAGCCAGACCTTATCACTTTTGCCTCGTCATGCTTTTGCACACATTTGCAGATTTGGAGGTGGTCATCTGAGACCCGCATGAGGTTTGAACATAGACCCATGAACGAGGACCGTCTAGAGCTCTAACACTGAGCTATAGAGCATTCTGAGGCATCGACCATCTGCAGGACGACGATACGACGCCTCCGAGCCTATCAGTAGAGCAACAGGTTGAGCTTGGGAGAGCCGATGTTCTTTCCAGTTGTTACAAGCCTCTTCTTCTCCGTCTGATTGAAGACAACATCTCAAATCGCACAGGTGGCGTCAGATTTTGAAAAGCCTCAGCCACCGATCTCTCTTGTGATATCTTATCTCAACCGTCGGCCATGAAGCGTGGTCGTGCAAGAAGCGGCTGCCACGCGTCAAGTGGATACCTCTGAGCAACACGATTCGGAAATAGTTGGGGATAATTTACATATTTAACCCCCATTTTTAATTTATTTTAATCATGTAATATTTTATTCTCTCTTTATATTTTGTGGAAATTTTACAGGAACCCTTGATACTTTTTGCATATTGCCTTCGAGTCCTTGCCAGCTCACCTCACGTGTAGTCCCATGTGAGTGGGATATTTGCATGGAAGCCCTTGTAGCTTTTGTATTTAATTGAAGTTTGAAAAAAAGTTGTAAACATATGGGTATTTTACATTTTGCACCCTACTCTTTTTTTAGTTGCAAATACACCCTTGTTAGTTCAATATTTTTTGTGCTTGTTCTTTAATTTTTATAAATACCATCCGTGCTCCGTAAATTATGGAAAAATATGGTTAAGTGCATGCTTTCATGCTCTTTCACACTATAGGTTTATATTTGCATTTTAGGCATTTTTCCTATTTTATTAAAAATCAAAATAACATGATTTTGTCCCTATTTGAAAGAAAATTTCCAAAAAATTATAAAACAATATTTAAAAATTATTTAAAAATTAGTATTTGTTTATTATTGTATTTGTGTCTCCAAACCAAAATTCATAAAAATAGAAAAGAAAATCACTAAAAATAAAAAAGCTCCAAAATCCTTATACAAATTATAAAAATCTATTAAAAATCCAAAATATTCATTTCTATCTTTGAATTTTCTTTTTATTATATATTATTAAATAAAATTAGTTTTGGAAAATTTTGTCTTTATTTATATTTTTAATTTCCAAAACAATTTGGCCTATTTATTTAATCCCCATATTAGGATATTTTGGACTTTAAAATTACCCAAAATTGGAAAACAAATCCCTAAAAATTTCAAAAACATTATAAAATTATAAAATTCCAAAAACATTTTATTCTATAATTTTTTGATTATTTCTAGTTATATTTATAACTATATTATCTTACATTATATATATAATTATATATATGCCTTTATCTATTATCAAAAAGAAAATGGTATTAAAAATCAAAAAATTATTAAAATAAAATAAAAATAAAAAAAGAATAAAAAAGATATATAAAAACAATAACCAATTAAAATACATAATTAAAAACCCAGAGAAAATACAATATAAAGATAAGAGAGAGGACAAATTTTTGCATTCACTTGCACATTTTATCACGTTTTCTCCATGTGTTCAACACTCTATATATACTAGCACCTATATGCACATTTTGTAGAATTATAATAATTTTTAACTCTACATTTTATTTTTCATTGCTTGATCAATATTATGGATTAATTATTGAATTAGTACAGTTTCTTGCGCGTCGCCACAACGACTTTGTCTTTGCCTTGTGAGGACATATTAGGCTCGTGAAAAACCCATCTTTTCATGTTACTAGTTTCATTAGGTAGAGTTGCAGAAACCCCATATCCTCCTTACCACATCCATAGACCAAGTGGCTAGTTGTTTGTCATTTCACTGATAGTCAGAGACTACCATTAGTGATTGGTAGTCACGAGATGATCGCAGACTGTCTGCTACTACTGCTTGATGAGTTTGATTTGATTCTAGGCATGGATTGGTTATCAACTCATCATGCTTTTGTTGATTGCTTTAGGAATACTATTTTCTTTAGAATTCAAAATTTACCCGAGTTCACCTTTGAGGATACATTGCATGACTCCGAAATGGAGTACATAATAGTGTTGAGTGTTTAGAGACTTCTTGATCAGGGATATGATTCATATGTGGCATTTTATCGAGAGACATCCAATCACGAGTCGATGACCTAGGACATCAGAGTAGTATCAGATTAACCATATGTATTTCCTGATGATTTACCAAGGTTACCTCCTGAGAGATTGAGTTCGGGATCACATTTTTACTTGATACACAACTGATCTCGATGGCTCCTTACTCCATGGCACTAGCTGAGTTAAGGGAGCTGAAGGTGTTGTCGCAGGATTTCCTTAACTTAGGTTTTGTGAGGCCAAACACTTCACCATGGGGTGCTCCAGTTCTTTTTGTCAAGAAGAAGGACAGATCGATGAGGTTGTGCATTGACTACCCGGTAGCCGAACAAGAGAATGGGGAAGAACCGTTTATTCTTTTCCACACATCGATGACTTATTTGATCAGCTACATGGATCTTTCGTATTTTTGAAGATCGATGTTCACGAGATACCATCAGATGAGGATTCGAGAGTCAGATATTCCTATGATAGATTTCAGGACTCGATATGGGCACTATGAGTTTGTGGTGATGCTATCTGGGCTCACCAATGCCCTACAAAATGCATGGACATGATGAACAAGATCTTACGTCCATACTTGGACAAGTTTGTGGTGGTGTTCATTGACGATGTGTTGATTTATTCTCGGAATGAATGGGATCATTATAATGATCCGAAGATAGTCCTGGACACATTGAGAGATCACAACCTGTACGCCAAGCTGAGTAAATGTGAGTTCCGATTATCCCACTTCTCGTTTCTTGGGCATGTAATATTTGGAAGCAGGTATCACAAATGATCCTGCAAAGATCGAGGCAATCATGTCTTGGGAGCAACCCAAGATAGTCACTCAGATTCATGAGCTTCCTTGGATTAGCGGGCTATTACAGATGCTTTATCAGTGGGTTTTTACATATTGTTCTTTCCTTGACAAGATTGACATAGAAGGGACTTCCTTACATTTGGGATGATTCATGCAAGAATGCCTTCAGGACTTGAAGAAAACATTGATGACGATGTCGATTCTTGCACTTCCTTCAGTCACTCAAAATTATGCAGTATATACAGATACCTCAGGAGAAGGTTTACGAGCGGTGCTGATAATACAAGGTCACGTGATTCCTTACGTATCACGCCAATTTAGGTCGCATGAGTGGACATACCCCACCAATGACTTGGAGTTGGTGGTAGTTGTCTTCGCCTTGAAGATCTGGCACCACTATCTCTATGGGGTGAACTTTGAAATTTTCACGGATCACAAGAGCCTAAAGTACATCTTTGATCGGAAAGAGAAGAATACGAGACAATGCAAGTGGCTTGAGCAACTGAAGGATTACGATTGCACGATCTATTACCACCTTGGTATGGGAAACGTGGTGGCAGATGCGCTTAGAAGTAGAGCTCATGTTGAGGGTACAACAAACTAGCTATACACGTGGGATATACTCGTAGATTTAATTGATTAGCATCCACAAGAGAGTGCATCCATATCTACTGACGTACCTCCATGATTCAGCAGTGTTTGGATTGCATAATAGAAGGCCAGAAGTTAGATACTTGAATTTGAGATATATACATGTGTGTCGTCAAGGATGATTGTGATGATTTTATTGTGACAGACTCTATTTTGTGGAAGGTTGGCTAGGTTGTTGTACCCAATGATGATCGGTTATGCAGTGATATTCTTGATGAGGTACATGGTTCATGATTATCTATTCATCCTGGCAACATGAAGATGTATCGTGATCTACGTCGATGATGAATCTCGGATTCATCACTCTAATTCTCATTTATTAAGCTCAGTTCCATTAAAATCATCGGCATTTCTGCATATATTCGACATAAATAGCATTCATGCATGTTTGCATAAGAATGGCATTTATCCATCATTTTTGCATAAAATAAGAAGTCAAAAAAAATCCAAGCCACAGTTGCCCTCAAAATAGCCTAACTTCCCAGATTTTTAACTCCTTCATGCTAACTCCAAATAACACAAAACCACCTCTACTGTGTACATATCACTAACAAGAATAAATAAAAAATACAAAAAATCACTAACCCTATTAAGTGGACAGAAAAACCCAAACCCTAGTTTCAGGATTTTCGGACTAAAAGCCCCATATCTTCCCCATCCAGTGTCTGATTTCATCCTACTCAATTTTGAACTAATGCACATTCAATTTCCTTCAAAACAAGACCACGTTCAAGTGAATCGGAGCTCGTATGTGAAAGTTGGGTTTTGGGCCTCTTTTGTACATTATATATTTTAGCGGTTTTTGACCCGTATTTTATGTACATACTTTCTTAATCAATAAAAATAAAAAAATTAGATTTAGATGTCTTTTATTTATCTTTGATTTCTCTATATTTTTCTGGATTTTTATCTTGTTTAAAAATGATAAAAAAATACAAAACCCAAAATCCAGGTATTCTATGTACATGGGATAGCCAAAAAAATTCACTTTATGCATTTGACCGATTTTGGATTCAATGTCTTCATGAAAGTTGTAGATCTCATCGAGACGAGCATTTTTCGTGAAGGAATTTTTCAATCTGAGGTCATTTACTATTTCTTTTTGCTTTTAAAAAGTATTTTTTTCTTGGATTTTTCTAGTGCTGACACGTGGCAGCCCCAGAGGTCGCTACGTGTCAGCAGTTTTTGGGCTTTTTAATATTCGTTTTTATAAAAAATTAAAGCGGCTGCATGTGCGAGGCACGTGCCCCCAGGCACGCGCCAAGCACGTGCACGCCTCTTCTCCCCTTCGCCACGTGTCAAGATCTCGACTGTTCGATCTTGCTTGATCGAACGGCCCAAGTCATTCGTCCTCCTCTGGCACCGCCGCCCCCTCCGAGATCTCCGCCAATGAACCCCGCCTTCATCGCCAACCCTCTCGCGCCGGCCGACCACCCTCCCCCCTATTTAAGAACACGACCGCCCCTCCTCCCAAGCCATCCACCGAAGCTTAGAGATGGGTTCCCTTGCCGGTGGTGACAGCCCGGCGTGACCCCTTGATTTAACTGAAATTCGGTGGTCTTAAGTTCAACACAAAGCGTGAACTCAGTCGAAGCGTTAACCACACAAATCTCGATTAAAGTCAACAATTAACCCACACTAAAGATCAATAATTTAGAACTAATGTGGAGTTAAAATTTATTTTTAACTCTACATAAAAGATGTATAGGTGCAAGTATGTAGAGAGTTCGAACACAGGGAGCAAACATGGTAGTTCAAGCAAATGTGCTCAAGTGAATGTGTGTGATGTGTCTACACTAAGCAAACAAGCAAAAGAAATTTTTGTGGGTTTTTAATTTTTAATTTTTAATTTTTAATTTTTTTGTTTTTTTTAATTTTTAATTTTGTATTTTGATTTTTAATTTTCTGATTTTTATAATTTTATATTTTATATTTTTTTTTCTTTTTCAATATTGGAAAGCAAAGACAATGTAATGAAAGACAAGGTAAAATATTTATAAAAATGTGCAAAAATAACCAAAAATTCAGAAATAGATTATTTTTGGTATTTTTAGGATTTTTTACTGTTTTTGTGATTTTTGGGGATTTTTCAAGGTGTTTTGGTATTTTTAAATACTTAAATAAGTCAAAACAGTGAAACAAGAGCTGGCTGTGAAGAAAATGCAATTTAAAAATAGCAACCAGGACTCAAAATTTTTCACACTATTTTTCAAATAAAGAGGATAAAATAAAGAACAAACAGAACCTGAGTTTATATTTTTTAGAGATTTCCTTGATTTTATATAATTTTTTGAAGTTTTTGAGTCTTTTTAAATTTTTAGTGTTTTTCTTTTGAGATTTTTAAGGATTTTTGGATTGACACTAATATATGATAAAATAGACACTAGGTGATTTTTTTAGAATTTTTCGAAGTGTTTTGCTATTTTTTGGTATTTTCTAAGCTAGACAGTACACAAAAAGGCTGTTTTTGATTTTTAATAAATATAAAAATAAAATAAAATCAAAAACTAAAAGGATGGCGTGGAAGTACACGTGTCCAGGAGCTTAACCCTATTTTTGTGGAATTTTTGGATTTAAAAAGATAGGTTAAATAAATACAACAAGCATCCAATCAATACACAGGCCTGGCAGGGGTATAAATGCAATTTAACATACATCCAGGGGCATACACGCAAATTTCCACAAATTATTGAACTGAATATTTAATTTATAGCACCAAAATACAATTACAAAACCCGCTTGGGTACGCTAGCAATTTTCCCACCAGGGCGCGTGACTCGCACGCGCCTGGCGAGGATTGAAATGTAATATCTCAAAACTCTGGGGGCTTACATGCAAAAAGTCCAAAAATATAACACTTGAAAGTGAAATTTTGGTACTAAAACAAAATACAATAAAGGCCAAGGGTCCTTCTGCAAAATGCCCACACCTCACATGTACAGGTCACGTGAGGTGACGTGGCGAAGGACCTGGATGCAAATATAGAAAGTACGGGGGTATTTGTGCAAATAAACCAAAGTTTTTACGCTACAGACAAAAGTTTAAATACTAAATAATAAATACAAAAGGCGCGAGGGTTGGAATGCAAAATACCCTCGGCGCGTGGATCCAACGGCTACCGGTCTTCACTTATACACGTGGCGTGAATCCAACGGGTCGACGACGCTTCGCTCGGACGGCTGAGATTAGATCATCTGGGGATGATCGGACGGTGGTCACGGGGCGCGATCCAACGGCGGCTGCTCGACCTGGAAGAGCTCCTCAATCCGACGGTTGGGAGTCGATGAGGAAGAACAACGAAGGACGCCGGTGAGGCGAACTTCGCCGCTCCAGATCGTCGTCCTCTGGCGTAGTCAGGGCTTCAAAATGGACGTGGAGCGTCCCCTGGTCCTCCTCTAGCGACTGGTGGCGGCAAAAAGCCCTGACGATGGCCGAGGGGCTCGCTGAAGGGCGGCGGAGCTACAGAGCTCCGCTAGCTCCAGCGAAGCTCCAGATTCGCCTCCAGGCTTCAATGATGGTGCTTGGACCTGCAAAAAGTATTAGAAGGTCCAGGGCAAAGTGCCTGGACCTTGAGTGGACCTAATCGATGCGAGAGGCAAAGTGGCGATGGGTGGCCGGAGGTGCGCTCCGGCGAGGATGGGCGATTAGGCGAATCACACGATGGATTTCAAAATTTCTTGAGGGCTTTCGCTCCTAAGACTCAGACTAAGCTAATGCACGAAAAATAAAGGGATGAAATGGCTTCCTCGACGGTGTAGACCGGAGGGAAGGTTACCTCAACCGCCGGAGTTGCGGGAGGTGGTGGAGACGCCTCCGACCTCGGCTGCCTTGGCTGAAGGCTTCGTGGTGGAGCTGTCACCTCCAGGAAGCGCTGGAGCTCGGAGTAGGCGCGAGGGGTGGACCGAAGGTGTTCGAATTCGAAAGTAAAGAAGGGGGGCTCGTTATATTTGGTTTGACCCTGAGCTGCAGGGGTCCAAAGATCAATGAGTATCTTGCAAATCTTGGGTCCAAAGTCCAAGATTATTCATGGGCGACCTAGAGGGAAGATCGAGGAATAATATTGCAGAAGGTTGCAACACAAAAAGGTGAAAGTTTTGGCCTCGAGAAATCCGTGAAGTTGGGTCAAAAACGAGGTTGTCAGGAGCTACAGGGGGTAGGGCGTCCAGTTGACCGCGGTCAACTGTTGACCCCTCCTGGTTGGTCCACGTGGACCAACCAGGAAAAACCCTGAAAAATTAATTTGTAAAATCAATAAAAAATAGAATTAAGTCTAATTAATTAATAGTTATAAAATGAAAAATGCTTAAAATTTTATGTAGTATTTTATTATGAATTTTAATTATTTTTATGAAGTGTATTTTTGTAAGTTACCTTTATACCCCTATATAGGTATATTATCTATATACTTTATTACTTTTATTTTTAATTTGTATATTTTAATTTTATTATTTTTATTTATTATTTTATAAAATTATAAAATACTTTTATACACAAATATATTTTTATTTTATTTTTCTGATATGTTTTGTGCATTAAATAAAATATAAGAGTGCTTGGTATAGGTATATGTATAGGCCGTATACCTATGTATTCTTTATACAAATATTTTTATTTTTGTATTTTCTTTGCATTTTATTTTGATTTTAGTACACATATATATTATAAATAATATTTACAACATTATAAAAATATAAAAAATATAAAAATAATGAATAAATAATAAATTGAATATTTTAATCAGTATAGCTATACAACGGGGGTTCAAAACTCAACTTTCGAACCGTAGCTCCGCCAAATGCGAAACCACCACCATTAATTAGCTTATTTTATTCTATATACAATTAAAGGTGAGTTTGCCACATTTGGAGTTGTCAGTTGTAAGATACGGGTCTGGAAAGTTGGGATTCTGGATTCCTATTCAGATCATAACTTTTTATCTGTGTATTCTTTTTCTGTGAAATCAATTTTGTATTTTTCTTTATAAAATTATCTACAACTTTCATGTACAAAGTTTCTTTATTTGATGTATAAAAAGTGGAACCAAAAATAGGTCCCAAAAAGGAATTAAGAATGAATAAAATAAAAGGGATTTTATTGGTATTTTTGGCCTTATCTCCCCCTACTTTATTCCTTGTCGACCTATTCATCAAGATGCCTAGGTCTCGGGGGTTTTGGGTCATAAAATATTTACAATATTTTATTCTTTTTCTTTTCTTTATTTATTCTATAATTTTGGCTTTAATTACAGCATTTTACACACTAATATGATGCACATGCATGGATGCTAAGATGATGATTTTAATGCTATTTACAGGCATTTGCTAGGGTTTTTAGTGCCAAAATGATAGAATAAAGATGATGAAATGTGGATTCATCACCCCTTCACGGCAAGATCCGGTGTCCTCCCCGATGTCGTTGCAGCCCACCGCGCATCACCGTCGCCTCTGCCCAGCTCCGCCTCCTGCGTCGAGCCCACGACTCCGACTCGCTTCACTGCCGATGACCGTAAAAATCAACGAGCAACTAAGGAGAAGAAATATAACTAAGGTCGTTGCGACCTCAGTCGCTGAAGGGTCAATCGGTCAATCAAGAAAAATAAGAGCAGACCACCAAAATAGGATAAAAATCAAATAAAAATAATAGTGGCCCTAGCTATAGGATTAGCCTGGTATAACGACCAAGGTCGGACTCAGGGAGCACGTAATGGCCTCGCGGCCTACGAAGTAGTCTAAAAGAAGTATAAAATAAAAGAGAAGGCTTTTTGGTGGATTTTTAGTATTTTTATATTTTTTTTGGATTTTTAATTTAATTAAGAAAATAGGAAAGCAATAAATCAAGCAACTACAAACAATTATTTAACTTCTCAAAAATCATCCAAAAATTCAAACAAAAATGTTTTTATGTTTTTTATAACTTTGTATGTTTTTGGTTAATTTTTGATATTTTTCTGCATTTTAGGGAATTTTATAAAAATCAAACAAGGCAAAAAAATAAAGGTACTGTCCAGTCAGACTAGGAGGAACAAATTAAAATTCAAAATGGCCCTATCAAGGTCTGAAAGTAATTTTCCTGTAAAGTAGAAAATAAAAGGAAAAATTGGGCACTGAAATTATTAATTTTTGATTTTTCTATTAATTATTAGAATTTTTATGCGTTTTTTGGGGTTTTGTAATTTTTATAGGTTTTATAAATCTAAAAATGACCAAAATTGGTCAAAAATCAAACAAGGCAAAAAAAACAATATATAATTTTTTTGTAATTTTTAAAGTTGATTTATTTTTTTTTTGTGAATTTTTTATTTAGATAGTAACACAAATGCTTGTTTTTGAATTTTTAAAAATATCAAAAAGTGTCAAAAATGTCTCCAAAATTTAGAGAAAATTTTACACCATGGCAAGAGCCATGTGTCCAATTTTCATAAAATTTGGAGTCGATTTGCTATTTTATTAAAAATAAAAACAAGGGTACAATGCATAGGGACCTGTACACAATTAAGACAAGTTCCAGGGGGTCCGATGCAATTTATCCAAGAACTCACGCGTGACACGCGTGACCTGGGCACTCAGGGACCTAATTGCAATAAACATAAGTCCCTGGACTATTTAGTAACACGTACTAAATGTCCAGGGGCGTAAGTGTAAATTACCCACTATATAAAGCACATGCACAATTAAAACACTCACAGGGGTATTTATGCAAATATCAAAAACATAAATTCATTCATTAACTCCCTGAAACATCCATCCTATACATGCAATTAACCCACAAAAACACGTGACGAAGCACGTGTGCACCACTACGTACAAGGGTATAAAAGCAAATAAACTAAACTACCAGGTTTCAAGTGCAAATGTACCAAAATAAAAACAACTAAATGCGGTATTTTCAGGGCTAAATATTAACAACTAAAAGAGGAGAGACTAAGGGTAAATTACCCTTTATTAAGTCGAGGGCCAGATGCACGCCACGTGGAGATCTGACGGTCAGGAAGAGGCGCGGCTAACCCTCGGCGATCGGACGGTCCTCATCTATCCTCCATTGATCGGACGGTCAGGGCTGCTCCTGGCGTGAACGACTACGATCCGAACTGGAGCTGGAGGATGATCGGACGGCTGCGGAGGATGCTCGATGACTCAACGCCGGCGAAGTTCGCCGGGCTCGTGCGCGTACAGGGGAGCTCCTCGGAGGCTGCTGAAGATCGGAGAAGCTACGCCTTGGCCTCCCGCGTCTAATGGGATCCTCCGATGACGCAACGGAGCTCCGGAGAGCTCGGGCGACGTCGACAGAGGCGGAGCTGCTGTTCCAGAAAGTCGAGTCCTCAGATGGACTCGGTGGGACCTGCAAAGCAAAGAAACATGCTCCTGGGTCGAGGACAAAGTGCCTCGACCCGGTTAGGGGTGGTGAAGGTGATCTGTGCGTCGGGACGAAGGGGCTCCGACGAAGCGACGGCGGAGGAACCCCACTCCCAGTTCCGTGGCGAACTGGGTTGAACGAAGGGGTGGAGAAGGTGCGCGGGGGAAATGCGGAAATGATGGATGACTCCGATGATCGAGACGAGGGGGAGGGTGGTCGGAATCAACGATGGTCGGTGATGGGTCGATTTGGGCGAAACACAAAATTAGGGAAATGGAGAAGGAAAGAAGGCTACCTACTGGATGCTGTCGACTGTGGAAGAGCTGGGGATGCTCCAGGTCCTAGCCTCGAGGGCCGTCGATGCCCGAGGCTCGAGCACCACCTCCAGGCGGCGCACGGCGGTGCAAAGACGCCGGATCGATGGTCTACACGCTCCTTCCTCGCTGCGACACCACCGGCCGACTGCTGTCACTCATGCGGAGATGATGGAGGTCCTGGGGTGGAGAATGAATGAGCCAAAGATGCCAGAAATTGGAGGCGGAGCTCGGACTTTATACGGCAAGGGTTCCGACAAGAACAGGTCGGGCAGGGCACGGCGAGGCGCGGATCCCAATGCAATCAGTCGGGCGAGGATCTCGGATGCATGAGGAAGGAGTAGCACCCGGGAATTTCGGATTTGGTGATCGGGTCATGATGCGATAAATCGGCGAAATCGGGTCGGGCGTCATGGACCCGTGGGAAGTGGTCCAAGGGGGGAGTTGACCGGGGGTCAACGTCCCCCATGGACTAATCAGAACAGGCCACCTCAGAAATACTTGGAAATCGAAAATAAAATAATAGATGGCCGATTTAGGAAAAATTTAAAACATAAAAAATATTTGTTTTAATTTTTTCTATTTTTTGTAATTTTTAATTATTTTTTTGAAATAAAAATAAGGTATTTACACTATAGTGCTATATATAGGTATATATACAATATAGATTTTTAATTTTTGATTTTTAATTAATTGTTTTTGTACATTTTTATTCCCATTTTATATTTTATTTATTTATAGCATAAAATTAGGAATATTTTGATGTTTTTATTTTATTATTATTATTTATTTACAAGGGTAAAATAAATAGATATATACATTTATATACATGGTATATATACAATGTTCTTTTTAATTTTTAATTTTGTTCTTTTTATTTGATTTTTGTTTTTATGGTTATTATTTTATTTATTTACTACATAAAAGATAGAATATATACAAATTTTTGGGGATTTTAATTTATTTATTTACAAGTCTAAATAAATATAAGAGTGGGTATATATACATGGTGAATATGTACAAGGAAGAGTATTTTTATTTTCTTTTTAATTTTTATATTTTTATTTTGATTTTATCTTTACAAATATATACAAATATATACAAGCCCATTTATATTTTATTTTTAGAGGAAAATATTTTTATTATATTTACAAGTATATTTACACACATGAGCTCCCTATCTCTCTCTACTTTGGCTTTTATGCGGTCAGGCCCATGCTGAGCCCTCCCTTGGGATTAGGTTGCTCAATATTTATTCTAAGTATTTCCCTCTTTTTCTTTTAATTCTTTATTCTTTTATTTTTACACAAAAACATGCTAATTATTACTTTTTACACTATGCATGCTCTTTGGTAATTATTTGTATTTATAAACATATACATGCATTTGCAAAGGTTTTTGTAGCTAAAATATAAGAATAAAGAGCGATGAATGAGTATTCATCAACCGCCCAACCTCCATTAACGCCTTCGACCATCTTCTCCGATAAAGTACTCCGCCTCGACATCATCTTCTTCGACATCGCCATCTCCGCCAACACATCTCCAGAGCTTCATCACCTTCAGACCTCACCACCTCTTCATCGCGCCACTGGAGCTACGCCAGCCGCCTCGCTCCGCCTTGGCTGATCCACCAACGTACTTCTCCACCGGTCGCTTCTTGCCGACGACGCCTCGCCGCCCTCCTCTTCTGTTCCACCACGCGCCGGGGCTCAGTCTCGAGACCCCTCGTGCACGTGCGAGGCACGTGCATCCGAGGGGGACGTCAGCACTACATCAGCCAGCCCAGGGGTCACGTGTCCCGCACGTGCCCCTTGGGCAAATTGCAAGTTACACCCCAGGGCTTCTCCGAATTTGCGCTCCAGTCCGCTGATACTTGGGTCACGCGCACTACATGTGACCCGTGGAAATTTTGCTGAAGAATCCCCTTGTTTATTGGAAATTACGCACAAGCCCCCTGCATTATCTTTATTTATTTATTTATTGCATATATACCCCTGCATTTCTCCTTTATTTTAGACCTCTATTTTCCATCATTTTATCTATCTAAAAATAGCATGATGTTCGTCATTTAATTGTCTACATCGTGACATATTGCGGGTATTTTTGTGATTGACGGTTAGTTAATAATTAATTATTTTGTGGAAATTTGCAAACTTTACCCATTTTATGCTCTTAAAATTGCCATTGATTAACCGTTGCTCTAAAAGTCCCCAAAAAATCACATATTGTAGAGTTAATTGTGCTTGACATTGTGCCCAAAAAGATTTGCATTTGCATGCATAGTTTGCCCTGTAAAAATCATTTTGCGTATCTCAGTTTTAAATTTTTAATAGGTATTCAACCCGACATTTTCAAGGTTTGAGATTTTTTTAGGATCAATTACTTAGTGATAGATCTTAGATAATTTTATTCCTTGAAAACAAGTAGGTTTAATATTTATTATAATTAAATATTTAAAATCATTTGGTTTGCATTTAAAAATTTATAAAAAATTCGTATTGCATCCAAAAATCCCATAAAATTTACACTGCATTCAATTCATCATATTTTACATTGTGACCAAATTTCATATTTTTCGGACATCGTTTGATCGAAATTTACATTTTAGTCCTTAAAATAGGCCAAAAGTGCATTTTGCATCCCTTTATTGCAATGAAAATTCCAAAAAAAGACCGCCTCGAAAATCGAACACAAACTTTGATAGACATAATTCTAGGTTGTTCCTTTGCCTCCTTGTGATCGACCTTGGGACTTGCCCAAGTAAAATAAACATAAAACCACTTGACTAAAAATTGAATAATATTTGTGGTTATTTCTTCACCGATTCCGATCGTCGCCTACAACGAACGACTCATTAATTTTTAACACGAACAAATAAAAACAACTTCTTAACACGTGCGATTCCGGACTCGTTAAATGGCGTCGTTGCCAGGGAGGCAAACGACTTAATTTTGTGTTTTGATTTTTTTTTAGTTTTTCGCATTCGAGTAGTCTGACCCCTGAATTTTTTATTATAAATACCATTTATTTTCAGCATTTATTTCTTTTATTTTATTTATGATTATTTTTTTGAGTCACTCTCTTACATCTTCTCTCTTATTTTTCTTATGAGGTACCCGGCACACGTGGAGCGGTTTTTCAAGAAACCGACGCATCTTCACCGACATCTGAAGAAGCTGCAATTAAATTAAGATCGAGTCGAGTCGTGAGAGAGCGTAGAGTCTAGGTTTTTAATTTATGTAAATTTCCATTTCTTCTCATTTATAGTGGTGTTCGTTTGGACTCTCGCGTGTGTAAAAAAACTATGAACTCTTCTTGTGGTGTGTCGTGGCCTGTTTCACTCTCCGGTGAGGGTGGGGCCCAACTTGAGTGGCGATTAGGATAGACATGCACATACAGTTCTCAGAGCATTTTTATTTTTTGATTGTGCTCGTAGGATCTTAAGCCACATTGCATATTAATCGAGACACACATAGATCATTCAACATAGCCAAATTTAACTCAATTCTTTCCCGCTAATAGAACTTTCTGTTTAGGATCGGTTTTTCATCGGCTTGCATTCATTTAGAATAATTTTTCAATTATGTCTAGAATCCCACATGAAGATTGCGAGAATTCACTGTAAGTCTTCTAACTGAGCATTCATCATAGTTTTCCACGTGCATCGGCTTTTCCCCGAATTTCTCCCTCTTGTTTTCTCACATAAATTCTAAAGGAAATTGGGACTGGACGGTAGACGTGTATTTGTGCTCATCTAAATTCTTCAGTGATCACCTAATTAAAATTGGGACTGCTAAATATAGCCGATTTCAAAATAACCCTTAAAATCAAGAATTTCTGCAGGAGAGCAACCCCGACCTTGGATGTTTTTATTTTTCTGAGTGAGCGAGAGACGACACTTAAGTCTAGACCCCAAATCCGAAATTTCAGCACCTAACAGCTCGCTAAATTTTTGCCAAGATTGATTTGTCACCCATTAAAATTGAAAAAACAATAACCGAACTCTTACAGCTTCATTGTGTGAGTTGGTAAACCCGGGGTTTGAATTGTGTTTGCATTGGTGTGCGTGAACCGATTTCAAAATCAATAGCCGCACATTTGATAAAATTTCTCTTGACTATCCCGTGCAATCATCTCTCCTCTTTTCTTGATAATGGAACTCTTGTCCAAAAACTCTTGCAGATCCAACCCCCCATTCCTTTCAAAAATGACCGAACATCTATCTGAAAACCCATCAGAGCTATACTATAAAAATGAATTTGTTTCGGTTAGTCCAAAATCAACTAAATCCTCTTCTTTGAATAATCCTCCAACATTTGCGGGGAACTTTCACCCACAAATAAATTCGGCCCCTTCATTGAATTCTTACTCAAATCATCCAGCCACAAATAACCATATGCCATCTTGGACTGAACCGCCTTATTCACAGTTTCTCGCCAATGAAACATTTCAAAATCAAAATCCCTTTGAGTCTCATGACTGGGAGAGAAACCAAATCCAGATGGAAAGACATGCACTTAATGATCATCGGAATTGGATTGACCATGATAGACCCCTCGTCAGACATGATACTCATACAGAGGACTGGACTGACCTCCTAGAAACACATAAACCCTGTATGTTTACTTCACAATATCAAAGTCTGATCAATCATGATCAAAGGATTGAACTCTACTCAGACCAACTATACATGTCTGAACCATATGAGCAGCCTCCTTCCATAAGTTTTTAGGAGAAATTTTCAGAAAATAATGATCATATGTTGGATATTCCAAGAAATTCTCCTCTTAGCACAAACAAGAAAATGGAAGATGAAATTATCGAACACACACCGATTGCTCCCATGATTGACCATGAATCGAATTTTGAGGATGATATTTAGAGGATAAATAAGAGATTCAATTCAATAGAGGATAGATTTCAAAAATTTACCGACCGATTAATTTCACTCTATGGGAACTCGGACAAAAAAATGAATGAGGAAATGATTGGATCTCATTTTGACAATTGTGAGTCAGAACGTCAAAGCCCCTACTCATCAACAAAATACACCACATTACCACACCACACAGAAAATACCCAAAAAATCGAAATATTTGAAAATCACAAAAAATTGAAAATCTCAAAATATACATAAAAATTGAAACTGAAGAAGATTTGAAGAATTTGGATCCTGCTTTATGGGAAGCACTAGGAAAGAAATTGATTTTTGAACTTCCCTTTCTCTAGGCCATTGAACACTTCCCCGACCTTAAAAGATTTTTAATGGAAAAATTAACTAAGAAAAAGTCAGGCAGGATTTGAACAAAGACCGAAAGACATATCTTGTCAATAGTCTCCTCCTTGGTGTTGAGGAGAAAAACCAAGAGCCGCATTGTGAAACGGTTGCCCAGATTTGATTGTGAAATCAGACACAATTTTCACCCATGCATAGATTGATGATGATTCACCGATCAATATACTCCCGACCTCTGTATTCCATGAACTCAAACTCGGACCGATTCGAGAGATACGAGAGCGGACCGATCTATAAAGCAGCCGAGAGGAATAACTTCTGTCATCATGAAATTCCAAGGTGCTCTGCTCAAAGTAGAATTCACGATCATTGATATTGAGCATAACTCAGAAGACCAAGAATAAACAAACAAAACGCAAACCGACCAAGGAGAAGAACTCTAATGGCTACTCATCTGGATACTCAAGTGAACCGACACCTTCACGAAGAAAGAAAAAAATAGTTACCTTTGACCTTTCGAAAGAGGAATCAGTTGATGATCCCTCATCAGGTCCGGAAAAGGCAGCTTATATGAGTGAAGTCTGTTCGGCAACTCTAAAGCCATATCTTCGCAAAGATCCAAAATTCAATTCCCGTTGGACAACTCCCTTTCCGAACTACTACTCATCCAAAGCTGATGCTCCTACCCTCTTCAAGTACACTGGAATTATTTCATATGAGCTGACTAAGACCGGTGCTTCTGAATATTCATCTGAGGACAAACCGATTGACCCTAAGAAGGAACGAATTCTGAGGAAACAACTGAAGAAACAGAAAGACATGAATACTTGGAGTATGTCCACTTGCAAATACTACTCCTATGGGGATAAAATTGATGATGGATATCTTTCTTCTGACTCAAACACTTCATCTATTATCCATCATGATTTTTCTGAGGATGACACTGATCCTAGTTGGGAATCATATGCTTCATCTCCATCCCATCATTACGATCTCCCACAGCAGGCTCACAAAAAGATCAGCCGAAAACCACCTTAATCATCGGCTACCCACCCTCCCTCCCAACCACATCGGTCTTCTTGTACATCTTCTTCCTCTACTTAGGCCAAGGCTTAATTATAGGGGGGGACCGATGCCATATGTATATACCATTTTCCCCACCAGCCTTCTCATCACTCCACTTCCACCCTTCTTCCATACTTTGGCTGTCCAGAGCCTAAGTATAGGGGGAACCGACAACCACCTGTTTATACTCTCCTCATTCACATATCTCTACCGCTTCATTTTTTCTTCTTTTTCTTTTTTTCACTCTCTTACGCTTAGCCCGAGCTATGTCTTCTTTACGCTTTCTTGTGCTCTGAGGACATAATACTCGCTAAGTATAGGGGGGTCTGTGTATATATTTCGTATATATTTTACCCATATCTCGTACTTTCACGTAAGTCTATATGTATTTACGGGGTGGGTAACTAACTTAAAAAAAAAACAAACAAGCACAAAAAAAGAGAAAAAGAAGAGTTTTGCTACCAACACTGACTTTGCCCAAATTTTTTGAATTTGAGATATATACATGTGTGTCGTCAAGGATGATTGTGATGATTTTATTGTGACAGACTCTATTTTGTGGAAGGTTGGCTAGGTTGTTGTACCCAATGATGATCAGTTATGCAGTGATATTCTTGATGAGGTACATGGTTCATGATTATCTATTCATCCTGGCAACATGAAGATGTATCGTGATCTACGTCGATGATGAATCTCGGATTCATCACTCTAATTCTCATTTATTAAGCTCAGTTCCATTAAAATCATCGGCATTTCTGCATATATTCGACATAAATAGCATTCATGCATGTTTGCATAAGAATGACATTTTATCCATCATTTTTGCATAAAATAAGAAGTCAAAAAAAATCCAAGCCACAATTGACCTGTAAATAGCCTAATTTCCCAGATTTTTAACTCCTTCATGCTAACTCCGAATAACACAAAACCACCTCTACTTTGTACATATCACTAACAAGAATAAATAAAAAATACAAAAAATCACTAACCCTGTTAAGTGGACAAAAAAACCCAAACCCTAGTTTCAGGATTTTCGGACTAAAAGCCCCATATCTTCCCCATCTAGTGTCTGATTTCATCCTACTCACTTTTGAACTAATGCACATTCAATTTCCTTCAAAACAAGACCACGTTCAAGTGAATCGGAGCTCGTATGTGAAAGTTGGGTTTTGGGCCTCTTTTGTACATTATATATTTTAGCGGTTTTTGACCCGTATTTTATGTACATACTTTCTTAATCAATAAAAATAAAAAAATTAGATTTAGATGTCTTTTATTTATCTTTGATTTCTCTATATTTTTCTGGATTTTTATCTTGTTTAAAAATGATAAAAAAAATACAAAACCCAAAAATCCAGGTATTCTATGTACATGGGATAGCCAAAAAAATTCACTTTATGCATTTGACCGATTTTGGATTCAATGTCTTCATGAAAGTTGTAGATCTCATCGAGACGAGCATTTTTCGTGAAGGAACTTTTTTAATCTGAGGTCATTTACTATTTCTTTTTGCTTTTACAAAGTATTTTTTTCTTGGATTTTTCTAGTGCTGACACGTGGCAGCCCCAGAGGCCGCTACGTGTCAGCAGTTTTTGGGCTTTTTAATATTCGTTTTTATAAAAAATTAAAGCGGCTGCATGTGCGAGGCACGTGCCCCCAGGCACGCGCCAAGCACGTGCACGCCTCTTCTCCCCTTCGCCACGTGTCTAGATCTCGACCGTTCGATCTCGCTTGATCGAACGACCCAAGTCATTCGTCCTCCTCTGGCACCGCCGCCCCCTCCGAGATCTCCGCCAATGAACCCCGCCTTCATCGCCAACCCTCTCGCGCCGGCCGACCACCCTCCCCCCTATTTAAGAACACGACCGCCCCTCCTCCCAAGCCATCCACCGAAGCTTGGAGATGGGTTCCCTTGCCGGTGGTGACAGCCCGGCGTGACCCCTTGATTTAACTGAAATTCGGTGGTCTTAAGTTCAACACAAAGCGTGAACTCAGTCGAAGCGTTAACCACACAAATCTCGATTAAAGTCAATAATTAACCCACACTAAAGATCAATAATTTAGAACTAATGTGGAGTTAAAATTTATTTTTAACTCTACATAAAAGATGTATAGGTGCAAGTATGTAGAGAGTTCGAACACAGGGAGCAAACAGGGTAGTTCAAGCAAATGTGCTCAAGTGAATGTGTGTGATGTGTCTACACTAAGCAAACAAGCAAAAGAAATTTTTGTGGGTTTTTAATTTTTAATTTTTTTGTTTTTTTTAATTTTTAATTTTGTATTTTGATTTTTAATTTTCTGATTTTTATAATTTTATATTTTATATTTTTTTTCTTTTTCAATATTGGAAAGCAAAGACAATGTAATGAAAGACAAGGTAAAATATTTATAAAAATGTGCAAAAATAACCAAAAATTTAGAAATAGATTATTTTTGGTATTTTTAGGATTTTTTTACTGTTTTTGTGATTTTTGGGGATTATTCAAGGTGTTTTTGGTATTTTTAAATACTTAAATAATTCAAAACAGTGAAACAAGAGCTGGCTGTGAAGAAAATGCAATTTAAAAATAGCAACCAGGACTCAAAATTTTTCACACTTTTTTTCAAATAAAGAGGACAAAATAAAGAACAAACAGAACCTGAGTTTGTATTTTTTTAGAGTTTTCCTAGATTTTATATATTTTTTTGAAGTTTTTGAGTCTTTTTAAATTTTTAGTGTTTTTCTTTTGAGATTTTTAAGGATTTTTGGACTGACACTAATATAGGATAAAATAGACACTAGGTTTTTTTTTTAGAATTTTTCGAAGTGTTTTGCTATTTTTTGGTATTTTCTAAGCTAGACAGTACACAAAAAGGCTGTTTTTGATTTTTAATAAATATAAAAATAAAATAAAATCAAAAACTAAAAGGATGGCGTGGAAGTACACGTGTCCAGGAGCTTAACCCTATTTTTGTGGAATTTTTGGATTTAAAAAGATAGGTTAAATAAATACAACAAGCATCCAATCAATACACAGGCCTGACAGGGGTATAAATGCAATTTAACATACATCCAGGGGCATACACGCAAATTTCCACAAAATATTGAATTGAATATTTAATTTATAGCACCAAAATGCAATTACAAAACCCGCCTGGGTACGCTAGCAATTTTCCCACCAGGGCGCGTGACTCGCACGCGCCTGGCGAGGATTGAAATGTAATATCTCAAAACTCTGGGGGCTTACATGCAAAAAGTCCAAAAATATAACACTTGAAAGTGAAATTTTGGTACTAAAACAAAATACAATAAAGGCCAAGGGTCCTTCTGCAAAATGCCCACACCTCACGTGTACAGGTCACGTGAGGTGACGTGGCGAAGGACCTGGATGCAAATATAGAAAGTACGGGGGTGTTTGTGCAAATAAACCAAAGTTTTTACGCTACAGACAAAAGTTTAAATACTAAATAATAAATACAAAAGGCGCGAGGGTTGGAATGCAAAATACCCTCGGCACGTGGATCCAACGGCTACCGGTCTTCACTTATACACGTGGCGTGAATCCAACGGGTCGACGACGCTTCGCTCGGACGGCTGAGATTAGATCATCTGGGGATGATCGGACGGTGGCGACGGGGCGCGATCCAACGGCGGCTGCTCGACCTGGAAGAGCTCCTCAATCTGACGGTTGGGAGTCGATGAGGAAGAACAACGAAGGACGCCGGTGAGGCGAACTTCGCCGCTCCAGATCGTCGTCCTCCGGCGTAGTCAGGGCTTTAAAATGGACGTGGAGCGTCCCCTAGTCCTCCTCTAGCGACTGGTGGCGGCAAAAAGCCCCGGCGATGGCCGAGGGGCTCGCTGAAGGGCGACAGAGCTACAGAGCTCCGCTAGCTCCGGCGAAGCTCCAGATTCGCCTCCAGTCTTCAATGATGGTGCTTGGACCTGCAAAAAGTATTAGAAGTTCCAGGGCAATGTGCCTGGACCTTGAGTGGACCTAATCGATGCGAGAGGCGAAGTGGCGATGGGTGGCCGGAGGTGCGTTCCGGCGAGGATGGGCGATTAGGCGAATCACACGATGGATTTCAAAATTTCTTGAGGGCTTTCGCTCCTAAGACTCAGACTAAGCTAATGCACGAAAAATAAAGGGATGAAATGGCTTCCTCGACGGTGTAGACCGGAGGGAAGGTTACCTCCACCGCCGGAGTTGCGGGAGGTGGTGGAGACGCCTCCGACCTCGGCTGCCTTGGCTGAAGGCTTCGCGGTGGAGCTGTCACCTCCACGAAGCGCTGGAGCTCGGAGTAGGCGCAAGGGGTGGACCGAAGGTGTTCGAATTCGAAAGGAAAGAAGGGGGGCTCGTTATATTTGGTTTGACCCTGAGCTGCAGGGGTCCAAAGATCAATGAGTATCTTGCAAATCTTGGGTCCAAAGTCCAAGATTATTCATGGGCGAGCTAGAGGGAAGATCGAGGAATAATGTTGCAGAAGGTTGCAACACAAAAAGGTGAAAGTTTTGGCCTCGAGAAATCCGTGAAGTTGGGTCAAAAACGAGGTTGTCAGGAGCTACAGGGGGTAGGGCGTCCAGTTGACCGCGGTCAACTGTTGACCCCTCCTGGTTGGTCCACGTGGACCAACCAGGAAAAACCCTAAAAATTAATTTGTAAAATCAATAAAAAATAGAATTAAGTCGAATTAATTAATAGTTATAAAATGAAAAACGCTTAAAATTTTATGTAGTATTTTATTATGAATTTTAATTATTTTTATGAAGTGTATTTTTATAAGTTACCTTTATACCCCTATATAGGTATATTATCGATATACTTTATCACTTTTATTTTTATTTTGTATATTTTAATTTTATTATTTTTATTTATTATTTTATAAAATTATAAAATATTTTTATACACAAATATATTTTTATTTTATTTTTCTGATATGTTTTGTGCATTAAATAAAATATAAGAGTGCTTGGTATAGGTATATGTATAGGCCGTATACCTATGTATTCTTTATACAAATATTTTTATTTTTGTATTTTCTTTGCATTTTATTCTGATTTTAGTACACATATATATTTAAATAATATTTACATCATTATAAAAATATAAAAAATATAAAAATAATGAATAAATAATAAATTGAATATTTTAATCAGTATAGCTATACAACGGGGGTCCAAAACTCAACTTTCAAACCGTAGCTCCGCCAAATGCGAAACCACCACCATTAATTAGCTTATTTTATTCTATATACAATTAAAGGTGAGTTTGCCACATTTGGAGTTGTCAGTTGTAAGATATGGGTCTGGAAAGTTGGGATTCTGGATTCTTATTCAGATCATAACTTTTTATGTGTGTATTCTTTTTCTGTGAAATCAATTTTGTATTTTTCTTTATAAAATTATCTACAACTTTCATGTACAAAGTTTCTTTATTTGATGTATAAAAAGTGGAACCAAAAATAGGTCCCAAAAATGAATTAAGAATGAATAAAATAAAAGGGATTTTATTGGTATTTTTGGCCTTATCTCCCCCTACTTTATTCCTTGTCGACCTATTCATCAAGATGCCTAGGTCTCGGGGGTTTTGGGTCATAAAATATTTACAATATTTTATTCTTTTTCTTTTCTTTATTTATTCTATAATTTTGGCTTTAATTACAGCATTTTACACACTAATATGATGCACATGCATGGATGCTAAGATGATGATTTTAATGCTATTTGCAGGAATTTGCTAGGGTTTTTAGTGCCAAAATGATAGAATAAAGATGATGAAATGTGGATTCATCACCCCTTCACGGCAAGATCCGGTGTCCTCCCCGACGTCGTTGCAGCACACCGCGCATCACCGTCGCCTCTGCCCAGCTCCGCCTCCTGCGTCGAGCCCACGACTCCGACTCGCTTCACTGCTGATGACCGTAAAAATCAACGAGCAACTAAGGAGAAGAAATATAACTAAGGTCGTTGCGACCTCAGTCGCTGAAGGGTCAATCGATCAATCAAGAAAAATAAGAGCAGACCACCAAAATAGGATAAAAATCAAATAAAAATAATAGTGGCCCTAGCTATAGGATTAGCCTGGTATAGCGACCAAGGTCGGACTCAGGGAGCACGTAATGGCCTCGCGGCCTAAGAAGTAGTCTAAAAGAAGTATAAAATAAAAGAGAAGGCTTTTTGGTGGATTTTTAGTATTTTTATATTTTTTTGGATTTTTAATTTAATTAAGAAAATAGGAAAGCAATAAATCAAGCAACTACAAACAATTATTTAACTACTCAAAAATCATCCAAAAATTCAAACAAAAATGTTTTTATGTTTTTTATAACTTTGTATGTTTTTGGTTAATTTTTGATATTTTTCTGCTTTTTAGGGAATTTTATAAAAATCAAACAAGGCAAAAAAATAAAGGTACTGTCCAGTCAGACTAGGAGGAACAAATTAACATGCAAAATGGCCCTATCAAGGTCTGAAAGTAATTTTCCTGTAAAGTAGAAAATAAAAGGAAAAATTGGGCACTGAAATTATTAATTTTTGATTTTTCTATTAATTATTAGAATTTTTATGCGTTTTTTGGGGTTTTGTAATTTTTATAGGTTTTATAAATCTAAAAATGACCAAAATTGGTCAAAAATCAAACAAGGCAAAAAAAAAACAATATATAATTTTTTTGTAATTTTTAAAGTTGATTTAATCTTTTTTTGTGAATTTTTTATTTAGATAGTAACACAAATGCTTGTTTTTGAATTTTTAAAAATATCAAAAAGTGTCAAAAATGTCTCCAAAATTTAGAGAAAATGTTACACCATGGCAAGAGCCATGTGTCCAATTTTCATAAAATTTGGAGTTGATTTGCTATTTTATTAAAAATAAAAACAAGGGTACAGTGCATAGGGACCTGTACGCAATTAAGACAAGTTCCAGGGGGTCCGATGCAATTTATCCAAGAACTCACGCGTGAGGCGCGTGAACTGGGCACTCAGGGACCTAATTGCAATAAACTTAAGTCCCTAGACTATTTAGTAACACGTACTAAATGTCCAGGGGCGTAAGTGTAAATTACCCACTATATAAAGCACATGCACAATTAAAACACTCACAGGGGTATTTCTGCAAATATCAAAAACATAAATTCATTCATTAACTCCTTGAAACATCCATCCTATACATGCAATTAACCCACAAAAACACGTGACGAAGCACGTGTGCACCACTGCGTACAAGGGTATAAAAGCAAATAAACTAAACTACCAGGTTTCAAGTGCAAATGTACCAAAATAAAAACAACTAAATACGGTATTTTCAGGGCTAAATATTAACAACTAAAAGAGGAGAGCCTAAGGGTAAATTACCCTTTATTAAGTCGAGGGCCAGATGCGCGCCACGTGGAGATCTGACGGTCAGGAAGAGGCGCGGCTAACCCTCGGCGATCGGACGGTCCTCATCTATCCTCCATTGATCGGACGGTCAGGGCTGCTCCTGGCGTGAACGACTACGATCCGAACTGGAGCTGGAGGATGATCGGACGACTGCGGAGGATGCTCGATGACTCAACGCCGGTGAAGTTCGGCGGGCTCGTGCGCGTACAGGGGAGATCCTCGGAGGCTGCTGAAGATCGGAGAAGCTACGCCTTGGCCTCCCGCGTCTAATGGGATCCTCCGATGACGCAACGGAGCTCCGGAGAGCTCGGGCGACGTCGACGGAGGCGGAGCTGCTATTCCAGAAAGTCGAGTCCTCAGATGGTGAAGGTGATCTGTGCGTCGGGACGAAGGGGCTCCGGCGAAGCGACGGCGGAGGAACCCCAATCCCAGTTCCGTGGCGAACTGGGTTGAACGAAGGGGTGGAGAAGGTGCGCGGGGGAAATGCGGAAATGATGGATGACTCCGATGATCGAGACGAGGGGGAGGGTGGTCGGAATCAACGATGGTCGGTGACGGGTCGATTTGGGCGAAACACAAAATTAGGGAAATGGAGAAGGAAAGAAGGCTACCTACTGGATCCTGTCGATTGTTGAAGAGCTGGGGATGCTCCAGGTCCTAGCCTCAAGGGCCGTCGATGCCCGAGGCTCGAGCACCACCTCCAGGCGGCGCACGGCGGCGCAAAGACGCCAGATCGATGGTCTACATGCTCCTTCCTCGCTGCGACACCACCGGCCGACTGCTGTCACTCATGCGGAGATGATGGAGGTCCTGGGGTGGAGAATGAATGAGCCAAAGATGCCAGAAATTGGAGGCGGAGCTCGGACTTTATACGACAAGGGTTCCGACTAGAACAGGTCGGGCAGGGCACGGCGAGGCGCGGATCCCAATGCAATCAGCTGGGCGAGGATCTTGGATGCATGAGGAAGGAGTAGCACCCGGGAATTTCGGATTTGGTGATCGGGTCATGATGCGATAAATCGGCAAAATCGGGTCGGGCGTCATGGACCCGTGGGAAGTGGTCCAAGGGGGGAGTTGACCGGGGGGTCAACGTCCCCCATGGACTAATCAGAACAGGCCACCTCAGAAATACTTGGAAATCGAAAATAAAATAATAGATGGCCGATTTAGGAAAAATTTAAAACATAAAAATATTTGTTTTAATTTTTTCTATTTTTTGTGATTTTTAATTATTTTTTTGAAATAAAAATAAGGTATTTACACTATAGTGCTATATATAGGTATATATACAATATAGATTTTTAATTTTTGATTTTTAATTAATTGTTTTTGTACATTTTTATTCCCATTTTATATTTTATTTATTTATAGCATAAAATTAGGAATATTTTGATGTTTTTATTTTATTATTATTATTTATTTACAAGGGTAAAATAAATAGATATATACATTTATATACATGGTATATATACACTGTTCTTTTTAATTTTTAATTTTGTTCTTTTTATTTGATTTTTGTTTTTATGGTTATTATTTTATTTATTTACTACATAAAAGATAGAATATATACAAATTTTTGGGGATTTTAATTTATTTATTTACAAGTCTAAATAAATATAAGAGTGGGTATATATACATGGTGAATATATACAAGGAAGAGTATTTTTTATTTTCTTTTTAATTTTTCTATTTTTATTTTGATTTTATCTTTACAAATATATACAAGCCCGTTTTTATTTTATTTTTAGAGGAAAATATTTTTATTATATTTACAAGTATATTTACACACATGAGCTCCCTATCTCTCTCTACTTTGGCTTTTATGCGGTCAGGCCCATGATGAGCCCTCCCTTGGGATTAGGTTGCTCAATATTTATTCTAAGTATTTCCCTCTTTTTGTTTTAATTCTTTATTCTTTTATTTTTGCACAAAAACATGCTAATTATTACTTTTTACACTATGCATGCTCTTTGGTAATTATTTGTATTTATAAACATATACATGCATTTGCAAAGGTTTTTGTAGCTAAAATATAAGAATAAAGAGTGATGAATGAGTATTCATCAACCGCCCAACCTCCATTAACGCCTTCGACCATCTTCTCCGATAAAGTACTCCGCCTCGACATCATCTTCTTCGACATCGCCATCTCCGCCAACGCATCTCCAGAGCTTCATCACCTTCAGACCTCACCACCTCTTCATCGCGCCACTGGAGCTACGCCAGCCGCCTCGCTCCGCCTTGGCTGATCCACCAACGTACTTCTCCACCGGTCGCTTCTTGCCGACGACGCCTCGCCGCACTCCTCTTCTGCTCCACCACGCGCCGGGGCTCAGTCTCGAGACCCCTCATGCACGTGCGAGGCACGTGCATCCGAGGGGGACGTCAGCATTACATCAGCCAGCCAAGGGGTCACGTGTCCCGCACGTGCCCCTTGGGCAAATTGCAAGTTACACCCCAGGGCTTCTCCGAATTTGCGCTCCCGTCCGCTGATACTTGGGTCACGCGCACTACATGTGACCCGTGGAAATTTTGCTGAAGAATCCCCTTGTTTATTGGAAATTACGCACAAGCCCCCTGCATTATCTTTATTTATTTATTTATTGCATATATACCCCTGCATTTCTCCTTTATTTTAGACCTCTATTTTCCATCATTTTATCTATCTAAAAATAGCATGATGTTCGTCATTTAATTGTCTACATCGTGACATATTGTGGGTATTTTTGTGATTGACGGTTAATTAATAATTAATTATTTTGTGGAAATTTGCAAACTTTACCCATTTTATGCTCTTAAAATTGCCATTGATTAACCGTTGCTCTAAAAGTCCCCAAAAAATCACATATTGTAGAGTTAATTGTGCTTGACATTGTGCCCAAAAGATTTGCATTTACATGCATAGTTTGCCCTGTAAAAATCATTTTGCATATCTCAGTTTTTAATTTTTAATAGGTATTCAACCCGACATTTTCAAGGTTTGATATTTTTTTAGGATCAATTACTTAGTGATAGATCTTAGATAATTTTATTCCTTGAAAACAAGTAGGTTTAATATTTATTATAATTAAATATTGAAAATCATTTGGTTTGCATTTAAAAATTTATAAAAAATTCGTATTGCATCCAAAAATCCCATAAAATTTATACTGCATTCAATTCATCATATTTTACATTGTGACCAAATTTCATATTTTTCGGACATCGTTTGATCGAAATTTACATTTTAGTCCTTAAAATCGGCCAAAAGTGCATTTTGCATCCCTTTATTGCAATGAAAATACCAAAAAAAGACCGCCTCGAAAATCGAACACAAACTTTGATAGATATAATTCTAGGTTGTTCCTTTGCCTCCTTGTGATCGACCTTGGGACTTGCCCAAGTAAAATAAACATAAAACCACTTGACTAAAAATTGAATAATATTTGTGGTTATTTCTTCACCGATTCCGATCGTCGCCTACAACGAACGACTCATTAATTTTTAGCACGAACAAATAAAAACAACTTCTTAACACGTGCGATTCCGGACTCGTTAAATGGCGTCGTTGCCAGGGAGGCAAATGACTTAATTTTGTGTTTTGATTTTTTTTTAGTTTTTCGCATTCGAGTAGTCTCACCCCTGAATTTTTCATTGTAAATACAATTTATTTTCAGCATTTATTTCTTTTATTAAATTTATGATTATTTTTTTGAGTCACTCTCTTACATCTTCTCTCTTATTTTTCTTATGAGGTACCCGGCACACGTGGAGCGGTTTTTCAAGAAACCGACGCATCTTCAACGACATCCAAAGAAGCCGCAATTAAATTAAGATCGAGTCGAGTCGTGAGAGAGCGTAGAGTCTAGGTTTTTAATTTATGTAAATTTCCATTTCTTCTCATTTATAGTGGTGTCCGTTTGGACTCTCGCGTGTGTAAAAAAACTCTGAACTCTTCTTGTGGTGTGTCGTGGCCTATTTCACTCTCCGGTGAGGGTGGGGCCCGACTTGAGTGGCGATTAGGATAGACATGCACATACAGCTCTCAGAGCATTTTTATTTTTTGATTGTGCTCGTAGGATCTTAAGCCACATTGCATATTAATCGAGACACACATAGATCATTCAACATAGCCAAATTTAACTCAATTCTTTCCCGCTAATAGAACTTTCTGTTTAGGAGCGGTTTTTCATCGGCTTGCATTTATTTAGAATAATTTTTCAATTATGTCTAGCATCCCACATGAAGATTGCGAGAATTCACTATAAGTCTTCTAACTGAGCATTCATCATAGTTTTCCGCGTGCATCGGCTTTTCCCCGAATTTCTCCCTCTTGTTTTCTCACATAAATTCTAAAGGAAATTGGGACTGGACGGTAGACGTGTATTTGTGCTCATCTAAATTCTTCAGTGATCACCTAATTAAAATTGCGACTGCTAAATATAGCCGATTTCAAAATAACCCTTAAAATCAAGAATTTCTGCAGGAGAGCAACCCCGACCTTGGATGTTTTTATTTTTCTGAGTGAGCGAGAGACAACACTTAAGTCTAGAGCCCAAATCCGAAATTTCAGCACCTAACAACTCGCTAAATTTTTGCCAAGATTGATTTGTCACCCATTAAAATTGAAAATACAATAACCGAACTCTTACAGCTTCATTGTGTGAGTTGGTAAACCCGGGGTTTGAATTGTGTTTGCATTGGTGTGCGTGAACCGATTTCAAAATCAATAGCCGCACATTTGATAAAATTTCTCTTGACTATCCCGTGCAATCATCTCTCCTCTTTTCTTGATAATGGAACTCTTGTCCAAAAACTCTTGCAGATCCAACCCCCCATTCCTTTCAAAAATGAGCGAACATCTATCTGAAAACCCATCAGAGCTATACTATAAAAATGAATTTATTTCGGTTAGGCCCAAATCAACTAAATCCTCTTCTTTGAATAATCCTCCAACATTTGCGGGGAACTTTCACCCACAAATAAATTCGGCCCCTTCATTGAATTCTTACTCAAATCATCCAGCCACAAATAACCATATGCCATCTTGGACTGAACCGCCTTATTCACAGTTTCTCGCCAATGAAACATTTCAAAATCAAAATCCCTTTGAGTCTCATGACTGGGAGAGAAACCAAACCCAGATGGAAAGACACGCACTGAATGATCATCGGAATTGGATTGACCATGATAGACCCCTCGTCAGACATGATACTCATACAGAGGACTGGACTGACCTCCTAGAAACACATAAACCCTGTATGTTTACTTCACAATATCAAAGTCTGATCAATCATGATCAAAGGATTGAACTCTACTCAGACCAACTATACATGTCTGAACCATATGGGCAGCCTCCTTCCATAAGTTTTGAGGAGAAATTTTCAGAAAATAATGATCATATGTTGGATATTCCAAGAAATTCTCCTCTTAGCACAAACAAGAAAATGGAAGATGAAATTATCGAACACACACCGATTGCTCCCATGATTGACCATGAATCGAATTTTGAGGATGATATTTAGAGGATAAATAAGAGATTCAATTCAATAGAGGATAGATTTCAAAAATTTACCGACCGATTAATTTCACTCTATGGGAACTCGGACAAAAAAATGAATGAGGAAATGATTGGATCTCATTTTGACAATTATGAGTCAGAACGTCAAAGCCCCTACTCATCAACAAAATACACCACATTACCACACCACACAGAAAATACCCAAAAAATCGAAATATTTGAAAATCACAAAAAATTGAAAATCTCGAAATATACATAAAAATTGAAACTGAAGAAGATTTGAAGAATTTGGATCCTGCTTTATGGGAAGCACTAGGAAAGAAATTGATTTTTGAACTTCCCTTTCTCTAGGCCATTGAACACTTCCCCGACCTTAAAAGATTTTTAATGGAAAAATTAACTAAGAAAAAGTCAGGCAGGATTTGAACAAAGACCGAAAGACATATCTTGTCAATAGTCTCCTCCTTGGTGTTGAGGAGAAAAACCAAGAGCCGCATTGTGAAACGGTTGCCCAGATTTGATTGTGAAATCAAAGACACAATTTTCACCCATGCTTAGATTGATGATGATTCACCGATCAATATCCTCCCGACCTCTGTATTCCATGAACTCAAACTCGGACCGATTCGAGAGATACGAGAGATTGTTCAATTGGCGGACCGATCTATAAAGCAGCCGAGAGGAATAACTTCTGTCATCATGAAATTCCAAGGTGCTCTGCTCAAAGTAGAATTCACGATCATTGATATTGAGCATAACTCAGAAGACCAAGAATAAACAAACAAAACGCAAACCGACCAAGGAGAAGAACTCTAATGGCTACTCATCTGGATACTCAAGTGAACCGACACCTTCACGAAGAAAGAAAAAAATAGTTACCTTTGACCTTTCGAAAGAGGAATCAGTTGATGATCGCTCATCAGGTCCGGAAAAGGTAGCTTATATGAGTGAAGTCTGTTCGGCAACTCTAAAGCCATATCTTCGCAAAGATCCAAAATTCAATTCCCGTTGGACAACTCCCTTTCCGAACTACTACTCATCCAAAGCTGATGCTCCTACCCTCTTCAAGTACACTGGAATTATTTCATATGAGCTGAGTAAGACCGGTGCTTCTGAATATTCATCTGAGGACAAACCGATTGACCCTAAGAAGGAACGTATTCTGAGGAAACAACTGAAGAAACAGAAAGACATGAATACTTGGAGTATGTCCACTTGCAAATACTACTCCTATGAGGATAAAATTGATGATGGATATCTTTCTTCTGACTCAAACACTTCATCTATTATCCATCATGATTTTTCTGAGGATGACACTGATCCTAGTTGGGAATCATATGCTTCATCTCCATCCCATCATTACGATCTCCCACAGTAGGCTCACAAAAAGATCAGCCGAAAACCACCTTAATCATCGGCTACCCACCCTCCCTCCCGACCACATCGGTCTTCTTGTACATCTTCTTCCTCTACTTAGGCCAAGGCTTAAGTATAGGGGGGGACCGATGCCATATGTATATACCATTTTCCCCACCAGCCTTCTCATCACTCCACTTCCACCCTTCTTCCATACATTGGCTGTCCAGAGCCTAAGTATAGGGGGAACCGACAACCACCTGTTTATACTCTCCTCATTCACATATCTCTACCGCTTCATTTTTTCTTCTTTTTTCTTTTTTTCACTCTCTTACGCTTAGCCCGAGCTATGTCTTCTTTACGCTTTCTTGTGCTCTGAGGACATAACACTCGCTAAGTATAGGGGGGTCTGTGTATATATTTCGTATATATTTTACCCATATCTCGTACTTTCACGTAAGTCTATATGTATTTACGGGGTGGGTAACTAACTCGAAAAAAAAAACAAACATGCACAAAAAAAGAGAAAAAGAAGAGTTTTGCTACTAACACTGACTTTGCCCAAATTTTTTGAAAAAAATGGCTTCTCATCCATTGTTGCATACAAAAATCCTTCGCATAAAATGTCAAAAAAATTACAAAAAATTGTGTCTGCATTTCACACACCGGCACTTCATCCAGCATTTCATTTGCATCTGTGAAAAGTCATTGGGTTCTGAACCGAGTTATGAGCTGAAACCGAGAGTGGTCTGGACTTGACCTTAATCCACCTAATTTTTAGAGGAACTTCACCGAGAAATAGGATTTTAAGAGCTTCAGGTCTTTGACTCAATTCTTTGAGTTCCACATAATAACGTGCAGCGTTTGACTCTTAGTTTCTAACCTGGTCTCTTCATTCTGGGTACAACTCTGGAATAGGGAATTAATTTGTACTCTCGCACTATGCACTTAGCCCAACTCAAACGAGATGTTGGAAGACTGTGTGAGTCTCTTTTCTGGTAGCGTGGAAATCTAAAGACCAGAGTACGGGTTGAAATAAAGCTTTCGAAAAGGGATGGATGACTGGGCACAATTTTTTCTAAGTCCCCAAAAAAATGTACGGAACAAAACAATTCCATATCCGTAGGGGCACAACAAGATCCAAGCAGAACCACCAAAAATTCCAAATATAAAGAAGCAACTACGAAATAAAATCCGACCAAAAAGGTCCAAGCTTCAAGAAACCTGCAGATCTTGGTGGAGACTCGGCTACACTGGCCATCTTCACAAGGAGAGGTGACTACACTGGCCACCCTCTAGTTCTTTTCTCATTCTTCTATCTTCTCCCTCATTCGATTGTGAACACAACACGACAGACCTTAGAAGGAAATACCTGACTTCGCGAGGACGAGTTACTGGAGACGAGAGGAGCATGGTAGTCCGGCATTCTGGATGGGAAGTGCTAAAATCCTTCAAAAATATGAGTCGGTTATTCAATGTTCGTAGGGTATACTTTGGGAAGAGGATTGATCTAAGATGACTTCTGAGCCGAAACTGTGACAATGATGTGTAGAACTTGAGGGCTGTTGATTTTAAAATTCTAAGTCTCACAGAAGTTCCGCCACACTATTAATCCAAAGGTCGAGTTTAGATTCTTTTTCACCTTCAGCTCATGATCTTGGTATGGAACCCAATCTTAGTTCACCTCATGGCATTTCTTTTTGATGCTCAGGGACGAGCATGGTTTAAGTATAGGGGGATGATGAATCTCGGATTCATCACTCTAATTCTCATTTATTAAGCTCAGTTCCCTCAAAATCATCAGCATTTCTGCATTTATTTGGCATAAATAGCATTCATGCATGTTTGCATAAGAATGGCATTTTATGCATCATTTTTGCATAAAATAAGAAGCCAAAAAAAATCCAAGCCACAGTTGACCTGTAAATAGCCTAATTTTCCGGATTTTTAACTCCTTCATGCTAACTCCGAATAACACAAAACCACCTCCACTGTGTACATATCACTAACAAGAATAAATAAAAAATACAAAAAATCACTAACTCTGTTAAGTGGACCGAAAACCCAAACCCTAGTTTCAGGATTTTCGGACTAAAAGCCCCATATCTTCCCCATCCAGTGTCCGATTTCATCCTACTCACTTTTTAACTAATGCACATTCAATTACCTTCAAAAAAAGACCAAGTTCAAGTGAATCGGAGCTCGTATATGAAAGTTGGGTTTTGAGCCTCTTTTGTACATTGTATATTTCAGCGGTTTTTGACCTGTATTTTATGTACATACTTGCTTAATCAATAAAAAAAAATTAGATTTAAATGTCTTTTATTTATCTTTGATTTCTCTATATTTTTCTGGATTTTTATCTTGTTTAAAAATGACAAAAAATACAAAACCCAAAAATCCAGGTATTCTATGTACATGGGATACCCCAAAATATTCACTTTATGCATTTGACCGATTTTGGTTTTGATGTCTTCATGAAAGTTGTAGAACTCATCGAGACGAGCATTTTTTGTTAAGGAACTTTTTTGATCCGAGGTCGTTTACTATTTCTTTTTGATTTTACAAAGTATTTTATTCTTGGATTTTTCTGGTGCTGACACGTGGCAGCCCCATAGGCCGCCACGTGTCAGCAGTTTTTGGGCTTTTTAATATTCGTTTTTATATAAAAAATTAAAGCAGTCGCACGTGCGAGGCACGTTCCCCCAGGCATGCGCCAAGCACGTGCGCGCCTCTTCTCCCCTTCGCCACGTGTCTAGATCTCGACCGTTCGATCTCGCTTGATCGAACGTCCCAAGTCATTCATCCTCCTCTGGCGTCGTCGCCCCCTCTGAGATCTCCGCCAACGAACCCTGCCTTCATCGCCAATGCCCGACGACCCTAACGAACCCCACCTTCATCGCCAACCCTCTCGCGCGGGCCGACCACCCTCTCCCCTATTTAAGAACACGACCACCCCTTCTCCCAAGCCATCCGCTGAAGCTTGGAGATGGGTTCCCCTGCCGGTG
Source organism: Ottelia alismoides (assembly GCA_037367405.1). Classification (NCBI taxonomy): domain Eukaryota; kingdom Viridiplantae; phylum Streptophyta; class Magnoliopsida; order Alismatales; family Hydrocharitaceae; genus Ottelia; species Ottelia alismoides. The sequence goes on from JAZKJV010009004.1 coordinate 439,843, forward strand.
GTGACAGCCCGGCGTGACCCCTTCACGGCGAGATCTGGCATCCTCCCCGACGTCGTTGCAGCCCACGACGCATCACCGTCGCCTCTGCCCAGCTCTGCCTCCTGCGTCGAGCCCACGACTCCGACCTGCTTCACCACCCAACCGCCATTAACGCCTTCGACCGTCTTCTCCGACAAAGTACTCCACCTCGACATCATCTTCTTCGACATCGCCGTCTCCGCCAATGCATCTCCAGAGCTTCATCACCTTCAGACCTCGCCACCTCTTCATCACGCCGCCGGAGCTCCGCCAGCCGCCTCGCTCTGCCTTGGCTGATCCACCAATGTACTTCGCCACCGGTCGCTTCTTGTTGATGATGCCTCGCCGCCTACCTCTTCTACTCTTTCGCGCGCTGGGGCTCAGTCCCGAGACCCCTCGCATACGTGCAAGGCACGTGCGTCCGAGGGGGACGTCAGCACTACATCAGCCAGCTTAGGGGTCACGTGCCCCGCACGTGCCCCTTTGGCAAATTGCAAGTTACACCCCAGGGCTTCTCCGAATTTGCGCTCCAGTACGCTGATACTTGGGTCACATGTACCGCACGTGACCCGTAGAAATTTTGCTGAAGAATCCCCCTGTTTATTGGTAATTACGCACAAGCTCCCTGCATTATCTTTATTTGATTATTTATTGCATCTATACCCCTGCATTTCTCCTTCATTTTAGACCTCTATTTTCCATCATTTTATCTATCTTAAAATAGCATGATGTTCGTTATTTAATTATCTACATCTTGACATATTGTGGATATTTTTGTGATTGACGGTTAATTAATAATTAATTATTTTGTGGAAATTTGCAAACTTTACCCTTAGGATCAATTACTTAGTGATAGATCTTAAATAATTTTATTCCTTGAAAACAAGTAGGTTTAATATTTATTATAATTAAATATTGAAAATCATTTGGTTTACATTTAAAAATTCATAAATATTCATATTACATCCAAAAATCCCAAAACAATTACAGTGCATTCAATTCATCATATTTTACATTGTGGCCAAATTTCATATTTTTCGGACATCGTTTGATCGAAATTTACATTTTAGTCCCTAGAATAGGCCAAAAGTGCTTTTTGCATCCCTTTATTGTATTGAAAATTCCAAAAAAAGACTACCTCGAAAATCAAACACGAACTTTGATAGACATAATTCTAGGTTGTTCCTTTGCCTCCTTGTGATCGACCTAGGGACTTGCCGAAGTAAAATAAACATAAAACCACTAGACTAAAATTAAATAATATTCGTGGTTATTTCTTGACCGATTACGATCGCCGCCTACAAAGAATGACTCATTAATTTTTAGCACGAACAAATAAAAACAACTTCTTAACACGTGCGATTCCGGACACGTCAATCGACAATTCTGGTGGGATGAGATGAAGCACGACGTAGCACAACATGTTAGCAGATGCTTGACCTATCAAATGCTCAAGGATGAACATAGGAGACTGCTAGGGTTATTACAATCTCTCCCCATTCTCGAGTGGATGTGGGAGAGTACTCTATAGATTTCGTCACTGGATTGCTGAGGATATCATGTGGCCATGATGTAATTTGGGTTGTTGTTGACAGATTGACCAAGATAGCCCATTCAAACCTGTCAGCATGACCTACACTCAATCTAGATTGGCCAGGTTATATGTGCAGAACATTATTAGGCTTCATGGTATACCATGTAAGGTGATGGATGACAGAGACTCGAGGTTTACATCTCAATATTGGCACCAGTTTATGTCATCACTACATACAGAGTTGATGATGAGTTCGACATACCATCCACTGATCGACGGACAAAGTGAGCATACCATCCAGACACTTGAGGATTTGCTATGCACGTGTATCCTAGAGTGGAAAGGGTCTTGGAAGGACCACCTGTCATTGGTAGAGTTCACGTACAACAACAACAACAACCATTGTTCCCATATCAGCATGGCACCATTCAAAACCCTATACGGGTAGAGATGTCTCATGCCTCTTAATTGGCTTGAGGTAGGTGACCACACTCTTTACTCCATAGATCTCTTGGAGGAGACTGCGAGGGTTGTTGATCTTGTGAGACAGAAGCTTCTGATGGCATAGAACTACCAGAGGAGCTATGCAGACGGTTGGAGAAGAGACTTAGAGTTGCAGGTAATCCAATCCTCTTCTATAAATTCATTCCTATTATGTTTCATTTAATCTTTCATACTGATGAAATTCCTATAAATACAGGTGGGAGATTGAGTGTTCCTACGAGTATCTCCCATGAAGGGAGTACAAAGATTTGGTATTCTTGGAATGTTGGCACCGCGATATGAGGGACCATTTGAGATCATTTCCCATGTGCAGAAGTCCCTACTGATGATAGATATTTTTCCTGGGTCTTGTCAATCCACAAGGTGGACAGACAGTCGTCGAGGTGACCTCGGATGAACTCGATCGATCAACAATTAAACCACAATACGTATAGAGCAAAGAAAAGCAAAAATAAGGAGTTGAAATTTATTATAACTCTACATCTAAATCTGTATAGTTGTCAGCATGTGTAGAGGTCGAACTTAGAAGAAAACGGTAGATGGGGGCAAATGAATGTGCACAAAAAATTGTCTTTTATCTCTTGTCCATTTTTTGGTGGGTTATTGGATTTTATATTTTATATTTTGTTTTTAATTTTATAATTTTACATTGACTTTTTGCATTTTCATATTTTTATATTTTTTTCTTTTAAATATAAATATAAGATATATAAGGGTATATATACATATAGGTATTTATAGATACTAATAAATAAAATACAAAAGAATAATTATTTTTGTGTTATATATATTTTTTCTACCATTTTTATAATTTTTCTGGATTTTTTGATACTTTTTATACATTTTTAAAATAAAAATACCCCAAATAAGGGATTTAATAAATAGGACGAATTTTCTTTGAATATTAAAAATAGTAAAGGTGGTAAAAAGTACTCTAAATAATTTGAGCACATATATATTTATATAAAGAAAAACTATAAGAGAGAAAAACATATTTTTGGATTTTTTAATTATTTTTTAGATTTTTCTAAAATATTTTGGGGGGTTTTCAATTTTTAATCTTTTTCTTTTTCTTTTTAGTTATTTTTGGTCTGTAACTAAAATATGGCAAATTTTAGACACACTTTTATATTTTTTTGGTATTCATATGCTAGACCGTACCAAAATAGACTCCTTTTAATTTTTAATAAACAAACAAATGCAAAAAAATGCAAAATAAATATGGAGTGCAAAAATATATGGCATAAGGCATTTATCCCTATTTTTGCATATTTTTAGGAGTAGATTAGCTATTTATAAAAAAATAGATAAAAAAACACAAAATTATTTGTCCTAGAGGGGTATATTTGAAAATAAATAAGATGGGCTTAAATATAATTTTACCAAAATTATATAATGTATTTTCAATTTTAAAAACTATTTCACAATTACAAAATCTGTTAGGGGCCTACATGCAATGTTGACACATCACGTGGGAAGGCACAAGATGTGACATGGAATGGACCCAAATGCAGTTATAAGAACAACATGGGATTTTTTATAAAATTCCTAATTTATTTAACACGCTATATTTTATTTACATGACTAAATATTAAATACACAAAAGGCGGGGCAAAGTTATGCATTTACCCCATATACGCATGCGTATGGACGACGGGATGGCATCCACTTATCCACGTGGCGACATCTGGACAACGGATGGTGCTTCAACGGTGGACACTTGGGATTAGATCCCAAGTCTGATTAGACGGAGCTCAATGAAGCCCATTAGACGACTGAGACGTGATCTGGGTGTCGAAGGAGATCGGATGGAAAAGATGAAATCTCAAAGAACAGGGAAGAATGCCCCTTTCTTTGAGCTTCGATCGAGTGGTGTGAGGGCTTATGACCTTCCCTCGAACGGCTCTGGGTTCAAAAAGGGTCCTGGGGATGTACTCTATCGGCCGAGGGCTTCAAAATGCTCCGTCGTTCGCTGGAGCTCCTCCGCGATATCGAGAAGGTTCATGGGTCCTAGGTATCAGTAATTCCAACAAAAAACAACTCTAAAAGGAGTCTAGAGTCCAGAACCTGCAATGTGGGTCAGCACAAGAATAAGAGGGTTTGGGGCTCCTATTAAGCAAGAATGGATGCAAGGTGGGTCATGGTGGTGGTCCTCCGGTAGGGCGGCAGAGTGAAGGACCGGTTAGCTCAATCTAAAGGGGTTGAGGTTGAATGGAATGCGTCAGAGCATGAGGAAATGGTAGGGAAAGAAGATAGTGGTGGTAGCGGGGCAAAGGAACGGTGGAGGCACGGTGAACAAGTTTGCCAGAGATCAAGAGCTCCGACGAGGGTAGCTTAGGCTAATCTACCTAATTAGCAAGCTAAAATACGAAATAAAATGCATCAAATGAAAGCTAAGACTAGTTCTAGGATTAAAAAAAAACATAGATCTTACTTTCCAGCGAAGCAGGGAGTAGAGGTCATCGGTGACAACGACCTGGGTACACCTTCTTCCTCAATCTACCCGCTCAGACCCTCCAGGGGTTCCCTCCTGTCACAAGGGTTCACACTAGGCTGGAGGCGGGGGTGTTAGGACTCATGGGATGACCAAAATTGGAAGCAGGAGGAGGTGGGATTATTTATCAACATAACAGAGCACCCTTATTGACTAGTCGGTTGAAAGAATTTAAGCATATGTAGAATAAATCAAAGTGGCCGGCGTAGATCAAGGACTATACATAAGTAAATCTTATGAAGAGATCGATCGTGATGGAAGGCTAGATTAGGTGGAAAATGGGATGAAAAAGAGGGAAAAGACAGCTCTGACGGGTCAGAGTGCCTGGTGGACGAGTCGACTGGGAGTCAACAGATGGGCGGCTATGATTGGTCTAGCTCAGCCCGTAAATGGATAAATAATATATTTATTTGTTATTAATTAATTAAAAGTAGTAAATGATTTTATTATTTTTTATATTTTTATTATAAAATTAAAAAATGTTTATTATTTAATGTAGTATTTTAATATGATTTTTATTTACTTATTTGATGTCATTTATTAGTAGTTAAATTTTTAGGGTATAATTATAGCTATATTTACCTACATTTTGACTATTTTATTTTTATTTTGTATATTTTATTTTATTATTTTATTATTTTATTTATATATTTATAACTCATTTTATGTACATAAATATATATATTTTATATTTTTATGATATTATTTGTACAATTAAGTAAATAGGTATATAAATTATATATGTATACTTATAGGTATTTTATCTATGATTTATTTCTACTATTTTTAATGTATTTTATTGGGTTTTATTTTGGTTTATATTTTAAGTAGAATATAAAAATATTTAAAGGAGTATAAAAATATAAAAGAATAAAGAATGAAATCCCCTTCTATTTATTTATAGGTATTAACATAGGTGTTTTGCCTATATATTAATAAACACTTATTTTATAATATGTTTTCATTGTGATTTTGTTTTGGTTTTAATATGTACATGTGTTATAAATAATATTTATGTAATTATAAAAATATAAATTGTAAAACTACTAAAGAATGAATAAAAAGAATATTTTAATCGGGTATAATATACAATGAGGGTTCAAAGCCTAACTTTCACACCTTAACTCCAAAAAATATGAAACCATCTCACTTAAATAGCTTATTAAAAGTTATATACAATTAGAGGTTATTTTGATATATTTTGAGTGGTATTTTATTCCTTTTCTTTTCTTTTCTTTGTTATATAATTTTGGCATTAAAAATAATATTATTTACACAATAAATGCAATAAACGATGAATGATATTTTGGACAAATTGATGCTATTTACATGAATTAGCTAGGGTTTTTATTGTCAAAATGATAGAATAAAGGTGATGAAATGGAGATTCAATCCCCCCTATACTTGCCTTTGCTAGTCCCTAGCAAACACTTATGCAATAAGTACACTTATGGTATTGATTTTAATTATTAAACTTGTCTTTGAAAAATCAAAGTTTAGAGCTAAGGTTATACCTTATGAAAATGTGTGTGCAACCTGGTCGGGAACCAAATTTAAAATACAACAGCCTTTGAGAGTCACATAACTCGTATCAAACCACCTCAATAGCCATGTCATAACTAGCCTACATCATACGCAAACCCTTATGACTATGAAGCTGACTTGCATAGTGTAAGTGGTAGTGGCTCTCCCAAACTGAAATGACAAGAGAACTGAATTCTCAAGAATGACAACCCAATGATTCCCCAATCCTGCAACTCTTTCCTCGAGGAGCGGGGTATTCCCTTCTAAGTTTAAGTGGCATCCAACTAAAGAGGAGGGGGTGAAGAGAAGAATGGACGGTATCCAGTGTAGCTACCTATCCAGGGATGCATGATGATGAATCCACATTTCATCATCTTTATTCTATCGTTTTGGCCTCAAAAACCCTAGCAAATGCTTGTAAATAGCATTAAATAGAGCATATTAGCATTCATGCATCTACCTATAAATAGTGTATAAAATACTGTAATTAAAGCCAAAATTATAGAATGAATAAAAGAAAAGAAAAAGAATAAAATATTGTAAATATTTTATGACCCGAAACCCCGAGACCTAGGCATCTTGATGAATAGGTCGACAAGGAATAAAGTAGGGGGAGATAAGGGCCAAATACAGTCAAAATACCTATACTTTTTAGTTCATTTTCTACTCATTTTGGGTCCTATTTTTTGTTCCACTTTTTATACATAAAAAAAGAAACTTTGTACATGAATGTTGTAGATAATTTAATATAGAAAAATACAAAATTGATTTCACAGAAAAATCATGTACAGATAAAAAGTTATGGTCTGAATAAAAATCTAGAAGCCCAACTTCCCAGACCCGTATCTCACAAATGAAACCTCCAAATGCATCAAACTCACCTTTAAATGTATATAGAAAAAAATAAGCTATTTAATGGCGGTGGTTTCGCATTTGGCAGAGCTACAGCTTGAAAGTTGAGTTTTGGACCCCTACTATATACTTGTACATATTAAAATATTCAATTTATTATTTATGTGTTATTTTTATAATTTTATATTTTTATAATTTTGTAAATATTACTTATAATATATATATATATGTACATTAAAATAAGAATAAAAACCTAAATAAAACACAAAATAAAAATACCTTTATATATATAATACAAAAGTATAAGAATTATACACAAACCTATGTATTTAATACTTTTATTTTATTAAGTGTATAAAATACTTCAGAAAAATAAAACAAAAATATATTTATGTATATAAAAGTATTTTATAATTTCATAAAATAATAAACATAATTAAAGAAATTAAAATATATAAAATAAAATAATAAATTATATAGATATTATACCTATAAAGGGCATAAAGGTAAACTTGTAAAAATATACTTCATAAAAATAAATAAAAATCATTATAGAATACTTCATAAAAAAACAAATATTTTTTATTTTATAACTAAAAATTAAATAAATCGTTTTCGATTTTTAATTGAATTAATAAAATCTTTTTTGCAGGTTTTTCCTGGTTGGTCCACGTGGACCAACCGGGAGGCTCTGACAGTTGACCTCGGGTCAACTGTCTGAGCCAGCTCCTGTTCATGTCAGAGGCATGGTTTTGACCCATGTTCTCGCTATTTTCTAGGTCAACCCAGTGCTCATTTCATGATGGCACCTTCTGAGTTTTTGCTCCTCGTTCAATGTTGATTCACGCCCAAGGCATTTCTTGGGCTTTGAATCACTGATCGAGGCATTGCGCTTCGATTTGTGGAGCACCAGAGGCATCCTTTCAAAAGAACCAAACCATCTTCCTCTTCCATTTGGAACCGCTTCTGTGCCAAGGCCGAGACCTTCGAGGATTGCCTGGGATCCCTGGTGACAGGGGGTTGATCCCAGGAGCTCATTGAGGTGTAACTCGTGCCCCAGCGGTGAGTTCCATCATCTCCGGCGGCTGCGCCGCCATGACTTTTTCAACCTCGGGTCTAAAACCCTTGAGGTCCGTTTTCCTTCTTTTTCTTGCTTGTCTTTAGTCCTGGTAGCATTAGGATCCTCTAGGTACTTTCCATTTCGCCTGAGATTCATCCAAGCACCTTCGCCTCCACCTCGCCGGAGCTTGCTCCAATGAGCTCCTATTTCACTACCCTCCGCCTTATTCCGTAGCCAGGAGGGGCGAGGCACTTTGCCCTCACCCTCCTTAACTCGTTTTGCAGGTATTTGAGCCTTCACGCGTGACAGGGGGCATTTTGCCCGTTCTCCGGTGGTACCTGGGGCCTCATGGCTTCCTCGACCTCGCTGGTGAACACCGGAGCTCCTCCGACCTTTTTGAAGCCCCCAGTCAAACCAGGGACCTTCCAGGAAGCCTCCTGGGAAATTTTGAGTGACAACTCGCGGCGGAGGAGGGAGATCTGGGCATGGAAAACTCGCCTCGAGGCGAGTTCTTCCCTGTTCCTCGTCGACCTCTTCCTGCTGTCCGATCAACCCTTGATCTTCCAGGACAGCAGTGACCGTAGGGTCGTGCTTGTCGTCGGCTGTCTGATCACCATTGATCATCTAATCGCAGCCGTAGGCGCGAAGCGGCATCATGCGTTGGAGCTCTGACACGTGGTTCAAGTGACAGATCTGCAGTGTTGGATCAGCGCATGCCGTGGGTATTTTGAAATCTCACCCTGGACATTTTTGTATTAGTTTATTAAGGATTTAAACTTTCATCTGCGTGTTATATTTTTTTGTAATATTTACATTAAGGCCCCATATTTTTCCATATTTACGCCTAGGTCCTTCGCCACGTCACCTCACGTGCTTGTGCACGTGAGGGGACGGGGCATTTTGCAGAGGGACCCACAAGGGTCTTATTATTTCTATTCAGTACTCAAATTTCCATATCATGTGTAATACTTTTGGTGTATTTTGCAATATACCCCTCAGACTTTTCGTTAATTGCATCCGTACCCCTACTAGGCGTGCGTGCTTGCGCACATGCGATTGGTGTTTTTGCAAGGGTACTCCTGCGGGTTTAAATATTGCTGCTTCGTCCATTAATTTGCATATTTAGTTATAAAGTTTGTGTAAAAATTGCAAACGTGCCCTGGAACTTTTGACTATTCGCAATTATACCCCTGCTAGGCTATATATTTTTGCTTTCTTGATCCATTTATTTAAGGCATCATTTTAATTCGAAAAATTCCCAAAAATTTAACTTAAGCTCCTGTTAACTTGGACTTCCACGCCATATTTTTTCTTTTAATTTTTATTGCATTTTTATATTTATTAAAAATAAAAAACATGCCATTTCAGTACTGTCTATCTTAGTAAATACCAAAAAAATACTAAAACACCTAAAAAAATTCCAAAAATTACTTACTGTCTATTTTATCATATTTTAGTGTCAATCCAAAAATCACAAAAAATTTCAAACGAAAAACCTTAAAAATTTGAAAACACCTAAAAACTTTAAAAAAATCTAAAAAATCATAGAAAAATCAGAAAAATAGAAATCCAGGTCCTGTAGGTTCCCCATTTTATTCTCTTTATTTTAAAATCAGTTTGGGAAAATTTTGTGGGTGTTTGATATTTTTTATTCCTATTTTACCTTCAGCCAGTAGCTTATTCCATGTTTTCATTTATTTTTCCTTTTAGAATTATAAAAAAGATTCTGAAAAATACCCAAAAATCACAAAAAATAGGAAAAAATTATAAAAAGACCAAAAATATTTTATTTCTGAATTTTTGAGCATTTTTATATATTTTTATAAATATTCTAGCACCTCTTTTATTATATAGTTTATATATTCCAATATTGAAAAAGAAAATATAAAATATAAAATATAAAAAGAAAATATAAAATCAGATAACTAAAATCAAAATACAAAATTAAAAATTAAAATAAAAAAATAAAAATTAAAAACCCACAAAAATATTTGCATTGCATAGTGTAGACATACACATCACATTCACACGCACACACTTGTGGATCTATCCTGCCTTGCTTCCTGTGTTCGAACTCTCTACGTACTTGCTTCTATACATCATTTATGTAGAGTTAAAAATAAATTTTAACTTCACATCTGCTTGTCATTGCTTGATTAATTGAGTGTGGGTTAATTGTTGATTAAATACGAGGATCATTGAGGGTTGCCGCAACGACACGGTTATCTCTGCCTTGTGTGAGATAATTAGACCCCTTGAATTTCGTGTTAATCAAATAGCGCCGTTGCCGGGGAGCAACAACGCGTAGTTCGGGTGTTTACTTCGTGATTGTGATACTTGTCTACATTTTTGCTTTCTTGATTTGCTCAGTTATTTTATATCATTGCTTGACTTGTCTAATCACTTTTCCTTGTTGACTTTGTGCGAGGAACCGCGGATCGAGGGAGATGCTCTACCTTAGGTGTCGGTGCACCCACGTGAAGGTGGCAGGAGACTTCTGACCTAGCATCAAAGAAGGCAGGGAGGACTTGAGAAGACAGTCATATTTTTGAGCATTTTTGTGTTGTATCTATTTTTGTAATTTAAGTGAGTGAGAGACCCATACTATTGTAATAATACATGTACCCCCGTACATTTAGACTCTCGAGCCTAATTTCCAGGTGTTTGTACACTTGGGGGCTCACCGCGGTTTTTACGGCTTTTCATTGCATTTTTTTATTTTGTTTTCTCAATTTTGATTTTATTTCTTTTGTGTGATTGAGTCCGTAGTTTTAGGATTGCTTGCGATAGATTAAGGCCAAACACCTAATATCTTGCATGCACCTATAGCCGCGTTCGAACTTAGTCAAATCAGTAAATAGTTAAATCACTATCTTTGATCCGCCACGCCGCGAGCTCATCCCGCCAAGCGCTTCTCCTGAACTCGATTTGTCGAGAGGAGGAGGGGTGAGCCTAGACCGGATTCTAGGATTGAGGATTTGTGGTCAACTTGTGGTTCTTCACGATAATAGCAATTTCTGAAACTTAGGGAGATTTCATCGGCTTGCATTTGCATATAGATAAGTTTCAATTCTGCTGAGCATCTTTGCATGAAGAGTGCTGGAGGCAAGGTGAGCATTTCTCTTTAGCATTCATCATTGATTTGCCACTTGCATTACTTTTCCGACTCTCCCTCCGATTTTGCCAACCTAGGTGCTTAAAAGAATTGACTCCTCGTTAGGCTCATACATTTTTATTAAAAATTCAAAAAAGTGATAATCAATAAATTGGGACTGCTAATATTACTTGACCCTAAAATTGATCAAAAAGAAAATCTTGTATTGGGGCGAGTAATCCCCTTATTGTCTTCGTTTTATATTGCTCGCGCACACACTAAGGTTAGAGCCCAAATCCCATTTTCAACCCCCTAAGTGTTTGTGCAATTTTGGACTTCTCACCTAACTCTAAAACAGACAAGATAAAAAGGCCGACTTTTCGATCTCTATCGAGTTGAGTAGGTAAACTGAGGGTTTTGTATTCTTTTCGTTTTTGTCTGTGATTGTTTTGTGTGTCCTAGATCAAATCTGCGCACTTGCGCCTTCTCCTTCACTCTCTTAACTTGACTGTCGTGCTCCCCCGAATTGTTTCCTTTTGATTCCGAGATGGACCCCTGAAGCGCTTTTTATCTAGACTTTGAGGATCCCTCGCTCGCTCCAGCCGGTCCACCTCCCTTTTACCAAGAGGATCCTCCTCTTACTTTTTCTGATTTTTGTACATACACGCCTCAACCACAGTATCAGACCTCGGACTTCTACCCACCTCCACCCCCACCTGTATATCACCCACCTCCACCTTCACATCCACCTGAGTATGACCTGTTGGAGTCACCTCCCGCGACTTCCATGAGTGTTGTCATGAACCTAATGCTAGAGCACATCAATTTGATGAAGGAGAATCTTGCCACTTTGAGAGAATACCAGAATAGAGCTCTTTTCGTCGAGGATACAACTTTGCTTGTGGAGAATCATGGGAGATTGCAATCGCCAAAAATACAAAAAATGAGAAAATTTTAAAAATCCAAAAAGAGTTCGGGAGACACTTGGTTGATTTAGATTGTGAGGAGAGAGTCCACTTGCCAGAACACTTGACCACACATCCATTCACACCTAGTCCCACCTTTGACCCCGAGGATGCCATTGTAGAGACTGCTCTTGGCACACCTTGTGTACATGCTGATTCCGACTTCCTCCCTTGTATGGAGTAGGTCCAAAAATTCAAAAAAATGTTGACTGAACCCGAAGTGGTGGCTACTATTCATGAGATTATCTGTGCCCCACTTCAGCAGGCCATGACCCAATTATCTTCTCCTCTTCGCAAGAAGAGAAAGCGGAGGAGCAGATCTGAGCGTCACATTCTGACTATGGCCACTGCCCATGCCATCACTCATCGTCCCATTCCCAGAAAGAAGAACACAGCTACCCCTTTCATCACTTGCACCATCTCTGACTATACTTGTGATCACACTCTCCTGGACGGCGGTGCATCTATTAGCATATTTCTTTTCTCGCTGGCACAATCTCTTCACTTAGGGCCTCTCAAGAAAACCAGGATGATAGTTCAGTTTGCTGATGGATCTATCAAGAGGCCGAAGGGTATCCTTGAAAACGTCATCATTTCTATTCAGGGCACGAGCCACCATGTTGATTTTGTCGTGTTGCCCATGGAGACCTCCACAGGGGAGCCATCTCCGATCATCTTGGGACGACCTTTCCTCGCCTCTACAAGGGTCGTTATTAACTACAAATCAGGAGAGATTTGCTTCCGTCTTGTTGACAAGAGCAAAGTGTCGATCACCGCACCCACAGATGACCAGAGACCTGCACCTGATGCACATTCACCGATTCTAGCTGACTCTGAGGCCTGTGACCGATCTGATGTTATTAGAGATGTTTGCTTAGATACCCATGATGAGACCCGATGAATTCCCCGAAAGGGGAGGAAATCGGAAAGCATAGACCTCACTGTTCCTCATTCTGGTGTGTGGCGATGTGTTGATGAAATCCAAAGCATTTACGTGATTGATCCCATTGAGCGGCGGGCATATACCAAGACTAGACAAGACGAACCTGGTTTGACTACTTCCACTGATAAGTTAGTTCCTGGTCACTCAAAAGTAATGATGATTGAGGTCGGTTATGATGTGAATGTTAAAAATTTTTGGCCTTGTGATTAAAAAGGTGATTCAGGTGAGATTCTTGAGGACGAACAGAGCTCGTATACTTCCACTGATGATTTCGTTCCTTTTGATTTTGACCTAGACGATCCCTCGCAGGACGACTCCGATTACACTTCTTCCGAGGATGATGAGTTTGTCCCGTTCCACTTTGATATCTGCAAGACTTCTAAGGCCGGACCTAGCCGAACTTCTTCCACCCACCAGTCCGTGCCTTCACACCATAGGACCACCAAGGGCAAACCTAGCCATACTACTTCCATTGACCAGTTCGTCTCTTTTCGATTTGATTCCACTGAGGGCCTTCTCCACGTCGACCCTGATCGGCTTCCGTCCACTGTGGACCCCGATGTCGACATACACCACACCAGATCTATCCCTCAGCGATCTCGCAAGAAGGTTAGCTTTCGGCCTTCTTGATCATTTGTACATCCACCTCTGTTCTACATTCTCCTTTGTTCATCTCTGTCTCTCCTGTATTGCTCGTCTACCCATTCCTCGTGTTTGCCTAGCTTAGGACGTACTTTGTCCTATGATTAGGAGGGGTGGACGAGTTGAGTGTTCATTCATCGTTCTGTGTCATCACTCCTGTCGTTGCCTATAATAGGGATTTTTTTACCCTAAGTATAGGGGGAGTGGTGTGTACATTCTCACGATCTCTTCATCCATCTTCTGATTTCTTTTCTTCTTTTCTTCTTTTCCTTTTATATCTTCTTCATCTATCAAAAAGGTGCCACCCCTTGTAGACAGTTTTCCATACTTAGGACGTACTTTGTCCTAAGTATAGGGGGGTGTGCACCCCGAGTTTTTCATTTATTTCGATCCTCTCCATTGTCTCCTCTTCTTGTCTATACTTAGGGATATCTTACCCTATGTATAGGGGGAGAGAATCTGAGTACGATCTGTTCATTCCCACCCTTGACCCTCCCTGCATTGTGTACAGTCTACTATACTTAGGATTATTTGATCCTAAGTATAGGGGGGACGGTCAACTTCTCATTGATTCATTCATTTATCTATTTATTCTTTCGACTTGCCTATACTTATGAGTTATGTCTTCTCTTTTCTCTCCGATCTATGAGGACATAGCTCGTGCTAAGTATAGGGGTGTCGTATATACTATGTATATACTTTAGCCATAACTCGTACTTTCGTATTTTCCTAACAATATGTCTAATTATTCTTTAAAATTCATCATAGAACCCTTAATAAAAAGATGTTCTGTTCCTCAAATTCTTTTGTATTTACTGATTAATAAATAAGGTGAAAATGTTTTTTTGTAAAATGTTTGAAAAATAGTTTGAAAATCTTTGTGAACATTTATTGAAAACTATTTTGAAAATATTTTATTACATGTTTTCAACCTTTGTAAAAATGTGTGATTTATAAAATTTATTTTCTTTGTGTGAAATAAAATGTTTGAAAAATGATTTGCAGATGGTTTGAAAAATAGTTGCAAAAATGTTTTTGAAAAACCTATATATACTGTTTTGAAAACCTTTGCAAAATGATTTTCAAATGTGTGTACATGTTTGTAAAATGTTTGTAAAAATTATTTTGGACTATAGTTTTCAAAAATTGTGTGAAAAGCTTGTGTCAAATAAGTTTGAGGAATATATACATCACACCAAAAGTCACTATCTATATATGTATAAAAGTGATCACTTACCCTTGTAAATTCTTAAAATCCACTTCTTGTATATATAAGAAGCACTCCAGTGTACATACTTTTCACCTATTTTTTTTGCCAAAATCTTTTGTTGTCAAAAATCCCAAAAATATTTGCAAAATTAAAATCCAAAAACACTTGAAAAATCTTTTTGAAAAAGACAAAAAACGCATCTGCATATGCATCATCATCATCATCATCATCATCTTTTCAAAATTCCATAAAAAGTTCAAAATCTTTGAAAACTGCATCACAAAAATATTTTCTGCATAGCATTGCATAGCATGAGCATTTTTTAGATTGAGTTTGATAGTTGAACAAGTCTAAGTAAAATCCGAAGATTGGAGCTTGATTGGACCATAAAATCTACCTTATAATAGGAACCATATAGGAACTGGGTTTGAGGTACTTCAGGTCTAGTTGACTTAATTCTTTGAGGATCACGAGACTAAGTTCAATGGATTCTTGACTGCCTAAGTAGAGTATTTTGGAGCACACACACGACTCTTGTTGATAATGACCTAACTTAGACACCTGCACCTTTCACATGGCTCAACTCAGTTAGAGTGGTGAGGGGATTGGATTTGCCGGTATGAGATGCACACAAGTGGAAACATTTGTCCTCCTCCAGGGAGGGAAGTGCACCCCAACCCATCCAGAGATAAGGAAGTCTAAAGACAGGAGGATGTGGGTTGCGATAAAGCTTCAAAAGAGGGATAGTCTACTAGCTCGAGAGGAACAACTCCTTATGTAAATGCTGCTGTGAATAGTACTTAAAAAAAATATTCAGGCATGTACAAAAATAAAAAGCCTGCAAAGTATCTACAAATGTTGTAAAGCGAATAAGCAAGCTTGAGTTCCAAAGTCAAATATGTGAGCCTGCAGCTGGATGACTTGACTACACTGGTCTTGCATCCCAGGATAGGTAGCTATACAGGCTACCGTCCATTCTTCTCTTCACCCCCTCCTCTTGAGCTGGTTGCCACTTGAACTTAGAAGGGAATACCCCGCTCCTCGAGGATGGAGTTGTTGGATTGGGGAATCATTGGGTTGTCGTACTGGAGAAGTAAGTTTCTTTGCCATTCTAGTTGGGGAATGCCACCATCACTTACACTGTACGAGTCAGATTCATAGTCGTAAGAGTTTGCATATGAGTTGAGATATTATTGACCTGGCTATTGAGGAGACTTGGACAGAGTTTTGAGATTCTCGAGGACTATTGGATTTCAAATTCGGTTCTCATTAAGGTTCCGCCCACACTAAAATTTTAAAGGTCCGACTTAAGCTCCAAACTTTGATTTTGTGAAGACAAGTTTGATAATCAGAGTAAATCCACGTTCTTCTTTTTCTTTTCTTTTTCTTGTTGCACTTATTGCATAAGTGTTTGCTAGGGACTAGCAAAGGTAAAGTATATGAAGATGATGAATCCACATTTCATCATCTTTATTCTATGATTTTGGCCTCAAAAACCCTAGCAAATGCTTGTAAATAACATTAAATAGAGCATATTAGCATTCATGCATGTACCTGTAAATAGTGTATAAAATACTGTAATTAAAGCCAAAATATAGAATAAATAAAAGAAAAGAAAAGAATAAAATATTGTAAATATTTTATGACCCGAAACCCCGAGACCTAGGCATCTTGATGAATAGGTCGACATGGAATAAAGTAGGGGGAGATAAGGGTCAAATACAGCGAAAATACCTATACTTTTTAGTTCATTTTCTACTCATTTTGGGACCTATTTTTGGTTCCACTTTTTATACATCAAATAAAGAAACTTTGTACATGAAAGTTGTAGATAATTTAATAAAGAAAAATACAAAATTGATTTCACAGAAAAATCATGTACAGATAAAAAGTTATGGTCTAAATAAAAATCCAGAAGCCCAACTTCCCAGACCCGTATCTCACAAATGAAACCTCCAAATGCATCAAACTCACCTTTAATTGTATATAGAATAAAATAAGCTTTTTAATGGCAGTGGTTTTGCATTTGGTGGAGCTATGGTTTGAAAGTTGAGTTTTGGACCCCTATTGTATACTTGTACAAGTTAAAATATTCAATTTATTATTTATTTATTATTTTTATAATTTTATATTTTTAAAATTTGGTAAATATTACTTATATATGTACATTAAAATCAGAATAAAAACCTAAATAAAACACAAAATAAAAATACATGTATATATATATATAATACATTGGTATAAGAATTATACACATACCTGTATATTTAATACTTTTATTTTATTAAGTGTATAAAATACTTCAGAAAAATAAAACAAAAATATATTTATGTATATAAAAGTATTTTATAATTTCATAAAACAATAAACATAATTAAAGAAATTAAAATCTACAAAATAAAAATAAAATAATAAATTATATAGATATTATACCAATAAAGAGCATAAAAGTAAACTTGTAAAAATATACTTCATAAAAATAAATACCAATCATTATAAAATACTTCATAACAATCATTTTTTATTTTATAACTAAAAATTAAATAAATCGTTTTCGATTTTTAATTGAATTAATAAAATCTTTTTTGCAGGTTTTTCCTGGTTGGTCCACGCGGACCAACCATGAGGCTTTGACAGTTGACCTCGGTCAACTGTCTGAGCCCGCTCCTGTTCATGTCAGAGACATGGTTTTGACCCATGTTCTCGCTATTTTCTAGGTCAACCCAGTGCTCATTTCATGATGGCACCTTCTGAGTTTTTGCTCCTCGTTCAATGTTGATTCACGCCCATGGCATTTCTTGGGCTTTGGATCACTGATCGAGGCGTTGCGCTTCGATTTATGAAGCGCCAGAGCCATCCTTTCAAAAGAACCAACCCATCTTCCTCTTCCATTTAGAACCGCTTCTGGGCCAAGGCCGAGACCTCCGAGGATTGCCTAGGATCCCCGGTGACAGGGGGTTGATCCCAGGAGCTCGTTGAGGTGTAACTCGCGCCCCAGCGCCGAGTTCCATCATCTCCGGCGGCTGCACCACCGTGAGGTTTTCAACCTCGGGTCTAAAACCCTTGAGGTCCGTTTTCCTTCTTTTTCTTGCTTGTCTTTAGTCCTGGTAGCATTAGGATCCCCTAGGTACCTTCCATTTCGCCTGAGATTCGTCCAAGCACCTTCGCCTCCACCTCACCGGAGCTTGCTCCGGTGAGCTCCTTTTTCAATACCCTCTGTCTTATTCCGCAGCCAGGAGGGGCGAGGCACTTTGCCCTCGCCATCCTTAATTCTTTTTGCAGGTATTTGAGCCTTCACGCGCGACAGGGGGCATTTTGCCCGTTCTCCGGTGGTACCTGGGGCCTCGTGGCTTCCTCAACCTCGCTGGTGAACATCGGAGCTCCTCTGAACTTTTTGAAGCCCCCAGTAGAACCAGGGACCTTCCAAGAAGCCTCCTGGGCATATTTGACCGACAACTCGCGACGGAGGAGGGAGATCTGGGCGTGGAAAACTCGCCTCGAGGCGAGTTCTTCCCTGTTCCTCGTCGACCTCTTCCTGTCGTCCGATCAACCCTTGATCTTCCAGGACATCAGTTACCGTAGGATTGTGCTCGTCGTCGGCCATCTGATCTCCATCGATCATATAATCGCAGCCGTAGGCGTGAAGCGGCATCGTGCGTTGGAGCTCTGACACGTGGTTCAAGTAACAAATCTGCAGCGTTGGATCAGCGCCCACCGTGGGAATTTTGCAATCTCACCCCAGCCATTTTTGTATTAGTTTATTAAGGATTTAAACTTTCATCTGCGTGTTATATTTTTTGTAATATTTATATTAAGGCCCCCATATTTTTCCATATTTACGCCTAGGTCCTTCGCCACGTTACCTCACGTGCCTGTGCGCGTTAGGGGATGGGGCATTTTGCAGAGGGACCCTCAAGGGTCTTATTATTTCTTTTCAGTACTCAAATTTCCATATCACGTGTAATACTTTTGGTGGATTTTGCAATATACCCCTCAGACTTTTCGTTAATTGCATCCGTACCCCTACCAGGCGCGCGTGCTTGCGCACGTGCGATTGGTGTTTTTGCAAGGGTACTCCTGCGGGTTTAAATATTGCTGCTTCGTCCATTAATTTGCATATTTAGTTATAAAGTTTGTGTAAAAATTGCAAGCGTGCCTTGGAACTTTTGACTATTCGCACTTATACCCCTGTCAGGCTATATATTTTTGCTTGCTTGATCCATTTATTTAAGGCATCATTTTAATTCAAAAAATTCCCAAAAATTTAACTTATGCTCCTATTAACTTGCACTTCCACGCCATATTTTTGCTTTTTATTTTTATTGCATTTATATTTATTAAAAATAAAAAACATGCCATTTCAGTACTGTCTAGCTTAGAAATACCAAAAAAAAAATTAAAACACCTAGAAAAAATCCAAAAAATTACCTACTGTCTATTTTATAATATTTTAGTGTCAGTCCAAAAATAACTAAAAATTTCAAAAGAAAAACCTAAAAATTAGAAAACACCTAAAAACTTCAAAAAAATCTAAAAAATCATAGAAAAATCAGAAAAATAGAAATCCAACCATAGGTTCAGCATTTTATTCTCTTTATTTTAAAATCAGTTTGGGAAAATTTTGTGGATGTTTGATATTTTTCATTCCTATTTTACCTTCAGCTAGTAGCTTATTCCCTGTTTCATTTATTTTGCCTTTTAAAAATACCAAAAGATTCTGAAAAATATCCAAAAATCACAAAAATAGTAAAAGTTTATAAAAAGACCAAAAATATTTTATTTCTGAATTTTTGAGCATTTTTACATATTTTTATAAATATTCTAGCACCTTTTTTATTATATAGTTTATATATTCCAATATCGAAAAAGAAAATAAAAAAATATAAAATATAAAAAGAAAAATATAAAATCAGAAAATTAAAAATCAAAATACAAAATTAAAAATTAAAATAAAAAAAAGTAAAAATTAAAAACCCACAAAAATATTTGCATTGCATAGTGTAGACATACACATCACATTCACACGCACACACTTGTGGATCTATCTTGCCTTGCTCCCTATGTTCGAACTCTCTACGTACTTGCTTCTATACATCATTTATGTAGAGTGAAAAATAAATTTTAACTTCACATCTGCTTGTCATTGCTTGATTGATTGAGTGTGGGTTAATTGTTGATTAAATACGGGGATCACTGAGGGTCACCGCAGCGATACGGTTATCTCCGCCATGTGTGAGATAATTAGACCCCTTGAATTTCGTGTTAATCACATGACCAGTGTAGTCAAGTCATCCAGTTGCAAGCTCACATGGTATAACTTTGATGCTCAAGCTTGCTTATTGACCAGACAACATACATACATACTCCGACAAGCATTTTATTTTCAATCAGGCCTGTCCTTTTTATTACTATTTACAACAACATTTACATAAGGAATTTTTCCTCTTGAGCCAGAAGACTATCCCTCTTTTGAAGCATTATTGCAATCCATACTCTCTTGTCTTTAAACCTCATAGCCACTGGATCGGGTTGGGGTGCACTTCCCTTCCTATACGAGGATCAATATTTCCACTCGCGTGTGTCTAAAATCAGAAAATCCAATTCCCTCACCACTCCAGCTGAGTTGAGCCAAGTGGAAGGTGAAAGTGTCCAAGTTAGGTCACGGCCGACAAGAGTCATGCCCGTGTCTCGAAAAGTTCTAGTTAGTCAGTTGAGGTGACTTGAACCTAGTCATGAGTCTGAAAGAATTAAGTCCCAATGGACCTGAAGTACCTTAAATCTAGTTTCCATAAGGTTCCAGTGTTGTCAGGTGCAGTAAGGTCCAATCAAGCTCCAATCTTCGAGTTTATTTGGACTAGTTCAATCATCAAGCTCAATCCGAAAGATTGTCAATGCCATGCAAATGCTATGTACAATGATGCAAAGAATGATGCATTTTTTCAAGAAGAATTTGAAAATAAAAAGAATTTTGGTACAAGAATAAAATATGTAAAACTATTTACATGAGCTTGCCTCTTTTTATTTATTTAAAAGTATTAAGAATTTAAAGAATTTACATGTTTTAAAATGTTATTTATTTTTATAGGTATACATATATACTGTTGGTAAAGAATTTTATTTGGTACATAAATATATATATGTTTATTTTTAATGATGCATTTATTCCTCAAATTTATTTGCAAACACTTTTGAAAACTATAGTACAAAATAATTTGTTGTAATTATTTGCAAACATTTGAACGCCATTTTGCAAAGACTTTTCAAACAATATACATTTCAAAATCATTTGCAAATAGGTGTTCAAAGAAGTTTTATTTTACACAAAGAAAAGAATTTTTAAAAATCAAAATAATTTTACAAAGGTTCAATATATTTCACAAAAAGTGTTTTCCAAACGGGTCAAATCATTTTTCAAATCATTTTGTAAAAATATTTTTAACCTGATTTATTAATCAGTATAAACAAGAAAGAATTTGTGGAATAAAAATGCATTTTGTTATTGATTTAATTAATTTTATATGTGTATATATAGTATTTTAGCCATATTTATTATTAATAATATGAACGTACGAGTTATGGCTAAAGTGTATACATAGTATATACGACCCCCCTATACTTAGCTTGAGCTATGTCCTTGTAGATCGAAAAGAAAAAGAGAAGACATAACTCGTACTGAGTATAGAAAAGCCTATATTACAATGACTGAATAAGAAATGAAAGAATAAAGAGATATATGAATCAATAACTTGACCTTCCCCCTATACTTAGCATCAAATAATACTAAGTATAACAGATTATACACAAAGCAGGGAGGGTCAATGGTGGGAATAAATAGATCACAACTCAGTTTGTCTCCCCCTATACTTATGGTGAAGTATCCCTAAGTATAGTAGAGCAAATCAATAAGAGAGGAGACATGAGGGGATCAAAGACTGAATGAATCTCATGGTGCACCCCCCATACATAGGACAAAATACATCCTAATTACAGAAAACTGACACAAAGGGGCGACACCTCTTTGATAGAAAAAGAATAATGAAAAGGAAAAGAAGAAAAGACAAATAAAGGTAGATGAAAAGATTGCAGAGAATGTACACATCACTCCCTCTAAACCTAGGGTAATATATACCTAAGTATAGGGAACGACATGAGTGAAGAAACAGAATGGAGAAAGAACAACACGGTGTGTACCCCCTATATTTAGGACAAGGTAAGACCTAAGTATGGACACACAGATATGGCAAAAGATCTGGGGTACACATGACATACTGGAGAAAGAAGGAGTGTAAGACAAAACACATATAAACAACAAGGAAAGAATGGTGAAGTACATGATGGTATTTGGTAAGCGTGTATTGTACTCTTGTCATCGTCCCCCTGTTAGAGCGGTGACGCAGTCAGAAAGTGAAAAGACACCTGAGTATACACCTATACATACCTCATGGCATTTCTTTTTGATGCTCATGCTTTAAGTATAGGGGGATGATGAATCTCGGATACATCACTCTAAATCTCATTTATTAAGTTCAAATCCCTCAAAATCAACAGCATTTCCGCATCAATTATGCATAATTAGCATTCATGCATGTTTTCATAAGAATTGCATTTTAGCACTAATTTCTTCACAAAATAATAAGCCAAAAATCCAAGCCAAAATTGACCTGTAATAGCCTAACTTCCATGATTTTTAAATCATTCATGCTAACTCCAAATGATCCAAAACCACCTCCACTGTGTACATATCACTAAAAATAATAAACAAAAAAAAACTAACGTAAATAAGTGGACCAAAAACCCAAACCCTAGTTGCAGGATTTCCGAACTAAAAACCTCATATCTTCCTCATCCAGTGTCCGTTTTAATCCTGCTCACTTTAGAACTAATGTACATTCAATTACCTTCAAAACAAGACCAAGTTCAAGTGAATCGGAGCTCGTATGTGAAAGTTGGGGTTTGGGCCTCTTTTGTATATTTTGTATTTTAGCGGTTTTTGGCCTATTATTTTATATACATATTTAACCTATTTTAATTTATTTCTTTTTTCATTTGTCTTATTTGATTACTTTTTTTTAAAATGCGTAAAAATCCAAATCCAAATTGAGCTTGAAATCAAAGAAACAAATTGAGTCCGAGTCTTCATTAACCAACTGTACAAAATAGGTCTTTTTCATCTTTTATTTTTTTCTTCATTTTATTAATTAGTAAAAAATCCAAAAAAATTAATTTAATGTGTAATTATTTATCTTTGATTTTACCATATTTTTCCGGATTTTTGTCCATTTTAAAAATGACATAAAAATTACAATACCCAAAAATCAAGGTATTCTATGTACATAGGATACCCCAAAAATATCACTTTGTGCATTTGATCGATTTTGATTTTGATGTCTTATAAAAGTTGTAGATCTTACTGAGATGAGCAATTTTTGTGAAGAAACTTATTCGATCCGAGGTTGTTTACTATTTATTTTTTATTTTTCAAAGTCTTTAATTTCTGAATTTTCTGGTGCTGACACGTGGCAACCCTTGAGGACGCCACGTGTCAGCCATTTTTGGCTTATTTATTAATTCATTTTTTTTAAAAATTAAAAGCCACCACACATGCATTGCACGTGCCTCCCAGGCACGTGCTCCACACGTTACTTCTGTTTCTTCCTTTGTCCGCCAAGTGGCAGAATCCCAGCCGTCCGATCATGGCCGATCGGACGGCCGCTGTACGTCTTCAACCTCCCGCGCCCCTTTCCCAAACAAGCGGCTGCCGTCGCCCCCATGATCTCACCGCGGATCTCGCAATCTCCGGTCGTCACCCCCTCATCAGATCTCTCGCCGATCCGACCACCGTCCGCAGCTTCCCCTTCGCACGCCACTGGGGGTTAGACGCCAGCCCTTCCGCCAATGACCGCCGGAGGCCGAGCTTCTATCCTGAGACCCCCCGCACGTGCGAGGCACGTGCCCAGGGGGTACGTCAGCCACCCGTCATCCCCAAGGGTCACGTAGAGGGCACGTGACCCATTGGGTCATTTTCATCAAAGCCCTCGGAGGTCTGTCTAATTGTCTTTCAGTCCAGCCATCCAAGGAGCACGTGCGCCGCACGTGCTCCCTTGGATAAATTGCAGAGGCATCTCCCAGGAGATTGGTAATTACAACTAGGCCCCCTACATTTTTTATTTATTATATTCATATTGCATCTGTACCATAGTCTTTCCCTTTAATTATGAACCTCTTTTATGCATTATTTTATATCAAAAAAATAGCACGATGTTTGTCATTTAATCCTCTACAGTTTGAAATATTGTGGATATTTTTATGATCGATGGTTAATTAATAATTAATTGTTTTATGGAAATTCACATATTTTTCCCAGTTTGTACTCTTAAATTTGCCATCGATTAACCGTTGCTTTAAAAATTCCTGAAAAATAAGATATTGTAGAATTAATTGTGCTTGACATTATGCCAAAAAAGAATCACATTTTCATGCATAGTTTGCCCTATTAAAATCATTTTGCATATTTTAGTGTTTGATTTTTAATAGGTATTAAATCTCACATTTTCGAGGTTTAGGATTTTTCTTAGATCAATCACCTAGTGATAGAACTTAGATAATTTTGATCCTTGAAAATAAGTAGGTTTAGTATTTATTATAATTAAATATTAAAATTCATCGAGTTTGCATTTAACAATTCCTAAAAAATTAAACTGCGTATTTTTTTGAAACGAGGTCCTCGATAATGAGACATAAAGACTCCTTTATTTTATTAAAATTTCAATATTAAATTGAAATAAATATTAAAAAAATAAATCAAAAATATTGCATCCTAAAATTCCAAAATAATTATAGTGCATTCATTTCATTATATTTTGCATCGTGGCCAAGTTTCATATTTTTCGGATATCGTTTGATCGACTTTTACATATTAGTCCCTAAAATAGGCCAAAATTACATTTTGCATCCTTTATTGCATTAAAAATTCCAAAAAAAGACTGCTTCGAAAATTGTGCACAAACTTTGATAGACATAATTCTAGGTTGTTCCTTTGCCTCCTTGTATTCGACCTTGGGACTTACCTAAGTAAAATAAACATAAAACCACTTGATTAAAATTGGCGAATATTTTATGTGGTTATTTTCTTTACCGATTCTGATTGCCGCGTACAATGAACAACTAAAAATCATATTCTTACGCATTATCAAATAAACATCATCTCTTTTTAACGCAGCGATTATCAGACTCGTCAGATGGCGCCGTTGCTGGGGAGGCAAACGACCTAGTTTTTTTGTCTTGAAATTTTTGTTCGATTTTCTGCATTCGGGTAGTCTTACCCCCGAATCTTTCATTGTAAATTCAATTTTTCTCTCTATAATTTATTTTTAGCATTTATTTTTCTTTTTGAATTATTTTTATGTCATTCTCTTACACAAATCTCTCTTATTTTTCTTGCGAGGTACCCAGCGTACGTGGAGCGATTTTTCAAGAAACTGAAGCATCTTCACTGACTTCCAAAAAGCCGTAATTAATTTAAGATTGAGTCAAGTCGTGAGAGAGCGTAGAGTCTAGGATTTTGATTGTTGCAATTTTAGTTCTGTAAATAATTGCTCCTTTATAGCGGTGTCCGTTTGGACTCTCGCGTGGGTAAAAAGACCTCTGAACTTTCTTCTGTGGTGTGTCGTGGCCTGTTTCACTCTTCGGTGAGGGTGGGACCCGACTTGAGTGGCGATTAGGATAGACCTGCACATACGGCTCTCAGAGCATTTATATTTTTGATTGTTCTCGTAGGACTTAAGGCCACACTTCACTATTAATTGAGACACACATAGATCGTTCAATTTAGCCAAAATCTAACTCAATTCTTCCCCGCTAATAGAAATTTCTGCTAGGTACGGTTTTTCATAGGTTTGCATTCATATAGAATAAATTTTCAATTCCTGTATTGCATCACGCATGGAGATTACGAGGATTCGTTGTAAGTCTTATAACTAAGCACACATCATTGTTTTTACGTGCATCAGCTTTTTCCCGAACTCATCCAGCTTGATTTTGTCACATAAATTTTAAAGGAAATTGGGACTGGACGGTAGACGTGTTTTTGTGCTCATTTAAATTCTTCAGTGATCACCTAACTAAAATGGGGACTGCTAAATATAGTCGATAAAAATAACCCATAAAATCAAGAATTTTTCTAGGAGAGCAATCCCAACCTTGGATACTTTAATTTTTTCTAAGTGAGCAAGAGACGACACTTAAGGCTAGAGCCCAAAACTGGATTTTCATATTGACTACTGATTCTACCAAAAATGATTAGCTACTGCTCAATGAGGATCTATCGGGTAGTCGGTAAATGGTCCAGATTTCCTTAGCAGAGTGGGTGGTTTAGAGGACACTGCGTAAGGCTCCATCCTCAAGTAACGGGTAGCCGTTCTATGGTCCATACTTACTCCCATACTGGCTGAAAGTAGGTGCACCTAGTCATAAGAATTCAGGCCAGTCATTATGAAAATTTCGGTACCTAACAACTCGCTTAATTATTTTCCAAGATTGTTTTGTCACCAACTAAAATAGAAAAGATAATTACCGAACTCTTACGGCTTCATTGTGTATGTTGGTGAACCTGGGGTTTGATTTTTATTTGCATTGGTGTGCATGAACCGATTTCAAAGATCAATAGCCGCACAGTTGATAAAATTTCTCTTGACTATCCCGTGCAATCATCTCTCTCTTTTCTTGATCATGGAACTCTTGTCAAAAAACTTTTGCAGACCCGACCCCTCATTCCTTACAGCTCTTCCAAAAATGGCCGAACAATTATCCGAGAATCCATCAGTGCTATACTATGAAAATGAATTCGTATCGGTTAGACCCAAAAGACTTCCTCCAACTTCAACAAGAGACTCTCAACCACCAACACACTCTACTAATCCGATCTGTTTCATGAATGACAACCCTTTGTATTCTGACGAGACAAACCAACAACCGACTGAGGTCTCCACTTCTTCATACATCAATCCACTCTACTCTGGTCATACAATTCATCCTTCATATTCGGTAAATGCCAATCCATCATTCATAGGAGATGATAACCACATGATTGAATTGAATACTTCTTCACCTCTTCCATCGATCCTACCTTGGAACACCAATGAACAACCATCATCTTGGATTGACAATAACAACCCCCTCTTCAGACATGATATTCATATGGAGGACTGGACTGACCACATAGAAACACATAAACCCTGTATGCTGACTCCACAATATCAAGGTCTGACCAATCATGATCAAAGGATTGAACTCTACTCAGACCAATTACACATGCCTGGACCATATGAGTAGCCTCCTTCCATAATTTTTGAGGAGAAATTTTCAGAAATAATGATCATATAATGGATATTCCAAGAAACTCTCCTCTTAATACATATAGGAAAATGGAAGATGAAATTATTGAACACATACCGACTGCTCCCATGATTTATCATGAACAGAATTTTGATGGTAATATTTCAAGGAAAAATAAGAAATTTGAATTAATGGAGGAAAAATTCAGAAATTTTACTGACCGACTCATTTTATTTTATGGGAGCTCGGACATAAAAATGAATGAGGAAATGATTGGATCTCTTGCTGAAAATTTTGAGGATATCCAGAAACCTAGGGACGATTCCGACATCGACACCTCTGCATATTATTCCCCTAGAAATGACTATGTCTCTGACTCCCACTCTGAACATCAGAACTCCTGCTCATCTGAGGAGTACACCACATTACCACACCACACAGAAAATACCAAAAAATTGGAATATTCGAAAATCATAAAAAATTGAAAAATCTCGAAAAATTCATAAAAATTGAAACTGAAGAAGATCTGAAAAATTTGGATCCTGCTGTACGGGAAGCACTGGAAAAGAAATTGATTTTTGAACTTCCCTTTCTTCAGGCCATCGAACACTTCCCAGATCTTAAAGGATTTATAGTGGACAAATTAACTATAAAAAAGTCGGGCGAGATTAGAACAAACACCGAGAGACATATCTTGTCAATGGCCTCCTCCTTGGTGTTGAGGAGAAAAACCAAGAGCCGCATAGTGAAGCGGTTGCCCAGATTTGACTGTGAAATCAAAGACATGATTTTTACCCATGCTCTAATTGATGACGATTCACTGATCAATATCCTCCCGACCTCTGTATTTCACGAACTCAAACTTGGACCGATCAGGAAAATACGAGAGATTGTTCAATTGGGTGACCGATTGATAAAGTAGCGAGAGGAATCATTTATGTCGTCATGACATTCCAAGGTGCTCCGCTCAAGGTAGAATTCACGATCATTGATATTGAGCATCAAGGAGAATTCACCCAGTCTCCAATTATTCTCGAAAAGCCATTCTTAGCATTAGCTAAGGCAATTATTGATTGTGAGACTCGGGAAATCAATTTTAGAGCATTGGAAGCACTTAAATCTGACCCTGACTTTGAGGAACCATGATTTTATGAGGCAACCCATGAAGTCCCCGACAACCGTAACCATGAAACGGTAGAAGAGCCCTTCCCCGATGCAATACCTGAGATAGCGGTTGTTGATGAGACTATTGGTTTAGAGAATCTCCCCCCTGCTCCATTCCCAGCTGCTCTTACCATGGAGAATCAAGTACATGAATCATATGATCTGGAGACTTATGCGTGGGCACACCCTGGGTCAACCTATTCTGACTACACGGATCACATCAACTTGACACAGGAATGCTCCAATGTCAAATCAATTGAGAACGAACATGCAGAAACACTCCCCAGTATTTCCATTCCCGCGGATCTCAAAATAGACAAATCCTTCTACTACGATCGTGAGACATATGCATGGTTGCACCCTGGAGCAACCTTCTCTGAATACCTTGACCAAATCATCCCAAATCGAGAGTGCACCAACATTCAGGAGACTAAGAACAAACACGGAGGCCGTACACCGACCAAGGAGAAGAATTCCAAAGGCTACTCATCTGGATACTCACGTGAGACGACACCTTCACGAAACAAGAAAAAGAGAGTCACCTTTGACCTTTCGGAAGAGGAATCAGCCGATGATCTCTCATCAGGTCCGGAAAAAAAGTAGTCTACATGAGTGAAGTGTGCTCAGCTGCTCTAAAGCCATATCTTCGCAAGGATCCAAAATTCGATTCTCGCTGGACAACTCCCGTTCCTAACTACTATTCATCCAAATCTGATGCTCCTGCCCTCTTCAAGTACACTGGAATTATTTCGTATGAGCTGACTGAGACCGGTGCTTCTGAGTATTCATCTGAGGACAAACCGCTTGATCCCAAGAAGGAACGAATTCTGAGGAAACAACTAAAAAGACAAAAAGACATGAATATCTGGAGTGTGTCCACTTTCAAATACTATTCCTCTGAGGATAACTCTGATGATGGCTACCTTTCATCTGACTCAAATATCTCATCTACTATCCATCATGATTTTTCTGAGGATGACACTGATAATAGTTGGGAATCATATGCTTCATCTCCATCTCGTTATACCAATATCCCATCACAGGCTCACAAAAAGGTCAGCCGAAAACCACCTTAATCATCGTCTACGCACCCTCCCTCCCGACCACATCGACTCCTTGTACAACTTCTTCCTCTACTTAGACCAAGGCCTAAGTATAGGAGGAGTCCGATGCCATCTGTATATACCATTCTTCTTCTATCTCCCGATCGCTCCATTTCCACCATTCTCTTATACTTAGGATAACCAGAGCCTAAGTATAGGGGGAACCAATGCCCATCTGTTTATACTCACCACATTCACATACCCTGATCACTTCATTTTTACCGCTCTTCTTCTATACTTAGACTGTTCACAGTCTAAGTATAAGGGGACGGTTCTATAAATCTTGTTCTTTTTCTTTTCCTTTTTCACTCTCTTATGCTTAGCCCGAGCTATGTCTTCTTTCGCCTCTTATGCTCTGAGGACACATCACTCGCTAAGTATAGTGGGTTCTGTATATATACTTTGTATATATTTTACCCATATCTCGTACTTGCACGTAAGTCTATATGTATTTACGACGAGGGTATTAATTCAAAAAAAACAAAAAAAAAAGAAAAGAAAAAGAAAAGGAGTTTTGCTACTAACACTAACAATGCCCAATTTTTTGAAAAAATGGCTTCTTATTAATTTTTTCATTAAAAAAACCAAAAATCCCTTGCATAAAAAAATCCAAAAATCACAAAAAATGTGTCTGCATTTCACACACCTGCATCTCATCCAGCATCGCATTCATTCGCATGAAAAGTCTTTGGGTTCTGAACCGAGTTGTGAGCATAAACCGAGAGTGGTCTAGACTTGACCTTAATCCACCCAATTTTCAGAGGAACTTCACTGAGAAATAGGATTTTAGAAACTTCAGGTCTTTGACTTAATTCTTTGAGTTCCACATGACACTGTGCAGCGTCTGACTCTTAGTGTCTAACCTGATCTCTTCATTCTGGGTACAACTCTGGAATAGGAAATTAATTTGTACTCTCGCACTATGCACTTAGCTCAACTCAGACGGGATATTGGAAGACTGTGTGAGTTTCTTTTCTGGTAGCGTGGAAATCTAAAGACCGTAGTACGTGTTGAAATAAAGCTTCGGAAAAGGAATGGACGACTGGGCACAATTTTTTCTAAGACCCCAAAAAATGTACGGAAACAAAAAGATTCTATATCCGCAGGGGCACAACAAGATCCAAGCAGAACCACCAAAAATTCCAAATACAAAGAAGCATTCTACCAAATAAATATCTGACCAAAAAGGTACAAGCTTCAAGAAAACCTACAGATCTTGGTGGACACTCAGCTACACTGGCCATCTTCACAAGGAGAGGTGATTAAACTGGCCACCCTCCAGTTCTTTCCCCTTCTTCTAACTTCTCCCCCCAATTCGATTGTGAACACAACGCGACAGACCTTAGAAGGAAATACCTGACTCCTCGGGGACAAGTTACTGGAGAGGAGAGGAGCATGGTAGTCCGACATTCTGGATGGGAAGAGCTAAAACCTTTCACACACATGAGTCGGTAGTTCAATGTTCATAGGGTATACTTTGGGAAGAGGATTGATCTAAGATGACTTATGAGATGAAACTGTAGCAATGATGTGTAGAACTTGAAGGCTGTTGATTTTAAAATTCTAAGTCTCACAGAAGTTCCGACACACAAATAATCCAAAGGTTGAGTTTAGTTTCACTTTCACCTTCAGTTCATGGTCTTGGTATGGACCCCAATATCAGTTCACCTCATGGCATTTCTTTTTGATGCTCAGGGATGAGCATGCTTTAAGTATAGGGGGATGATGAATCTCAGATTCATCACTCTGAATCTCATTTATTAAGTTCAAATCATTCAAAATCAACAACATTTTCACATCTATTCTGCATAATTAGCATTCATTCATGTTTTCATAAGAATTGCATTTTAACACTAATTTCTGCACAAAATAAGAAGCTAAAAATCCAAGCCAAAATTGACATGTAAATAGCCTAACTTCCATGATTTTTAACTCATTCATTCTAACTCCAAATGATCCAAAACTACCTCCACTGTGTACATATCACTAACAATAATAAATGAAAAATACAAAACAATCACTAACCTAAATAAGTGGACCAAAAACCAAAACCTAGTTTCAGGATTTCCGAACTAAGAACCTCATATCTTCCTCATCCAGTGTCCTTTTAATCCTACTCACTTCTGAAATAATGTACATTCAATTACCTTCAAAATAAGACCAAGTTCAAGTGAATCGGAGCTAGTATGTGAAAGTTGGGTTTTGGGCATCTTTTGTACCTTTTGTATTTTAGTAGTTTTTGACCTATTTTTTTATATAAATATTTAACCTATTTTAGTTTATTTCTTTTTTCATTTGTCTTCATTGATTAAAGTTTTATTAAAATACGCAAAAATTCAAACCCAAACTGAGCTTGAAATCAAAGAAACAAATTGAGTCCAAGTCTTCATTAACAAACTGTACAAAATAGGTCTTTTTATATTTTATTTTATTTCTTCATTTTCTTAATTAATAAAAAATCCAAAGAAAATAGATTAATGTGTAATTATTTATCTTTGATTTTACCATATTTTTTTCCGGATTTTTGTCTGGTTTAAAAATGACATAAAAATTACAAAACCCAAAAATCAAGGTATTCTATGTACACATGATACCCCAAAAATATCACTTTGTGCATTTGATCGATTTTGATTTTGATTTCTACATGAAATTGTAGATCTCATCGATATGAGCAATTTTTGTAAAGAAACATTTTTGATCCGATGTTGTTTACTATTTCTTTTTGATTTTACAAAGTCTTTAATTTCTGAATTTTCTGGTGCTGACAAGTGGCAGCCCCTGAGGATGCCACATGTCAGCCATTTTTAGCTTATTTATTAATTTGTTTATATAAAAAAATTTAAAATCCACCGCACGTGCATTGCACATGCCTCCCAGGCATGTGCTCCGCACGTGACCTCCGTTTCTTCCTTTGTCCGCCACGTGGCACAATCACAACCGTCTGATCATGGCCGATCGGATGGCCTCTATATGTCTTCAACCTCCCACGCCCCCTTTCCCAAACAAGCGGCCACCGCCACCCCGCGATCTCACCGCGGATCTCGCAATCTCCGGTCGTCACCCCCTCATCAGATCTCTCGCCGATCCGACCACCCCTCCGCAGCTTCAACTTCGCACGCCACTAAGGGTTAGCCTCCAGCCTTTCCACCAACGACCGCCGGAGGCTGGGCTCCTATCCCGAGACTCCCGCACGTGCGAGGTACGTGCCCGGGGGGTACGTCAGCTGCACGTCATCCCCAGGGGTCACGTGGAGTGCACGTGACCTGCTGGGTCATTTGCATCAAAGCCCCCGGAGGTTCGCCTAATTGTCTTTCAGTCCAGCCATCCAAGGAGCACGTGCAACTCACATGCTCCCTTGGAAAAATTGCAGAGGCATCTCCCAAGAGATTGGTAATTACAACTAGGTCCCCCCTTACATTTTTTTATTTATTATATTTATATTGCATCTGTACCCCTGTCTTTCCCTTTAGTTTTGAACCTCTTTTATGCATTATTTTATTATCAAAAAATAGCACGATGTTTGTCATTTAATCCTCTACAGTTCGACATATTGTGGACATTTTTATGATCGATGGTTAATTAATAATTAATTGTTTTGTGGAAATTCACATATTTTTCCCAGTTTGTGCCCTTAAATTTGCCATTGATTAACTGTTGCTCTAAAAATTCTTGAAAATCAGATATTGTAGAATTAATTGTGCTTGACATTGTATCAAAAAAGAATCGCATTTGCATGCATAGTTTTCCCTGTAAATATTATTTTGCATATTTCTGTGTTTTCTTTTTAATAGGTACTAAATATAACATTTTCGAGGTTTAGGATTTTTCTGAGATCAACCACCTAATGATAGATCTTAGATTATTTTTGATCCTTGAAATTAAGTAGGTTTATCTTTTATCATAATTAAATATTGAAATTCTTTGTGTTTGCATATAAAAATCCCTAAAAAATTCATATTGTATCCAACAATTCCAAAAATAATATAGTGCATTCATTTCATTATATTTTGCATCGTGGCCAAGTTTCATATTTTTCGGACATCGTTTGATCGACTTTTACATTTTAGTTCCTAAAATAGGCCAAAATTACATTTTGCATCCTTTATTGCATTAAAAATTCCAAAAAAAAGACAGCCTTGAAAACCACATACGAACTTTGATAGACATAATTCTAAGTTGTTCCTTTTCCTCCCTATGTTAGACCTTGGGACTTGCCCAAGTAAAATAAACATAAACCACTTGATTAAAATTGACAAATATTTTGTGTGGTTATTTTCTTGACCGATTCCGATTGCCACCTACAACGAATGACTAAAAATCATATTCTTACGCACGATCAAATAAACATCATCTCTTTTTAACGCAGTGATTATCGGACTCGTCAACTAGGTAATAAAATAGTTAGCAGAAGTGAGACTAATCCTTGTGAGGATTGTCCAGGAGAGTAGACTCGAAGGAATCCATGAAATTGTCATCATGCACTGATAGATCAGGCACACAATCAAAGAGGGAGGCCAAACAATCAAGGCAATCGACTCGGTTCCGTTCTCCAACACGATGGCAGCACACACAGTGAGTGAACCAAGCGTAGAGAAGGTGTTGCATTCTACTATAGATAACCTCAAAAAGTAATGCAAGTTGTGTCAATCAAATCATGGGAATGCTGGCATCATATCTCAGGTCCTCAAAATCATCAATCAATCAATCCTCAGGAGGGAATAAGATCGTGTAAGGGATGAGAAAATCATGTCATCACAATGCATCCCTCAAGTCAATCAAATCAGCTGAGATGGCTCATGATGTCAGCATAAATCTTCTACGTGCTACAGGTGGGTGAAAGAGTCAGGAAATCGAGGATGGATAAATCAATGAGATAAGTGAGATCATGCGGGTTCCGGATACCATCGCTTTGAATCTCAAATCAAGATAGTCAATCAAACCACTAAATCAAGAAGGAAGGAGCTGTAAAATAGATCGATCAGTCATAGCTCATGAAGTCATCATCCAATCATCAGATTACACTACATCCTCAATCTGGTGTGCATGATAAAAAATCCTCGAATAAGAATTACACCTAATGATCGTGCAATCATCAAAATCCTCAATATGATTTATGCACAGATCGAAGTCCGGTCCACTAAAAGTAGCAGAGCAATCTCAACATCCTCAAAATGGTCCCGATTTACTCAAGTAATCAATGTAAGTCATAAACCTCGATGCGGGCTCTATCTACAAGCGCAACATTCCTGAGTAGAAGAAGGGATGATATAGAGGGAACGAGGAGGGTAGGCGAGATGAACGTAGACAAATATTAAATTGTTGTTCAGGGATAGGGTCACCTTAAATCAGACTAGATATGGGTGATATGGGAAAGAGAAAAGACGCAAAATTCGGCAAAGACGATGAAGCTCAAGACCCAATATCCTGACTCAGATGCAAGTGAGGAAATAAATACACAAGAGAGATAGAGAGACTCAATAATAAAAATGATGACTCACACTAATGGGACCACAGACTCAAAGTGAGAAGAAAATGCAGATGGACTTAAGAAACAAGCAATGTACAAAGCAGACCCCCAATTCAAATACTCAAGACAGTGAAGACCGGGATATTGGTCTTTTAGCTTTTCATTTTTAGAGTTAGGTGATTTTCATGAAGTTGTACACATCGAAGATAGGCTTGGTACTTGGGCACTAATCCTTAACGTGTATGTAGGAATAAAATGCACAAACAAGGAGGGAGTTGCTCTCCCCAAAGAAACGAGTCTATTACATTTTATTTTAAAGTCCAATAGAGTTAGTAATCCCAATTTTATTTAGGTTATCACTTTTTTTGTTTATTTTTCAGTGCACGTGTGTAACGATATCTTCAATTCCATTTAGTATCGTAAGTGAGAAAAATAAGAGGGAGGAGGTCGGAAAAGCCATGTAAGTCGAAAATCGATGAAGCATGCAAAGTCAGAAGACTTACAGTGCTTTCCAGCTCTCTCCATGCGGGATGCGTAACAGAATTGAAACCTATACTACATGCAAATGCAATCTGATGAAATCACCCAATGATCGTAATTGCTATTATCTTGAGGAGCCATATGCTAAATATATAGAAATTAGATCCAAAAATCCAATCTTCGAAGTGCATCGATGTTCTCCACAGCTAATCCTGTAAGTGTTGTATAACACTTCTCTCGACGCTCAATCTAAAATACAAATAAAGAGCAATTCAAATATTGACTAAGTCCAGAAGCGAAGCTATGGGTACATGAAAATTTATTAGGGCTATGGACCTTAATCTATTGAGCAAACAATTTCTAATCTCATTCACAGAAAATAAATAAAACAAAAATCGAAAAGCAAATAAAAATAAAGCGATAAAAACACGAAAAAGCTGGTGAGGCACCCAAGGGAACAATCCCTCAGGCAATGGACCTCACGAAGTCGCTGTACCTGTGAGAGTCCAAATTAGTACAAATATAATGATCACTCTCTCACATGAATATACATAATGATGCAAAATAAAATAAATAGAGAAAAGAGTCTGTCTTCAAAAATCTCCTTGTCTACCCCTGCTGCTCTCTCTTGCCAACGAAGTCTGAAGGCTGGCTTCACCTTGCTCTGGTGCACTAATCCTCCTAGGAGGTCCTCCCTCACGTGGCGGTCCCTTGCAACAAAAATGAAACAAAGAGAATGGTCAAAACAATCACAATTAATATCAAATAATTAGTGAAAAATAAATAAACAACATGAATAAATAAATGCAATAAATAAATAAATGAGCAAGAGATATATGACAAAATAAAAGAATCCCAATCTTTGTGACCTTGCTCCCCGGCAACAACGCCATTTGATGACAGATATTTTGCTCAGATCTTGTCAATTCACAAGGCAGGCAGACAGTCATCGAGGCGACCTCGGACGAAATCTCGATCGATCAACAATTAACCCATAATACGTATAAAGCAAAGAAAAGCAAAAATATGGAGTTAAAATTTATTTTAACTCTACAACAAAATGTGTATAGGAGTAAGCATGTGTAGAGGTCGAACTCAGGGAGCAATCGGTAGATGGGGGCAAATAAATGCGCAGAAAAATTTGTCTTTTACCTTTTATCCATTTTTATTATTTTTCTGGGTTTTTGGATTTTATATTTTATATTTTATTTTTGTTTTATATTTTTCTATATTGTTTTTAATTTTTAAATTTTATATTATCTTTTTGCATTTTCAGATTTTTATATTTCTTTTTTTAAATATAAATATAAGATATATTAGGGTATATAAACATATAGAGCAATGTATTTATAAATACTAATAAATAAAATAGAAATGAACGATTATTTTTCTGTTTAACTATTTTTACCATTTTTGTAATTTTTCTGGATTTTTGCTATACATTTTTAAAATAAAAAATATCATAAATAAGGGATTAAATAAATATGCTAAAATTGATTTGAATACTAAAAATAGTAGAGGTCTAAAATTACTCAAATTAATTTTACTACATACATATTTATTCAAAGAAAATTATTAGATAGAAAAACATATTTTTGGATTTTTTTTATTTTTTTTAGATTTTTCTAAAATATTTTGGGGTTTTCCAAATTTTATTTCTTTTTCTATTTTTAGTGATTTTTGGTCTATGGCAAAATAGAATATATTTTTTTAATTTTTAGACACGTTTTTTTTTGTAATTTTTGGTATTTTCTAAGCTAAACTGTACAAAAATAGGCTCCTTTTTATTTTTAATAAATAGACAGATGCACAAAAATGCAAAATAAATATGGAGCGTGAAATGAAAATACATGGCATAAGGCATTTATACCTATTTTTGCGTATTTTTAGGAGCACATTAGCTATTTATAAAAAAATAAAACAAAAAATACAAAATTATTTGTCCTGACAAGGGCATATTTGCTATAAAAACAAATAAGAGAGCCTCAGATGCAATTTTACCAAAAATATACAACATATTTTCAATTTTTAGAAACTATTTCAGAATTACAAAATCCGTCAAGGGCGTACAAGCATTTTCATCACTTCACGTGGGACAACACGTGAGGTGATGTGGAATGAACCCGGATGCAATTACAAGAACAACATGGGCCTTTTTTAGAAAATTCTCAATTTATTTAACACGTTTTATTTTTTTACTGGACTAAATATTAAATACACAAAAAACGAGGCTATGTTATGCAATTTACCCGATATATGCACGTAGATGGACGAAGGGATGGCATCCACTTATCCACGTGGCAACATCTGGACGGCGGATGGCGCTTCAGTGGTGGACGCTTGGGATCCCAATTCTAATTGGATGGAGCATAATGAAGCACATCAGACGACTGAGACGTTATCTAGGTGTCGAAGGTGATTGGATGGCAGAGACGAAGTCTCAAAGAACAGGGAAGAACACCCCCGTCTTAGAGCTTCGATCGAGTGGCGTACGGGCTGCTGACCTTCCCTCGAGCGATTGCGGGTCCAAAAAGGGTCCTGGGGATGTACTCTCTTTGTCAAGGGCTTCAAAATGCTCCAACGTTCGTCGGATCTCCTCTGTGAGGTCGAGAAGGTTTATGGGTCCCATGTACCTACAATTCCAACAAAAACGATTCCAAAAGGAGTCTAGAGCCTCCAAAACCTGCAACGTGGGTCAGGACGAGAACAATCACGGGCTCCTATTTGGCAAGAATGGATGTAAAGTGGCTCATGGCGGTGGATAAAAAAATAGAAAAAAAGTACAAGATGGTGGCGGCAATGGTGCGAAGGAACGACGGAGGTACGGTGAACATGTTTGCCAGGGATCAAGAGCTCCGGTGAATCTTCCTAATTATCAAGCTAAAATACAAAATAAAATGCATAAAATGAAAGCTGAGACTAATTCTAATCTAAACAAATGAAAAAATGCAGCTCTTACCTACCAGTGAGGCAGGGAGAAGAGGTCACTGGTGACAGCAGCCTGGGTGCACCTCCTTCCTCCATCTACCCGCTCAGACCCTCTAGGGGTTCCCTCTTGTCGCAAGGGTTCACTATAGGCCAGAGGCGGGGGTGTTAGGACTCAGGGGATGACCAAAATTGGAAAGAGGAGGAGGAGGTGGCGTTATTTATCAACATAACAGAGCACCTTTATAGACTGTTCGATTGAATGAATTCGATCGCATGCACAAGAAATCAAAGTGGCCAGCGTGGATCATGGACTATACATGAGTAAATCTCATGAAGAGATCAATCATGATGTAAGGTTGGATCAGGCGGAAAAATCTAATGAAAAGGAGGGAAAAGATAGCTTTGACGGGTTAGAGCGCCTAGCGGACAAGTTGATTGGGAGTCAACAGACGAGCTACTGTGATTGGTCTAGCTCAGCCTGCAAAGGGACAAAATATTATATTTATTTGTAATTAATTAAAATTAGTAAATTATTTTATAATTTTTTATTATAGAATAAAAAATGTTTATTATTTCATGTAGTATTTTAATATGATTTTTAATTAATTTTTTTATGTTATTTATTAGTAGTTAATTTTTAAGGGTATAATTATAGATATATTTACATACATTTTGACTATTCTATTTTTATTTGGTATATTTTTTTATTATTTTATAATTTTATTTTATATAGTTATAACTTATTTTTATGTACATATATTTATTTTTATTATATTTTTATGATATTATTTGTACAATTAAGTAAATAGGTATATAAGTTATATAGGAATACTTATAGGTATTTTATCTATGATTTATTAATATTTTTTATTTTAATGTACTTTATTGGGTTTTATTTTGGTTTATATTTTAAATAGAATATAAAAAATATTTAAAGGAGTATAAAAAAAGAATAAAGAATGAAATCCCCTTTTATTTATTTATAGGTATTAACCTAGGTGTTTTGCCTATATATTAATCTATACTTATTTTATTTTATGTTTTCTATGTATTTTCGTTTTAATATGTACATGTGTTATAAATAATATTGATAAATTTGTAAAAAATATAAATTGTAAAAATACTAAAGAATGAATAAAATGAATATTTTAATCGGGTATAATGTACAATAAGGGTCTAAAACCTAACTTCCATACCTTACTCCAAAAAATATGAAACCGCCTCCATTAAATAGCTTATTAAAAGTTATATACAATTAGAGGTGATTTTGATATATTTTGAGTTTTTATTTGAAAGATATGGGTCCATGAAGTTGGGATTTTGGTTTTTTTTTATTCTGTGTATAAAATGTCATTGTATATTATTTTTACACAAACTGAATTTTGTATTTTTGTTTCTATTATTATCTACAACTTTCATGTACAAAGTTTCTTTATTTGATGTATAAATTGTAAAGACTAAAATAGTTATAAAAAATGGATTATTAATGAATAAAAGAAATATATTCTTATTATATATTTGGATGTTATCTCCACCTACTTTATTCCTTGTCGACCAACTCAATTCTTGACTTGGTCTCAGGGTTTATGGTCATAAATTATCTGTGATATTTTACTCTTTTTCTTTTCTTCTCTTTATTCTATAATTTTGGCACTAAAAACAATGTTATTTATACAATAAATGCAATAAATAATGAATGCTATTTTGTACAAATTGATGCTATTGACATGCATTAGCTAGGGTTTTTAAGGCCAAAATGATAGAATAAAGGTAATGAAATGGAGATTCATCACCTACAGAGTAGCCCTTCCTCCACACCTATCATCTATACACGATGTTTTTCACATATCCCACCTGAGAAAGTAGTGCACGAACTTTAAAACTTCATCAACTACGATAATCTTGACGTGGAGCCCAATTTGACACATGAGGAGAGGCTAGTACAGAAACATGACAGTGTTGTGAAGAAGATTCACAACAAAGATATTCCTCTATTCAAGGTGTTATGGCACCTACCTGGTGTCAAAGAGGCGACATGGGAGACTAAAGCTGACATACGAGCGTGATACTTGTAGTTATTTTCTATTAATCATCGAAACAAGCCCATTTGATTATACATGTTAAAAGAATAAGGATTGTTTTTCCTTTGAGATTCTTATGGGTTCAAAACTCTTTAAGATTTTTATGACAAGATGAAACTTAGATAAAACACATAGTGACATTAATCCAAGTCTCGAGGACGAGACTCCCTTTGAGGTTTTTTTATTTGTGACATTTAGATCCAAATAATTTATATCCG
The DNA here is from genome assembly GCA_037367405.1 of Ottelia alismoides. Classification (NCBI taxonomy): domain Eukaryota; kingdom Viridiplantae; phylum Streptophyta; class Magnoliopsida; order Alismatales; family Hydrocharitaceae; genus Ottelia; species Ottelia alismoides. The sequence goes on from JAZKJV010009004.1 coordinate 480,457, forward strand.
GCATGATATACGATCTTCCTAATCAATTAATATTCAAATAAAATAGAATAATCCCAGATAGATCCAATTATCACAGATCAAAATTCGTTCGATCACAATCGGTCAAAAGTCGATCGCAGAGTAAAGCGTGCCATCAGAAAAGTTGCAACGAAATTGGAAGCTATAAAAATAATCTGAAAATACCATAAAATCAAATCAATAAAATAAGTTCAACAAAATCAACCATTCATTGATCGGAGGTCTTTTGACAATTTAAAACCGCAAAGTTCATATCTCGACAATTTCTAATTTCATCTCAAATCAGAAATATATGGATTTTATAATTATTTTGACTGTGTTTCTGAGATGGTCGAAATGGGATATTGTATATATGAATTAGAGATTCAAGGTGAAATTTGGATGACTGTGGAATTCTAAGAGAGAGAGAAAAAAGAAAAGAAAAATTCTAATAATAATTAAATTAATTATCTCTCAAATAACACAAACAACCCATATTTGGCATTCTATTTCTTCCACCCTTGGTCCCAAAATCTCTCTCCACTTGTCAAGCAAAGAAAAACCTCTTCTCTTGTAAATATCACCAAGATTACTTTTTCTTTCTCTTGTGCTTCCTCTCTTTTCTCTACAAATCCTCTAGCCGAGAATCTTCCCCCATTCTTTTCTTTAGTTGCTGCTACAACAGCTGCCAAGGTTGCTACTACAATCATTGCTACTCTTGGACAAGGAGCTGGAGCTGATATAACCCTCCCATCGAGCAGCAAGGGCTGTTGTTTCCATGCCAACAACTGATAAGCTGTTGCTAGAGCCTTTGCTCTTGAAAGCTATAAGCTATAACCAAGAATAATAGCTAGAGTTGCTCTACAAGCAACTCTCTTGTAGACAAATGAACTTCTGCTCCTTACTTTGTAGCCAATGCATGCTGAGATTTTTCTCCAAACTTGGAGAAAATAAAGGTACAATTACCCCCCATTACTGTCATTCAAGAGATTTTCCCATTTTTATACTTCCCTTTCATTTTTTTTGGAATTTACCATATTTTTTTCTTTTTATGAATTTGAAAAGTAAATTTAGTTCTATGTTATTGTAATGCATGCTTATGCCTTATCTATATTGGTTGATTCCTTGAATACAGAAATCTACGGGTTCTTGTTCGCACCATGATGCCTATATGGCAATATTCGAATTCAAGTAGGTTTATGAGGCTTGGCACTAAAATTTTCAGAGGCATGTTTGAAGTCAATAGTTTCAGTAAATATTTTATGCATTATTTTACTAAAAAAAACTTTGTAACTTATAGCAAGCAATGTTATTGTCTGTGTATAGCCACCTTATGGGATGTAGGACAACTTGGGTAGTTTTTATAACTAAATAATAGTGGAATATACGTTGTTTCATTGGTAGGATAGGGTCACATTACTTTTCAATAGAAGACCTTACATTGGAAATTCCCACAATGAAATAGTTTGGGAAAAGCTCATTCCCCAGTACTATTGGCACAAAATACAGATTGCAATCAGTTTTTTCCTGCAAATTTGCAGTTATTCTCTGAACTTATTGCATGTTTTATGAAATTCTTTATCTAGACTTTGGACACACTAAGAGCACTGATGCAAGTTTAACAAAGTTGAGTGTACTGTGTATTATTCATTTTTCTTGCCAAGCCAAATTTGGATGCCACATCTTCATCTAATTGGTTATACTCACCTCAATTTAACTATGTTAAACTCGACTATGAGCATTATGTCAATAATTAAGAGGTGTTTGCAATGGAATTCTGAATCTATTACCTTTTTACCAAGGGCTTAACCATTATTATTCACACATCATTTAACAGAACTTCCTAGGATATTTGAAAAAAAGGAAAGGCAATAGTTTGGGATCCCTAGTCCAAAATGGACTATATATGTTTGGTGATGTCTTAGTTCAAAAGAGATAAGATGGTCAACCACGAAAATTGTCATCTGAACTTCCTAGGATATGTGAAAAATGAAAGAAATTTGGGTGATTTGCATACAATTAAAACTAAATTTAGATTTAATGGGTAGCGCTAAATCTTATGATTTAAAGAAGAGAAGAGTTGAACAATTTGGCATAGATTTGAACTCAAATCCTGATCTAATTGACAACTTCTAATTACATTTTTTTAAATAATAAAATAATCCTTTGAGTTGATAAACCACTAATTATAGATCATGATTGATAAGTGTTATTGACAACATATCTAAAATTTTACCATAACAGAGAATTGATAAAGAAATTGAAGAGAATTTGATGGTGAATCATTGAAGACCGATGTATGTGCCGGTCATGGTTACCCTTAAACCTGAATGTGCGAGGGCACAATGACCCTCAACTGGGCAGAAGATAGGAAGCACGATAAGCACATCGACTACCAAATGCTCGGGTCTAGGATCACTGTCCTTTGTACGGTTTTTATGTGATCTTACAATGTTTTTATGCTTCATTGGGATCCAAGTTTTTGACCAGTTCCGCTGACATTGTTTTCGTAGTGTGTATAGGCTGGAGGACCCTTGCTTTTGTTTCTCGAGCTCGTTTGCACGTATTGGTCCGGTTTTTTTTTGAGTGATTCTTCTGGAGAGTCTCCCGCTCATCTCAGGGGCATAGTTTTGGAGTAGGCCTTGCCCTCTGCTAGACTGCACTTCCACTTAGAGGGCAAGAAGGAAGAGTCTCTTAGGAGGCTTCCTTACCGCTTGAGTTTTGGTTACTGTTATACCAATAGCTCTTTGCAATGAAAAGATTGTTGTCAGCTAGAGTTGAGGTTAGCTACAGTCTAGTTGGCTACAATTGAGTTTGGTTATAGTTGAGTTGGTTAGAGTTGAGTTTGATATGGTTCTTGAGAGGTGTTTACTATGCCACCAATAGGTCTGGTGAAGAAAGATCCTGAGACAGAAATAATCAATAATCATCAATCGTCAATCATCAACATTAATCAAAATATATAATTTAGACTGCAGATGTTAGGAGAAGCCAGTGAACAGTTGGGAACTTAGTTGGGATGCATTATACCTTACGGCTTGCCTACAGAGGCACCCCACCCCTAGGGCAACTTCACGCCTTACAGTCATAATGTGAGGTCAGACTCAGACCAAGGCCACAGACTATCCCTTAAGCTTGAGAATTTGACATAAATAATGTTTAGAACAGAGACTCATCATTCTTAATATAAGACCCATCAACATCATCTTTAAGTGATAAAAAGATAATAACCTACACATGTGTCATTAATTAATATATGAAAATATTATATATGGAATGTATGAGGTTATGGGTGGTTAGGGTATTTACATACATAATAGTTTGAAAAACCAAATTTTCATGCAAGTACCTTGTTAAATTTAAATATCAAAATCTTCCTACTCGCTTTCTTTTGAAACCATTGAATTACCAATTATTTTTTTAATGTGCTAGATTATATTCAGCAATAGTTGACATTTATCTTCATCCATACATGTATGACAAGCAAGGAACCTGCATTACAGTAAATTGACAGTTGACCTCAAGATTCTGCAGATACTCTCGATGGTACATATGTTATAGTTAATGTTCAAAATAATGTAAATGCTTTTCTCTCTCTTCTGTTACATTTTGCGATACATGTACAATTGTCAGTTTCCTCTGTCATTGTAAATATATATGCAAATTAATGCAATGTGAATTGGTGACACTTGTTACTAGTTTTGTGCTTGTTTACATTAATTGGAATGTCATTTCAAAGCGTGAAAATTTTCCCTCATTTTCAGTAACCTAATGCGATTTATTATGAATATAATATTACGAGTGGTGTGTAAACGGGTAACCTCGATCTGTGGGCGCTACATTTTCATTGTTTTACTTTATTCTAATTATGTACATATATTATAAATAATATTGAAAAAAATATAAAATTATTAAATGAGAAAATATAAAAAATAGATAAATGATTATTTTTTCAAGTAAAATGTACAATAGGTGTCCGAAACCTAATTTTTGCATCTTAACTCCAAATTGATTGAAGCCACCTTCATTAAATAGCTTTTTTGGCTTTTTATTTTGAGTGTCTAGGGCACATTGTGCATTATTTCATATGAAATAAATTTTGTATTTTTATGTAATTTTATCTACAACTTTCATGTACAAAACTTATTGATTTGAGGTATAAATAATAAAGGAAAAAATAAGAGCCAAAATAGACTTATTAAGGAATTAAAAATAAGATTTTTGTTGTATTTTTGTCCCTTATCTTCCCTTACTTTACTCCTTGTCGACCCAGTCATCATGCTGACTTGGTCTCAGGGTTTAGGGTCATTCGATACCATTGTATTTCATTTATCTAATATTTTATTTTGGCATCAAATACAATATTTTATACAATAAATAGCGCATAAATAATGGATAATATTTTGTACAAATTAATGTTATATACATGCAATTAGCTAGGGTTTAAAGGCCAAAATGAAAGAATAAAGGTGATGAAATAGATATTCATCACCCCCTATACATCCTTTACTAGTCCCTAATTAACACTTATTCCTATAAGTGCATAATAGAAAACACATAAAAGGAAAAGAAAGAACTTGAATTGATTTTAACTCTTAAACTTGTCTTCATAATATCAAAGTTTGTAGCTCAGTCGGACCTTTGGAATTTTAGTTTGGTCTGAACATTATTGGGAACCAGACTTGAAAAAAAACAACCTCTAAGAATCACAAAACCCTGCACAAGCCTCCTCAAAAGGCAGGTCAGAACAATTCGACATCATACATAGTCCCTCTTGACTATGAGTCTATCTTGTACGACTTTAGTGATATATGACTCCTCTCGATTGTAGCGGTAAAAGTCAGGCTTCTCCAACATGGTAACCCTAATTCCCCAATCCAAAAACTTTTTCCACAAGAAGCATGGTATTCCCTTCTAAGTTCAAGTACAACTAGGTCAAGAAGAGGAGGTGGAGAAGAGAACGGATGATATCTAGTGTAGATACCTATCCTAGAATGCTTGACAGTGTAGCCAAGTCATCCGACTGCATGCTTACATGCATATTTTACTTTGAAGCTCAAGCTTGCTTATTGAATACATACATGCTATGATGGTAAGTTTTCTTCGATTTTTTTCCATCTATTTTTTTGGAATTTTTTATTTTTGCATTTTTGTACTATTTACAACAACATTTACATATGGACTTTTTTCCTCTTAAACTAGCAGACTATTCTGATTTTGAAGCATTATTGCAACCCACTATATTATGCCATTTAGACCTCATGGATACTAGATCGAGTTGGGGCACAATGGCCATAAAATCATGACTTTATATATTTCTATTCGCTTGTGTCTCATGCCAGCAAATCCATCCTTTTACCACTTCAACTGAATTGGGCAAAGTGAAAGGTGCGGGTGTGCAAGTTAGGTCACTATCAACAAAATCGTGCATGTGTTCTGAAATATTCTAATTAGTTAGTCAAGGTAACATTGAACGAATTCTTGTGGTCACAAAAAATTAAGTCAAGTAGACTTAAAGTGTCTCATTTCCAGTTCCTTTAAGGTTCATGTGATTAAGTGGATTAAGGTCCAACCAAGCTCCAATCTTCAGATTTTACATAGACTTGTTCAATTGTCATTATCAATTTGAAAAAAATGCAAATTCTATGCAATGGAGGCTGTGAATCCCTTTTCTGATTTTTGAACATTTTATGGATTTTTGAAGAAGTTGTTCCAATTTTGATGTAATTTTTTTGAAAACTTTTTGCAATTTTTTTTTATGGATTTTTAGTTTTACAAAATTTTAGTTATTTTTGAAAAGCAAAAGGGTTAGAGAAATAAATATATGCAGATATTTACATGGGAGTGCATCTTGTTATTTACAAGAATTAGGTGAAAGAATTTACACTTGGTCTTTACATGTTTATGTACAAAATTTGTAAAAAAATATTTGCTTGAATTATGTACAAGGTTCTCAAAACAATTTGAAAACATTTTCTCAAAAATTTTGAAAACTTTATTTTGAGAAATAATTTGATAAACATATTTTGCAAGTATTTACAAATGTTTAAAAAGTTTTTTTTAAAAGTATATATAGATTTTACAAAGTGTTTTTTACAACCATTTTCCAAACCATTTGCAAACATTTTATTCAAACAAATAAAAGAATGGAATTTTTATAACCAAAACATTTTTACGACTATTTGAAAATATTTTAAAAAATATTTTTCAAATAGATCTATAAAAAAAATTTTAAAGCAGTTTTCCAACCATTTTTCAAACATTTTGCAAAACATTTTTACCTGGTTTATTAATCAGTATATACAAAGGATTTCAAAGTATTCTATGGAGTTTTATACAACTTGATATTGGTTTATTATTTACAAATAATTGATCTTATAATCATATAGTATTTTAGCTGTATTATTCAAAAATACGAATGCACGAGTCATGGCTAAAGTATATACGCTGTATATACGACCCCCATACCTAGCTTGAGCTATGACGTCATAGATCAAAGAGAAAAAGAAAAGACATAACTCGTACCGAGTATAAAAAAGCCTATACTACAACGATTAAAGAATGAATAAATGAGAACTAGAACATACCCTCGATACTTAATATTAATTAATCCTATGTTTAGCAGACTGTATACAACATACATGGAGGGTCGAGGGTGGAAGTGAATAGATCAAGAACTAAGAGTGTCTCCCCCTATACATTGGATAAGTCATCCCTAATTATAGACTGAGTATCAATAGGAGATGAGACATGAGAGGCAATCAATAGATCTATAAAAATAAAAAATACATTGGGGGAATGTTCGCATCACTCCTCCTATACTTAGGGTAAAAGATCCCTAAGTATAGGCAACAATAGGAGTGATGAAACATAACGAAGACAGAACACTCAACTTGTCCACCACCACTATACTCAGGACGAAGTACGTCCTAAGTATGACAAACAAACGAATCAAGGTGGACGAGGGAGACAACGTATGGAATGACAGAAAAGAAAGAGGATATACAAAGTGGTGACTATATAATGATCAAGAAGGTAGAAAGCGTACCTTCTTGCACAATTGCTAAGGAATGGATCTAACAAGGTGCAAGTGATATCACGGTCATCATCTAACACATCTTGATTAGGTTCGACATGGTATAGATCCTCTTCAACATAATAACAAAAAAGCACGAACTCATTAGTGGAAGTAGTATGATCAGGTTCATCCTGTGAAGTCTCTCCTAAATCTCCTCTCCGCACTAAGGTGTCTATGGTGTAAATACTAGGGATCTCATCAATACATTGCCATCCACTAGAAGAGGGAACTCCAAGTTCTATGCTATCTGAGTCTTCCTCCTTGAAGAGGAATTCTCGGGTCTGGGTAGCGTCCATAATAAAAAATCCTCTCTAATATTAACAGATAGGTCATGGTCCTCGGGGTCGACTGACACATGTAGACTCTCATCAGATATGGGTTCCTGACAAGTAGTGGGTGCAGTGGTTTTCTCACTCAAAACGCTCTCGTTGTCAGAACACAAGCATATCTCTCCTGATCTATAATCAATAATAGTACTCACAATTACGAGAAAGGGTTGTGCCAGGACGATTGGAGAGCGCTCCATAGGGGTGGAGGTCTCCGTGGGAAATACAACAAAATCAACTATGAAGCTCATGCCTTGGATATGAATGATGACATTCTCTAGAATACCTCTTACCTCTTTATTGATCCATCAGGAATTGACAAATCATCTTGGTTTTCTTGAGAGGCCCATGATTAAGAGAATGGAAAAGCGAGAAGGGTATTATGTTAATCGGTGCACCACCATCAAGGAGAGCATGATGCAAATGTGGACAGAAATGGCATATCTCACGAATGATGTACTCATTTCCCCTCTCCTAGTGGGTAGATGGTGGGTGATGACATGGGAGGTGGCCATGGTGATAAGGTCTCGCTCGGTTCTACGTCGTCACTTTCTATTTTTGGATGTAGGTGCAGATGATTGGTTCATGAACTTTCACAGTGGGGCTTCAATAATATCCTGAATTGCAACCATCACTTCAGGGTCGGTTAGCACTTTTTAAAGATTTTCTATCTATTGCATGTAAGGGAAGAGATCAGAATCATCATCTACACAAGGGTAATGAAGAGCAATCTGTACAGTGTCATACTTGGAGGTGAAGAAGGTGGGAATTGTGGTCAATGTGTGTAGTAAAGGAGTGTGACATGGGTGTCATATCCTCACAACCTGACCCAACTAGGTGTCTCCCATTATTAACTTTTTATATTTATATATATTTTTTCTCATTTTATTGTATTTTTGGCTATTGCAAGCTCTCATGGGTGCCCTCTAGTGAATCCATGAGTCTAGAGGGTGAAGAGATAATATGGCTTGTATTTATACTAGTGAGGTCATCTATCCTCATCTTCGTTTTCTTCACTACCCGAATCATGTACTCCAGATTGGTTTCCATGAGAGGTGACTCCAACAGCTTAGTCTCGGGTAGGTGAGATGGTGGGAAATGTGATAGTGGTGTTGGGTAAAAATCAAAATCCGATGCCTGAAATTGTGGATGAGGTGAATATGTATAAAAATGAAAATCAGGAGCAAAGACCTGATAAAATGGAGGTGGATCGGCTGGAGAGTAAGAAGGATCCACGAGGTCCAGATAAAAATAATTTCAGTCAGCCATCTCCGAAACTAAATATGGGGATCGAAAGATCACGATGGTCAAGTCAAGATATGCATGAAAAAGACACAAATGCGTGGAGAATATCGAGTATGCACACAAACAAATACAAATATAAACAAACAAAACCCCTCATTTCACCAACTCAACATAGTGATGAGAATGAAAGTTCGGTCCTTTATCTTGTCAAATTTAGAGTTACTTGAGAAGACAAATATTTACAAGCTTATAGGTGCAATCACCTAGAGTGGTTGTGTTCTAGTTAGTGGGGCACACCTACCAGAACATAGGGACCACTTTGTCTAAAGTCAAAGGCAAGTGCTTTCATCAATAACATGGCCCAAGAGCTGACCCAAGTGCTTAAGGCACAAGTCTATGGTTGGAGGCTCTATTCCTTATTTGTACGTACCTCTCTCAGTCTGAATTCAACAAGTGTACAAGTAGGGGTTACACTCTCCAAAATAATGACTTTCCAATTGTATTTATTTTAGGGTGAGTAGAGTTAGCAGTTCCAATTTTATTCGTTATCACTTTTTTTGTCGTTTTTGAATGCACGAATCCTAATGAGGTTCCAATTCTTTTAGCATGCTATGGTGGTTAAAATTAGAGGAGGAGATCAAAAAAGTAATGCAAGTGTAAATCAATGTTGTGTGCTCAGTCAGAAATGCTCACCTTGCCTCCATCTCTCTTCGTGCATGATGCTAGAAAGGAATTAAACCCTACACTATATACAAATGCTATCTGATGAAATCACCCTAAAATAGTAGTTGCTATTACCGTGAAGAAAAAATACTAACTACTCAAAAATGGAACCCAAAAGTCTGATTGTGGAGGCTCTTTGGTGCCCACCATAACAGGTCCTGCAAGCATTGTATAGAGTGTCTCTCAACGCTTGATTCTAAATCTAAGTAGTCAACTAATTATATTTAAGTAAGTCCAAGCAAAGAACTATAGGTACATGCAATTAATTAGGATTGTGGACCTTGTCTACCGAGCAAACAATCCTATTCTAAGGCTCAATCACAAAAAACAAATAAAAACTAATGCGAAAAACTCAAAATGTGTGAAAAAAAGAAAAAGAAAAGCGATAAAAATAGAGGAAAATACGACGAGGCCCCCAGGCTAACAGACACCCGATCAATGGACCTCGTGAAGTAGAAGTGTCCAGTGTCCAAAATTATTAAAATTTAATTTCCAAAAATAAAAATAAAATCTCTCCTCACAAAATTAAATAAAAAACTATGCTTAAGTCTGCTTCTTCTCCTTCTCTCTATGCTTCCTTCTCTTGCTCTCTCTCCAATTGACTCAAGTGGTGAATGAGTCAATCTCCTCGTGGCTCAGATGCATCCACCTCCTAAGAAGCGACATTTGCCACACGCTCCCTTGCAAGAAAGGTCAATTGAAAAATATTGGTTAGAAAAAAAATAAAATAATTATAAAAAATAAAAGGTTGAAATAAAAGAGAAAAATAATAAGCAAGTATGTACAACTAAGTGGTACACTCCTTTGTTCCCCGTCAACGGTTCCATTTGTTGTATCGTCAACTATTGAGGAGGCAGTTGTGTGGTCCACATAAGGAGGGACCACAGTCGCAGTGATGGCTGCTCATGACAATCGATGAATCAAAGAATAATCAACCACAACTAGAATATGGAACATGCAATACAAGTGGAAAATGTGGATCAAAATTTATTATAAATCCTACAATATATGTGTGTATAGTGAAAAGTAGAGTAGGTGTCGAACATAGGGAATGAGTCGGTATAGCAGGGATTATTATTTATAAATAAAAAAATAACTCAATGCACAATACTAACTAAATTATTAAATGTTTTTCGGGGTTTTAAAATATTTATTTTTTTATGTTTTTATATTATATATATTTTAATTTTATAAGTTTTTTATCTTTTTCTGATTTTTAATTTTTTCTTTTTAAAATATAATAAAGGTATATATATCACTATATATATAATATGTAATATGTGTAATATAAATAACATATTATACAATATATAATAAAAGTACAAATATTATAAATATTTAAAAGAATAGTCCTTTTTATTTTAAAGGTATTTAAAATATAATTTGGGTATTTATAATAGTTAATAGTAATATAAAGTATATACTATATATAAGCTATATAAGGTAATATACTTATAGATACAAATAAATAAAAACAAAAATGTCAAAATAAAATATTTTTATTTTTTTCAAATATGCTTCTGTTTCTATGATTTTTTTGAAATTTTGCTAATTTTTTGTATTTTTTGAAGTAAAAAAATTCCAAAATAATAACTTTTTAAATAGACCGAATTAATTTGAGAATTAAAAATAACAAAAGAGTTCAAATTACTCAAAACCAATTTTAGATATATGTGTATATAAAAATATAAGCTAGAGATTATTTTGAATTTTTAGAAAATATTTTATAAATTTTCTATGGTTAGCAAGGGTTTGCTAATTTTTGGAGTTTTTTGTTTTTTTGTGATTTTTGTTTGGTATGATAAAATAGGCTAATAAATATTATAGAATTGTTTTTGGAATTTTTAGAAAAGGTTTTATACTTTTTTGTATTTTTAAGTCAAATAAGGAATAAAATAACTTTTTTAAACTTTTAATAAATAACAAATGAAAAAATAGGAAACAAATCACATAGCGTGAATAGGCATACTACCTGGCATTTTCCATAACTTTTGCATAATCGTTGGAGCACAAGAGATATTTTTAATAAATAGAAATGCAAAAATAAAAATAAATCAAGTTGGTAGGGGTATTTATGATATAAAAGATAAATGCAAGGGACTACAAGCAAATTACCAAAAAGTTTGTACTGTAATTCAAATTTCTGATTTTAAATCGCAATTACAAAACCACAAGGGTATGTTTGTAAAATACCCAATTCACGTGGAGGGCCACGTGAGCTAAGCTGGCAAGGACCTAAAAGTAATATACAAAGAACATGGAGGTCCTTTTGCAATTTTTTTTGTAAATATAAAGCATATTTAAATAATTATAAGACTAAAATGGAAAAAATAAGCTGAGGATTTCTTATGCTATTACCCCTAAAAAGATGCATGATCAACAACAGGGAGTGGTTCACTTAAGAGCATCTAATGGTTCAAAAGTGATGAACCCTTTGTGGATATATAGCGGAGATTAGATCCCATGAGGGATCTGACAGTCACTGCTCCTTCAAATCCGTCAACTCTTATATGATCCAGAGCTCCTACTCTGATCGGACGATGGCTACTATGCCCGAAAAATAGGAAGAACCACGTCTCCCTCGAGCATCAATCACATGGTTATCCCTCCTCCAAGCTCCTTTCTTGACGGTTAGCTGCTCCAAACATGCTTGGAGGATGTCTGTCGCCTCATGTTTCTTGAAAAAGCTTTGAGACCCATTGATGGGGTCCTGGTAAGTAACGAAGCGCAAGGGACATGGAGGCCCTACTCCTAGAGCCAAAACCCCTTAGATGGGGTCTTCCAATCGTTGTGCTTGCATGGAAATATCGACAAGGTCCTAGCGATGCGAATTGGGCCTTTTTTAGTGGAGATCGAGGTGGAATGATGGGGGTTGCAAAGTCCGACGATGGGAGATAGAGGACTTTGATCTCCACATCTAGTGCATATCTGAGTGGCTGGTAATGTGGTGACAGATGGAGAAATGGAAGGACAAGGTGAGGGGTGTCTGGTGGGGGTCAGAACAGGGTTGAACGACGGTGTAGGTGCACGATGGCCGGAGATCTCAGCTTTGATGTAGCATAATCAACCTAAAACTACACTACAACGAGAAATAAAATCATTAAATAAACACAGAATGAAAGACGGAATCAAAAGTTACCTAGAGAGCGAAGTAAGGAGCCTCGATCCGATCTGGGACATTGAGAGACAGAACCACGCGGCGGAGGGCACCCGAACCTCCTTAAACCACGATCCTCCTCGCTGAGATCCATGACTCAATACTCCTGTCACCAACAACATCACCATAGATGTGATCCGAGGGGCAAATACAGAGTAGAAAGGGAACAAGGGCAAAAATGCGAAGAAGATGGTGTTTTAAGGGCAGGCGAAGGGTGGAGTTCGATGACTGATTGTATGCGATGGCGAGGAGGTAGGTGAGAAGAGAAGGGTCGACGTGGATCAAGTATGAACATGATATCGAAGGGTGAAGGGCTCGAGGGTGAGGGACATGGTGGAAGCATGAAAAAAGGAGAAGAGGGGGTGGTTCACAAGGTCTGATAAGGGTCAGAAGGGAGGTTGTATAGTTGATAGGAGGTCAATGTTTGAAGAACCTTGGATGGTCCATGTGGACCAACCAAGAAAAAGTGAGTCATAAATGTTCATAAATTCGATAAAAATAGTAAACTAATTGGATAATTTGTAGGTTATAAAATAAAAGAAGTTTGAAATTTTGTGTAGTATTTTATAAATATAAGTAAAAATTCATGTATTTTAGTATTTTTAATCTTAATTTCTATTATTTATATCCTTGTTATTTATATGTATTTTATATATTTTTGTTTTATTTAATTGGACATTTAGGTATTCTTATTTATTTTTTAAAGTAATTTGTACACTTAAGTAAATGGGTGTATATATAATATTATATATCCATTTGCATGTATATTCATCAATACATTTTAGTATACCAACTTATTTTATTTTACTTTTCATTGTTCTACTTTATTCTAATTATGTACGTATATTATACATAATATTGACAAAATTATAAAAAACATAAAAAAGTGAAAAATATAAAGAATAGATGAAATGCTTATTTTATTTAGGTTAAATGTAAAATAGGAGTCCAAAACTTAACTTTTTCATTTTAACTTCAAATTGAATAAAACAACCATCATTAACTATCTTAATAAATTTTATATACATAAAAGTTGAGTTTAGTCAATTTCGATATAATATGGAGAAGATACATGTTTGTGAAATTTGGGTTTTGGGTTTTATTTAGAGTGTCTGGGGCATATTGTGCATTATTTTTATATGAAATAAATTTTGTATTTTTCTATTTTTTTAGTCTACAACTTTCATGTATAAAGTTTATTGATTTGAAGTATAAATAATAAATAATAAAATAGGAAACTAAATGGACTTATTGGGGAATTAAAAATTAAGGTTTTATTGTATATATGGCCCTTATCTCCCCCTACTTCATTCCCTGATTGTCACATGAGTGCATTTTTTTGCTGATATTTTATGTGTATAAAATACCTTTTTCTAGTTTTGAAATTTTTATTTATTTTCTATAGATGAATAATGTATGAAAAATTAAACGTGATGTGAAATAATGCAATAGAATTAAATGCAAATTTTTTGGTTTTTTTGTGGATTACTTTAATGTTAAAATAAATTAGGGAAGTGAAATATATACAGGTGGATTAAGTCAATCCGCTTAGGTCAGAACTTGTCTTTTTCTTTGATTTTCTGATTTTTTTCTTTTTATGTAATATATTACAACCAAAAATAAATTAATGAAGTTAAAAACAAAATAAGTAAAATGAATGGAATATGCACATGAAATGATAGATCAAAAATAGTAAAAATGTGCAATGCACAGTTAGGTCTCCAAACACAATTTTTACAAAGGACCCTGATTCTGATGAATTTGGTCTTGATTTGTAGATATTTGAATGTACATTAATTAAAAAATGAGTAGAGTTCATTTGTACACTTTATGAGAGAGATATCAACTTTTTCTCCTTTATGTATAGAAATTATTATTTGGGATTAATTTACATCATACAAGTTAGCTTTTTTTAGGATTTTTCCTTGATTAAGGTTAGTGATATGTACACATTGGGATTTGTTTCATGTCCATTGGAGTTAGCATGAATTAATTAAAAATGCATGAAGTTAGGTGAATATATGAAGATGATTATGAATGCATAAATGAATGCTAATTTATGTAAATAAATTATGAGTGCATGAAAGTTATTTTTATGAAGTTAACATGTAAATGATCCTAAATTCTCAGATCGAAGCTCTATTTTCAACTAATTAGAGTGATGAATCACAGATTTATCAAACACTTGGAGATTTTCATTGGTCAACGTTTTGCTAGTACTCGAACTACAATAGGACCACACCACACATTAATCGAGACACACTATAGATCATTCAAATTGGTCAAAAAATCAAATGAAATAATTCCCGACTAATAGAACTATCAGCTAGGAGCGATTTTTATCAGTTTTCATTTCATATAGAATAAATTTTCAATATTGTTTCGAATCGCACATGGAGATAGCTACGATGCATTATAAGTTATCTAACTGAGCATATCATCTTCATTTTTCATGTGCATCTGTTTTCTCGATTCCTCCCCTTGTTTCCACATGTAAATATAAAAATAATTGAGACTGAATGGTGGAGGTGAATATTTGGCTCATTAATATTTCAATGATAACATTATTAAAATTAGGACAACAAAACAAGACCGATTATAATACAAGTAATAAAATCAATAATTGCATTCTGGGAGAGTAATCCCATCCATGTACGCAGGTTCCTACCTCCAGGCTAATGAATGGGTAGGGACACAACCCCTAAATTTAGAACCCAAAACCCTGGACCTATACCATACGTCTCTAGATCTGACTTTTGCAGGTCTGGGAGTTGCAAGCATTCACCTCTGACCAGAGTAGACATTTTGGGTGTATCTCTTTACTACTACCTTTAGGGGTTGGATATAACCTGGCAGCTCAGAGTGACCATCCCTTTGATTGATATGTAGTAAAACCACATCCATGCATCAGGGAGATACACTGTGTATAATGGACTCACAAGATTGCATTATCACCAACTTAAAATTGAAAAGATAACTGGACGGACCTTTGCGGCCTTCACCATGTGAAGTTGGTGAAATTAGGAGTTGAATTATGTTTAATTTATGTGTGTATCAAGTATCAAAGATTGCATATTCGTGCCTTCATCATCTATCTTTGATCCATTGTTACTATTCACTTTCCAAACCATTTTGACATCGAGATGGAGAATTGGAGTGTTATTTTTGTACTTCACGAACATTTCACTGAACACTCCAAATCTATCGTCTCCCTAGACATAGGATACATCTAATCCTAGACCTCCATGGGTACAAGATCACTCTTGTATTGAGTTCAACCTTAATAACTCTAATCAAGTGTTTGGTCTGACCTAGATCAATCCTTTTCTCTCTTATTTTCTCACCGAGGTAGACTTTTGCCTTAATGATTTTAGCCTAATTTATTTACACCTTTCTCAGTTCTATTTTCTGATAAAAGTGAAGAAAATTACGAAGAGATGCCTCCTAGAAGCAGTCTGGTGATGACGAGGACAATAGAGATGAACCCATGTAACAAATCCTTACTCGATTAGCTAAAGCAAAATAATAGAAAGCAAATCTAAGAGCTTAGATGGGAATTGAGGTGGATGGACTAGATAGACCCATGATGTATTCCTACAACCTAGCACCGAACGAGAATAATAATTGGCTCATGCTATGCATACCAATAATGGCATTTGAGTTGAAGCCCCATTTTCCAGGGTAGCTACCAAAGTTCAATGGGAATGCTACTGAGGAACCATATGCATAACTAAATGACTTCTAGTTGATTTGAGACAACCTTAGTCATCCTAGGGTTGGTCAAGATTACATCAGAATGAAGTCTACCCAGTTTTCCTTAGAAGATAAGGTTGCCCATTGGTTGAAAAACCTCAGGGTTATACCTATTTTTAGTTCAAATATTTATTTTTGAACAAGTTCTACCCACTCAGTAGAACTAGCCAGATGAATCCAAGATCGCTAGCTTCTCTCAAGCTCCCCTTGAGCCATTCTATGAGACCTGAGAGAGATTCAATTACTTATAGCAGAAAAACCCATGCCATGGCATTTCTAAGGTGATTTTAGTTCAAATCTTCTTCTGTGGTATGACCCTTGAGATGCAGGGGTTAGTGAGTGCAACTTGTGGAGGAAGCTATCTAATCAAGAATGAAGATGATGCATGGAATATCTTCGAGCATATGGTAGAAACAAGTAGATCTCAGGCCACCAGGGCCTATCAGGAATCGCCCTCACTCCTATCTAAGAAGATTCCTAGGAAGTCTGTAATGGAACTGATAGATGACCTCTTCCCCAGCATGGGGATAATAGCTGATAAGCTTATAATGGTAGAGCAGATCAACAAGATGGTCACAGACCTTAAAGGCATTTCTTGATTACTGAAGCAAGTTGCGGAATTAGTTGAGAAGGTAGCCAAGATGAGGCTACCTATCCTTTTGCACCACCAACACCTGTACACCGAGTTCACCTCGTACAAGAACAGGTAGAAGGGCCTCAAAGATTTTGGGTAGAGAATCAACAATACACTCAGCATGATAAGAATGCAGCCCCACATGTTGAGACAGTCTATGAGAACCCTCCACAGGTGTTGGAGGTCAACAAACTGTGGTACATCAATGACCCCATAGGAAGATATTCGGGGATATGGAGCAATCAGCCACGCCAACCCACTCTAGCTTACCAAAATACCAACTCCATTCCCACACTACTTCTTGTACAATCATGGCCATGACAAGACTACCAGCCTCAGCACCAGCATTAGCAGCAACACCAGTCGGGCTTTCAGGGCTTACCCCCACCTTACATCTCTCAGTCCAACTAGTAGCAGTAGTATCGATAAGGTCAAGGGATCAGCATTAACAACAATACAAACCATCCTTTAGTCATCGTTTGCAATAACAATAGACCTACCCACCCACGAGTTATCTTGGGTCTCTCTGATGAATATGCATTTCATCATCTTTATTCCTTTATTTTAGCTTAAAATACCTCATAAAACACCTATAAATATCACTAATATCATTCTGTTACTAACTCTAACTCTTGTGTAAATATTGTTTATTTATCAATTTTGTAACCTAAAAAATAGGGATTTTTACACCCATAACCTTGAGTAATTTCACAATAACATTCATAATCCTGCAAAATCGTGAATTACACCCAGGACCCCGAAAAATATTTAACTCTTACATGGCATAACCCTATGTTAGTTGCCATCTATTTTCTTCGTTAACTCTCATAGAAAAAGGTATAGGTTGATAATTTTACCCTTAAAACCATATCATATTTATAAAGTATGCCATTGGTATAAAAATCTAAGAAAACAAGATCAACAAGAATTGGAGGGGTAGGGCGCCGGGGATTGCTGGAATTTGGCACAGCGCAATTCATCACGAACAATGCGAACGACACCTGGATCAACGATGGGGGTGATGGCGTGCTGCTTCTTCTTTGAGCTCGGGTCATGAAAGATGGGTGGCGCTCGTGGTGACCTCATCCACAAGGCCGTCAACAAGCTCTCCTCCTGCGGCCAAGGCATCACCCTCCAGTTCTAAACCCACTACTGCCACCAACCTGATGGCACTGTCTACGTCTCTACCGCCGAGCTCCCCCCTGCCACCCCCGCTACACCCACCACGACCCCTCCGCAGAGCGCTTCCTCCCCACTGCTGCACTGCACTGCCTCGTCTCCCCTCCTCCCAGTTACCTCTCCCCCTTCTCCTGGCCCAAGTGCTGTGACCACATCCCCTTTGCCAATCTCCCCAACCTGAACCGATTCAACGACGAGGTCTATACCTTCCCCACCGACGATGCCGATTCATACATTGAGGAACTCTCCTCT
Organism: Ottelia alismoides; assembly: GCA_037367405.1. Classification (NCBI taxonomy): domain Eukaryota; kingdom Viridiplantae; phylum Streptophyta; class Magnoliopsida; order Alismatales; family Hydrocharitaceae; genus Ottelia; species Ottelia alismoides. The sequence continues at coordinate 498,801 of JAZKJV010009004.1, forward strand.
ATCGTCCCCATCGATCATGGCACTGTTCACACCGCACTCAACATCAGTTGTGGTGTCGACAGCTGGAGCGCCTACTTGTTTGGCAGTGATGATCATGTGCAATTCGCTCTTGAGCATGGCATGCCTGGTGGGATCGTTTCTTTTGGAACTCTCCGGCTTCCTTATCCTTCCATGAGATTTGATATGGTGCATTTCTCTCACTGCTTTGTGCAGTGGACTTCTCGTAATGGTATTTACTTGATGGAAGTCGACCGTGTTCTTCGGCCGGGCGGGTACTGGATTCTGTCCAGTCCACTTGTGAATTGGCAAACAAATTTCAAGACGTGGGAGCGTCTCGAGGAGGAACTTGATGATGAACATAAGAAGATCGAAGATACTACTCGCCTTCTTTGCTGGGAGAAGAAATACGAGGTAGACGACATTGCGATTTGGAAGAAAAACATAAGTGACCCTTCTTGTCAAAGGAAAGAAGACCACATTTTTGTGGAGACCTGTGATCCTTCTACAATATCTGATACTTGGTGAGTAGGTGCAGGAAACCAGAAATTTTCCTGTAGGAAACTAGACATTTTCCATACTTTTTAAAAAAGCGTATCCCAACTATGTTCCTTCCGAGTCAGTTAGTTTTTGTGATGCTTATGGAACTAGCCGCAAGTGTGTGGAGCCTGTTAAAAAGTGTCTCCATGATGCCAGGTTAGAAGAGAGGGTCTTCTTCGCCCTTTTACAAGCAGTCCTTAACCTTCTGAGAGCACGGGGATTACCACTTCTTGTTCTTCGGATTACCATTGATCGGTTACATGGGTGATGGAAATAGTGCGGAAGCCGTGGCACGAGTGCTCTGCGACCAACGTGATTGGGAGGTGGTCGACAGCATGAGGGGAGGACAAAGGGGATAGGAACTGGAGGGGGGAGGTCTGCTCACGGGAGGGAAGGGGGATGTAATCGCTGATGCGAGGGGAGGGGGTAGGCGGCAGCACAAGGGCAACTCGCGCGAGGGGGGGAGGGGGGCAATGTGGGTCAACAGCCGGGGGGAGAGGACGGGGGCGCTGGAGGAAGGTGAGGGGTGGTTTTTTTTTCTTTTTATTTTTTAGTTTGGTTAATTTCAACCGTTAGATCTTGGATTGGTTAGATTAACTTAGTAGTCTGATTGGATTAACAAGCTAAGGTAACGGAGTGTTGTGGACGTAGAACGACTCATTTTTTGGGGTCGTGGATGTAATTCACGATTTTGCAGGGTTAGGAATGTTATTACGAAATTACTCAGGGTTATGGGTGTAAAAATCTCAAATAAATAAATAAATAAAGGAAAAATAAAGAAAATAATAGAATGTATATATGCAATAAATACAAAGTAAATCAAACCCTGAGAGAAGGTCAAGTCCTGACCTGATCGACAAGGAATAAAGTAGGGGGAGCTATGACCTAACTACCAAAACAAATCAAGAGAATTAACTTATCACCTTTGTAAATACATCACTTGTACAATATTGTCTATATTACATACTCTTCCATTAATTTAATCATTACCAAATATTTTGTAAATAACAATTATTTCTTCTTAAAATTTGTGAATAAAATCCTCTTATAAATAATAAAAATAATTTCAATAAAAACTTATATATATTGTGTAAATAACAACACTCTCAAAAAGCCATAAAGTATAAAATTACAAAATCAATATCTTCTCCACATTAACTCCAAATTCATCAAACTCACTTTCTACGTACTCCAAACTAAATTATATTTAAAATGGAGATGATTTCATAAAAATAAGAGTTAAGGTGTGAAATATGGCCAATTGGGGTATTATTGTATAATATATTTGTACACTCTATGTATATTATTTATTTATTTTTTTATTGTGCATATTTGTAAATATTGTATTTTAAACTAATTGTAAATATTGTATTTAACCCATACAAAATACACATAAAAATCACAAAATAAAAATCAACAAAAATAAAATCATGCATATATTGTACATTTATCACCGTGTATATATTGTATATATACCTATTTAATTAACCTAATAAATTAACTCTTAAAAATCAAATAAAAAATCAATAAAATCCTTGTAAAATATTGTAAATAAATAAAATATTACATTACGTATATATTTGTATAAATAATAAATAAAAAATCAGAACCTCGTATATATAGGTATATATACCTATAAAAAACACCTTCTATTTTTTAACCCTCATATATACATCATTTAATTAATTAAAAATCACTAAAATTAACTTTAATTTATTCTTAGAATTTTTAATTACATTATATAATTAAATAAATTCAATTTTGATTTTTATTCATTTACTATGCTTTTAATTAATCTTTTGTCATTTTCCCTATTTTGGTCGTAATCCACCCGTGCTCTGATTGGCCAAATCCGCTCATCTCTCTTCCACTATTTCATACATTTTTATCTCGTGCGTCAATTACTGACTATTCCCGATCCCTTCACCGTAATTGTCAATCCGTTATTCAACTTAATAGTCAGTTTCTTAGACCCGCTAACCCTGCCTCAGATCTCTCCCCTTTTTGAAATTCAAAACACACCGGGCTCGAGTCTATTAATAAGACTCTTCCACCTTCGGCAAGCTTTTGATCCGTCCTTTGGCCCGCTTCTTCCCTGAGGTCAAGTTCTAGAGAAAGTTGTAGGCAACAACTACCGTTCCCTAATATCATGAGTCAGCATCTATAGAATGCGATCCAACTTCATCGCCTGATCCTTCAGCCACGTTTCCTCTTCTACACCACCAAATGCAGATTGAAGTGATTCTACCCCTTTTATATTCTCTATAGGTAATGTAGGTCTTTTGTCTTTAATTTTTTCTTTCTTTTTCATTTTGATTTCGTCCGAATCACCTAGATCTGGTCTTCATCTTCAACCTCCAATCAGCATGATCGGAGGAGCTCCGATCATTCAAATCAACCCCCGACTTGACCAACATATCCATCATGTTTTTCTCCTCCCCTTCCACCATCTGTTCATCTTTGGATCCTCACAGATCTGAAGTCCAGTCTCCCCTCTGACCATCTTCACCAGAGACCTCCATCCATCTACTGTTAACAATGTTCTTGACCTAATTTTTCGGGGGGAAGTTTCCTCCGAGCATAGGCTTTCTATTACAGGGTCACGAATGCAGCAACATTGTTGATCGAGGAGAGGAGGTTCACCTGTAGCCGAACATTCTTCAACCTCCGTATCCACGCCTGAATATCTTCGAGCTCCGTTATTTCCACTGAGCGATAGAGGAGGTTCTCAAGAAGCAGCAACACCAGTCAGAAGTTGATTAAGGCGGAGAACAATCTATATTTGTTTGAACGAAGTTTGCCGGAGTTCATGCGCTACCCAATTCATCCAGCGTTGCTCAATGCCCACCTATCAGGAACACCTCCTCCAGAATTGATCACGTTCGTCCAAAAAGTCAAAATCCTCAACCGTGAGATTGAAGCTCCAGATCTGATCAATACCCTTCAGTCCATATTCAATCACGATTGTCAGATTCCAGCCGCAGGGCACCATGACCCTCCATCTTGGTACATCAATAAGGGTAATTTTGCACCCAAGTCCTTGTCTTTATTTTATTTTTAAGTAAGTCTCTGTGAGGACACATGTCGTCTTCTCTTTGTTTGAACAATTACATTTTCTATCCTGCACTTTAAATGTTTCATATTAGTCCTCCTTGAACTGTAGTTTGTGTTTGGCACGTGATCACTTGGGTTATTTGCAATACAAAAACAATATTTTTGAATTATTTGTTGGACCCTGATACTATATTAATTACATATTAGTCTTGTCAAGCGATGTGCAATGTGTTTTATTGGGATTTTTACATGATATGCCCCACACTTTTATCTCTGTTATTATTAACTTTGCAAACTTTAAATATTTTCAATTTTGTCCATGTGAGTCTATATTTAATTTGCATCTTAGAATCAAATAAAAAAATCAAAACGTGTTTAAAAATCCCACAAAAATTCCCCTAGGTTCATGTTATAACCATCTTGCATCCATAAATTGCATTTTGCATTTTCACTATTTTTATTATTTATTAAAATTCAAAAACCTCATTAAAATTCCTTATTTGCATTTAAAAATCAATAAAAAATATGAAAATTACATTAAAATTTGTAAAAAATCTTATGTGTTTCTTTTAATTATGCTTAATTTTGGCATTTTAATTCTTCATTAAAACCACAAAAATCTCAAAACTCTTAAAAACATTAAAAATACATAGAAATTTAATTAAGAATCCAAAAAAATCACAAAATGGCTTTCTTGAAAATATAAAAAATATCTTTTATTCTGTATATATTTCACCCATTTTGACATTATTTTATATTTCAAAGATCCAAAAACATTGATTTTATTTTATGTTTATTTTATTTCCTATTATTATTTTATTTAAATGCTTTAAAAATTGTGGAGAATATGGGAAAATTACAAAAACGTTATTTTTTTAAAAACCCAAAAATAATTTTAGTTTAATCTTTTGATCATTTTGATATATTTGAAAATTACAAAAAGAGAGGTTAAGTGGTTACTTTAAATTTTCTTTAACAATCTCATTATTTTTCTAAAATATAAAAAAATATTTTGCAAAATAAAAATAAAAAAAATAAAAAAATGAAAACCAAATAAAAAATATAACATCAAAATTCCATAAAAATTAAAGAAAATCCAAAAATATAACAACCGAGCAAAGTGTGCATAGAAATTCCTTAATTCTTTCATTGGTTATTCATTGCATAGAATAACCCTCAGGATTTTTGTAACCTCCTTGAGTTCGATCCTATTAGCTATAGAAGTAAACTAAATAGCAAATTCTCTTGCTACATTTTGTTTATTGATTTTTGCTTGAGATTTAAATAAAATTTTTTATTTGACATTCTTTTTGGGTTGCAACGACCATAATCTCATTGTAAAAAATTCAATTAAATAAAATCCTAAAAAAGATTACTCAACAAAATGGCACCGTTGCTGGGGAGGCACGGTGAGGGTAGTTAGGTTTTTCTTTTGACCCACTATTCTTGGGTTGTTTATGCTTGTTTTTCTTTCTCTTATTTTTGTCTATATTTTCATTCGTTCATCCCATTGTTCATATTCACTGTATCTATTCCGATTATTTTTGCTCATATTTATATAATGGTGTCTCTTATATATTCTTGTGTTTTCTCTTACTTGCGAGGGCCTGATGAGCGAGGACGACATTATTAGGAACCCTAGCGCACCCAAGCGAAGCGGAGGTAGATTGATTGTTCACCGAGCCACAAGAGAGCATGAGAGGAGGTGAAGAAGATTTTAAGGAGACCAATTCTTTAGAGCATTTGACATAGATAGATTTCAGTATCTTATTCATTCAAACTCTTGTAAAAGTACATTATATAACTTGTGTGTGTGGTCTATTTCGCTAAGTGCTGGTTCACTTGGGGGGCCTCATTGATTTTATTTTCATCGCCTTCTTCCTTTGTTTCATGAAGTTTTATGTTCTTGAGTCCTTGGTGATATGCTTTATTAACTTGCTTGAGCCAGGTAAATTAATTAGGTCCAAAACCATAAACAAGAATTTCTGCACCTATAGAATAGAGCGCAATTTGGGCTTAGTCAAATTAACATGTTCTTGCCCACTAATAGAAGTTATTGTCAGGATGGATCACATGCATCATATAGGTTAATTTAATTTCTGTATTTAAATTCTGAGCAGATCACCTTGCATGTAGAGTGCTGGCGATTAGGCACACATCTCTTACCCTCTGCACGAATCATTGAATTTCACTGTGCATTGGCATTTCCGACTTCCTCCCTTATTTTCATTAACATAATCTAAAAAGGAAATTGGAAATTCTGTGGTCGATTCATTGAAAAAATCCAAAAAAAGTTCTAACTTTATAAATCCGAGACTGCTAAAGAAAACTCGACCCTAAAACTAAACGTAAGGACAATCATAATTGTTTTGGGGAGAGTAACCCCTTTATTGTTTGAATTTACTTGTAGAGTGAGTGAGAGATGAAAACTAGGATAGAGCCAAGCTCTAAATTTTCATTTAGACTATAGATTATAACAAAACGATTAACTACTTCTCAGTGAGGGAACACGGGTAGCCATTTGACGATCCCTACTTCCGTAGAAGAATGGGTGTTTTAAAGGACACTGTTTAAGGCTCCAACCTAATGGATAGTTGTTTTATGATTCATACTTACACCCATACTGGTTGAAAGTGGATGCAACTAGTCGTAAGAATTCGGACTAATCTTTACCGAAAATATAGGCACCTAACATCTCGCTAACTGTTGTATTACGATTGCATTTACA